>OY282417.1:4807709-5407709 GCA_958295455.1 Coleophora deauratella
TCCAGGATCTTTGCCCTCTCTGAGTGATATCCATTTAGAGTATGCTCGTCAAAATAAAAAATATTACGAAAATTAAATGAAATGGAAATGTGAACTTTGAAAAACAATGACTAAGATTTGCAGGCTTATCCTCTCGTTAAATGTGTTTCTTTTTACTAACGGGTCAAAAAGTGTTTGTTGCTATAAAACTCAATGAAACTTTCCAGTAAGGAAGACAAAGATAAGATAAATTATGCCAAGGGCTTACTAATTAAGGATTTTTTTAAAATGGTTTCTATGTACAGGCTAGAGATGGGACTAGAGTTTGTGCCCCGGGAAATCCCGCCCCGGGACTTCCCGGGACTTTGGCTTGTCTCGCGAGACTTTTAGCTCGAAACATTCGAGACATCGAGACATGAATTGAAATACGCGAGATAGTCCAGTCAATAAAGGAGTTGTACAGTGCGTGAGCAGGGACCTAAGCGATTTCTTCAGAAACGTATTCAGGGTGCTTAGGAAGTGAACATACTAAAAGTTCCCGTCTTTAGGGGGTGAGCCCTCACTTCCGCTCACCCCTAGAGGGGACACAAAGGTCCCTCTTTTGGGTTTTCGGTAATACCTCAAAAACGGTGCGTCGTATAGAAAAAATGTTTAGTACTAAATGAAATTTCATAAAATATTCTACAACTTTTATTCTATACACTTCGTATTCGCAAACGTTTTCCAGCTACACTCTCCGGAAAAGTTAACATTTTCGAAAAAAATATTTTTACCAAACATTTTTTAATATCGTCTAAGCTATCTACATGAATTATTATACATATGCCAATAACGTTTTCACCCTCTTTGGCCATGACAGTCCTGGCAAGTTCTCCATGACATCTTCAGCCTCAGTGGTGAGTGGTTCTTGCTGAAAAGGCTCAACGTCCTCTTCATCGTCGTCCTCGTCAATAGACATCCGGCGACGTTAAGGCATTTTCCTTGTCAGTGGAGTTACGTCGTAGAACAGTTCAACATTGCTTTCCGGCATCCTTATTTGCCACTACCACAATCCTTGGTGCAGCGGCAAAAAACCGTATTCAGTAGGACCTCTGGTACTGGTGGATCTTCTGTTTTTATTGGCACCAGGGTGTCTCCTACACGTCTCCACCCCCACTCTTGAGAAGACAGCTCATTCTCGAGCCACTTCTGCACTTGGTGGTAGGTGAGCCGGGAGTTATGTTTAACTACACTGACATCAGATTCGGTGGGAGAAATCTGATGTCAGGTTTAATATTTGCCACTGACCCCTTGAACGACTGGAAACGGTACTGGTTCAGGGAAGTCAGTGTTGTTGGTTAGTGAGAACCTACTTCTCCTTATCGAATTTAATTTATTTTAATTGTTACGTAAGTGACGAAAGATGACAAGATTTTTATCAAAGTACCTTTGAGAACAAGAATATTTTGTTTTAAATTCAATTTCTAGTTGCGTAGAATTACGACTCAAAGAAGTTTCTTGAGTTTAAAAAATGTACAAATAAAAAATATCATGAAAAACGTCAAAATTAATTGTTTACTTTACGTCTCGAATGTCTCGAAAAATTTAGCTCGAGACGTCTCGAGTCCCGGGAAATTTAGCTCGAGACGTCTCGAGTCCCGGGACTTTCCAAACCTTGAGACTTAACAAACTCTAGATTAGACGGATAACCGGATACCGAATATTCGGCCAAGCCACAGGCCGGATACCCGAATATTCGGCCCAATTATCCAGCCGTCTAAAATGCCTGCGAACGGATGGCTTTCTTGAATGCTAGGACGCGACTGAGTGCAGCGGCGGGCCGCGGCGCTCGCGTTTTGCATTCGGGTACTTTCGGATTGATTCAGGCTTCCTTCGCGCTGACATATAGCGAATGTGGACAGTTTCTTTACTCGCTTGTTTTTTTTTTTATTTATGTGTTCAAACAATCAAACCGTTTTTAATTATTGATACAAATGAAATCGTGGTACTGGTCCTATTTTTAATTGTGTTTGTAAAAATGTGTACCGTATTCGTCGAAGAGCAACAATTCGCTAATTATAATTTCATTTATGTGAGGTGAAAATTTCTCGAGGTAGCACTGGGAAGAAGCGCAGGAACCTCAGTGCTCAAAAACTATAATTACTATCTCATTAAAAAGTGACATAGGGCTACATTAAAACTGGTTTTATTTTGTGTGTTTTCGATAATTATTTACAACATGTAACAACTGAACCACGTCAGCAATTTTTTTTTTAACTCCTACATAGTTGAACGTAACTTACTTACTGAACTCAACATATTCTTCAACTTAATCATCTGATAATTATCTTGGCCAATGAATCGTCTAGTGATTAAGTAACCTACTTCGTGAACGTAATACGTAACTCCGGGACGTTTAAGTGAAAATAAGAATGGAATCTTTATCAATTTGAATCAAGTAATTTATTAGTTTTAATCATTCATTAATAATAAATAAACAAATTTTATTCAGTATAAAACAACTGAATCCATTATTTCGGAATTGAGAATTTAAAAACATTTAACACGTTCAGTGCTACTACTCTTTTCTCGAGAGCGCACGAATCTTTGTCGTGTCCCGCATCCAATTTAGTTAGCACGAATTATATTGGTTTGAAGCTGTGAAAGTGTTAATCACTTATGAAGTCTCAGAGTAAAATTTATAAAATAATCTAACGCGAAGCAATGTATAAACCAGATGACTGATCTATAAACTGCTTTATACCGCAACTCTTTCAAGTTGCGGGAGAGCTTCTCCGCCTTCCCCTAAGCCCCCAGTCCAACGCCACCGGGTACAAAAGTTTATTAACCTAACTATCTAAAAATAACATAATAAGGAAAAATTTACTATTCTTTGAGACTTCATAGCTACTAATTTCTTTTAGTAAAAATAGTCTAATTTTAAATTGAGACATTATTTTCTCAAGTTAATAATTAATTTACTGTATAGTTAGAAATTTAATAAATTTAACTTTAACTACCTAATACAAGGTTCCTACCACTTAGAACCCGTATGCTGGCCGTTTCGGGAAGCGTTAGCGAAGTGAGAAGAAACGGCAGCCCAAAGAAACTCACTTCAACACTTTATCAAGACAAAATAGTTAAAAGATTCTAAATATAAAAATAAAGACAACTAACATCAATAAAGAGAGCCTAATCCTACTTTGAATATCTATTGAGACCACCTATGATAATTAGAACTCGATTCCTAACTTCATACCTAAACCAATTCCCTATGTTTCTAATCTGTACATTAAGGTTCACATGCACATGACAAGAAGAACTTAGATTTACAAATATGTAACTGGATAATTATTTGATTTCAATAAAATACAATGTTATGGGTTTTGCACTATGACAAAATGAATAATTAATAAGTCTGTGTACCTTAGTAGCATGAACTCAGTCAATCAGATATTTAATTTTCCTTTAGATACAATAACTACCTCTAGTAGTTATACAAAATATGGATAATTATTAATCCGTTTGCACCCATAATGTTATCAAGGCTTACTACTCTTCAGCCGTAACACTAGTGTAATGAAACATACAACCCTCTGAGTTGATAAGGTGAGGACTAACGCCTCAATAACAAATAACTACCTCTAGTAGTTAATCAATATAAATTGTGTGAACCACAACGATAGAAACATACAACCCTCTGAGTTGATAAGGAGAGGACTAACGCCTCAATAACAAATAACCACCTCTAGTAGTTATTCAATATGAATTGTGTGAACCACAACGATAGAAATATACAACCCTCTGAGTTGATAAGGAGAGGACTAACGCCTCAATAACAAATAACCACCTCTAGTAGTTATTCAATATGAATTGTTTGAACCACAACGATACTCTGCTCGGTATCCAACATAATTATCTGCTCTATGACAGAATTATTATAATTACATCTGTAACTGAGACAGAAGTAGCCCCAACTTGGCTTGACGTGTATGTATACTTTACTACCTCTAGTAGTTAGAGAAATAGATCTGGTCAATCGCCAGCTGCTGCTCATAGTGCCGTCATAGCCTACTTCCTTCAGCGTGGTAACACTAATGAAACAACAACCAACCCTCTGAGTTAGCGAAGACCAAACCCATTGCAATGCGGATGAAATAAGGAAAACAATTGATAGCACAGTTTGGACCACTTCTCTGAGTAGAAATTTGTTACTTAAACGAAAAAGAATAAATTATTAGAAATCGAGCAGAATACAGTCATCTTCTTCTTCCATCTTAACAACAACCTCTAGTTGTATCATCATCAACCATCTATCAGGCAAACTGAATATTTTCATAAGAAATGTATTTGAACTTCTTGCATCTTTTATTTCAACAACCTCTAGTTGTATAAACATTTGACTTTACCATCAGGTGGGTATTAACCACAATGATACTCTGCCTGGTATCCAATATCATTTTGCACTTTGGCAATTATTAAGTTTAAACAAAGACAGAAGTAACCCCAACTCGGTTAGACGTGTGTGTAAAATTTACTACCTCTAGTAGTTACATAAATGGATCAGGTCAATCACCAGCTGCTTCCCATAGTGCCGTCATAGCTTACTTCCTTCGGCGTGGTAACACTAATGGAACAACAACCAACCCTCTGAGTTAGTGAAGACCCTAGCCATCGCAGTAGAAATAAGTAAGTAGACAAATCATAAAGTTTGGGTCACTTCTTGGAGTAACAAACAACTGATTAAATTATTCAAAATATTCTATTAGATATAGATGTTACCATTAATGACTTTGTCATCCCTTTTATATGAAATAACTGAACAACCATCCCTAGTTGTAACATCATTTACCTTTTCCATCAGGTGAGTTACATCCTTTGATTAACTTAGGACAATTAATTAATTGTACCATGAGATTAACTTATCTCAATTTCTATTTACCATCTGGTGATTAAAAATAATCCATTTCAGGATTTTTAGATTATTTAAATTAATACTTTTTAATTTGAACCTTAACATAAGAACAACTCTGTTACTTATAAATACGCCTTGCCCTACCATCAGGCAGTTAGAATCCTTTGATTCTTATTACTTAGTTAATTTAAATTGCTTACTAGTACTAAGCAGTTAGTTCTTAAAATCAGTCATCCATCGACTACTCAGGACTAGCTTGAGATCTTCAATAATAAATTATTATAATTTATCTACTTCCCATCAGGTGAGTAGAACTTCTGATTCAAAATATCACATTAAATTGAGTTTTACTACAACTTCCTTTCCATCAAGTGAATAGAATCTTTTGATTCAAAGTTACCTAATTAATTGAGTTCATACTTCCAGGTAACATAAAGACATAAAATACTATAAAGAAACTTTTGCCTTTAGCGGATTAACTTTGTTGGCATTATCTAGCTATTTAAGCTATAGATTTTAGTACATATAAGTTAGTGAATTTCCTATGAACTTAGCCTTCCTGACATGTGAATTGGATTCCCTAGACTTGCAAATATTCATTTATTTACTGAGGAATTATATGGCAAAACCAAACCATTCTTTCTTTCCGTTTGTTATTGACATAAAATACTTTTATATGCCTATACCAACAGGTGTAATAAAACCGAAGACTTTGTTAAAGGGAACTTAATTTTGTAAAAAGAAAAGGCAAGACTTTCAGAATTCTAGATTTGAAATTTCTTTTCCTAACTTTTAACAATTTTAATTTGGAAATCAATTTACTCAATCATACATAAAATATTTTTGAAACCTATATTTAAATACTCAAAATTCACATACTTTCATTAGTATTCTAGTAAAACCTAACACCCTACTCAACCTAGTACACTACTAAGTAACAGTCCCTTTATTATTTCCTACAATGCTACATGTTTACCGTGTTATATTCCGCCATCTAACACAGAACGTCATTTCATGTCTGTTCATGCCTACAGCTATAACTGATAAAATGTTTGAAATGAATATTTGAACTAATTTCCTCCTATATACTATTATTTTAGGTATTTTTACCTATGTTCTACACCAAGTATACAAATATATCCGTATCCGTCTTATCTAGCTTTAATTTCTCTGAACTAAGAGTTTATTGGACTGGCGTACATAAAATGAATTGAACATTTATTGATAAAAAATCGTAAATTCTTAAATTTAGCGTGATACCCTAACAACTTCCGTATATTGTACCTTTTACAACCTAGATAATTCTCAAAATTATCATCCTATAGTTTTCTAGCGATTTACCTACAAGTCTATCTCATTTACTTTTTCCTAGTAAAAATAACTCACTTATTTATAAGAAATTATCTAACCAATCCCTACAAATAACATCCCTATACCTATAACGTTACTTTGGTCATCGACCAAGCTAGCTAAATCATAACAAAGCTATTTTTTTTATTTTTATGTCCATGTTACCGATAGTTCCCTATCCCCACTCTATCTTCACAGGCTAAATTGTACTACAACATCCCCCACTCACAGCCCTAAAGAGACATCCCACGGCTGTTCTCGACAGATACTGGGCCGCAGGCAATAATCCACCTTCCACCTTTCTCTTCGATACCGGGTGGAAGCAAGAGACAGAAGACCGTGAGTGAGAAAACATTTGCAATACAACCTCAATCGAAAGATCAAGATTAATGCCCACAGATAGAGTAAAAGAAACCTAGATGTGGTGTGTATCGTATGCGTGAGTGCCTAATCAGACCTGTATCCCTAGTCCCTAAGAGTACCTATCTCAAACAAAAGGAATAATCCCACCTTCAAACACAGTTTGAGGTGACACGACACCCCTTGAATGATGTGTGTAACCAGCACAAGATAGAGGAAAGGGGGGGTATGTGCCGATTGTAGAAGGGGGTACTGCTCCATGTAGTTAATAATTAAAATACTCCCTAAGTACCTATTAGATAGATACAAAAGGAATATAATAACCAATAAGACACCCGTGAAAAGCGCGGAAAGAACCCGCTATGTCCATCCTGTGGTCCATTTCACTGATGAATTCTTACATGAGCCAGTCAGACTGATCAGAATCCTGAGGATCTGGTGAACCCGTCTGAAGATTCACTTTTGAAGGATATTGTAAACCAGGTCAACCGCAAACGATTGGCCTGATCGACAACGAACCTTCATCTGAAATCAGAAGAGCAAAATTAATAAATCATAATAAACAAAACACAAACAAATAAATTTACTAAACCATCATCATCGTCATCATCACCCCATATTAGTGATCACTCTCCAATTTACAAATATCTGCAAATGATAATAAATTATTTTAAATTATTATCGTAATCATCATCAACCGGTAATACTGATCACACCCCAATTTACTTAATAACTGCAAATAATATATTAAACAAAACACAAACAAACAAAATTATGGAAAAATATTTCAAATTATACAAGGTGTTACCGCCTCGACGCCCAGATCCAAAAAGTCCTGTTTCCTACCCATCTATTCCTTATATACTACTCGAAATCGTCCACCAGGTCCACTACGTCCACTACGTCCACTACGTCCACTTTCCCTCTATCACGCGTTGCCGCGTGATTCATTTCAAAAAGCTAAACCACTACTAGCACCATCTACCAGATAGATATTGAACTTAGTAGTACGTTAATAAGCCCATTTATAGAGACTTACAATGGTCTTGCTACATTAACGAGTTATCTAGTAACATTGTTTTTTTGGAACTGGGACTAGATGTCGCTAGGAGAAATATTATACAATAGTGTTACTTACAGTGCTACTAATAATCATCTTATTTTTGATAATGTGACGGCCTGTCAGACCGTTACAAACATTCTAACATATTAACATAAGAAACTGTTGAATGATAAAACTATCTATAAGACTTTCTTTTTATGTGTGATAAATGATTATTTTTAGCGGGGCCGGATAATTGAGCTACTATCCGGCATCCGGCCAGATACTAAAAATTTGACCGGATAGGCCGGATACCGGATAGTAACTGGATATCCATCCTATCTCTAATACAGACAACGAATATTATTGAAGTAGAATATGTAATTTTATTTGAGGGAGAAATAAAAATCAAAAGGAAGTTAATTCAGATAGTTTAGTGACGTTTATTTCTTTTACTTTCAGAACACCTGAAAATCAATAAATTACATGTAATGGTTTAAATACAAGCACATTTTCTGGATAGTAGTTACACACTATACTCAGGACATATGTCTTTTTATACACTGACGTAGCACTTCTTGTATCAACGAATCATTCGGGTCACTTGTAATCAATTCTCACTTGAATGGCATTATGATGTTTGAGAACCACTGCAAACATAAAACAACATAAATCCATTTTGTTAAATCAGTCACATTAACGCATTTCAACACATGTCAACACAACATACTTGTGAAGGCAGTAACGAAACATTATGTTGAATTTTGTTCCATTTTTTCCATACATTTTATACAGGTTGTTAAAAAAGTGCATTTGAAATTTTAAGGGTTTACTCAAAATCAAGCATAGAATCCAGGAAAAATATAAAAAACCGCTCTTCAATTTTTTTTCAGTTTTTCATACAAATTCTTGATTCACTATTTATATTTAGTATGAGAATCTGAAAAAAAGTTGAAGAGCGGATTTTTTCAATATTTTTTCCTGGGTTATATAATTGATTCTGAGTAACTCCTTAAAATCTCACAACGCACTTTTTTTAACACTCTGTATAATATTCACTATAAATATTGCCCTTATTTAATTAAATTTGTTATAGCCTAACAAGGAAAAAATCTGCATTACTCGACGATGCATTTTAAAAATGCATAGGAAAAATACAAACAAAATCATTTTGTTTACATTACGAATCTTTAGGGCGCATCGGTAAATTTGTTTAAATGACATCAAATCGCACGATAAATTTCATTTCGCATTGTAATTTGGATCTGAGCACAAAACATTTCACAGAAAATAAAACGATATTCACATATTATTTATTCTGATAGCGGTGGTTTGACAGTTCTTCTTTAGTAAAATAATGGTCATGAAATATAACTTTGATCCCAGGAGAACGTAGTACGTAATAGTTCCATGCAGGAGAAATACAAAGAATAAATGGAATGAACGAATGAAATGATTTAATTTATGGTAGAAGTGAAAACATTCAGTAACAATGTATCAACATGGTATCAACACAGTGTGACTGTCAGTTACTGTATCGGCTCTTCCCCACTTTTCGAAACGGCGACTGAACAAAGGTCGACACGACAACGTAATGTCACGAAATAATGTTACAGAAAAGTGCCGTTTCGAAACAAAAAGTATCGAGTGGAGTCTAACCGCTACTATAAATTGCTGTATGGGATATTACTATTAGGATTATATCTGTCCTAGGCAGAACCTCTATTTCGGCCTAGAAGAAATAAATTTAAAAAATCAAATTTTTAACATAAAGGTCAACAAAACTTTGCGTTTTTTTTTAATAAACTAAAAAAGACTCCTGAGAGTTTTACTCTTGCAATTGTTATAAAAAGCCAAATTGAATGAATGAAAAAAAAACGAAGAAGTCACTTTTTTTGGGCAAAAAAAACACTGTGCATCAGTACTAATGGTCACGGGGTTCATAGGCTCGATGCCATCACATGCCTCCTCCAACTCAGCCATCCACCGCTCCCCGTTGTATTGAACAGGCCTAGAACACAGGTTATGCCAAAAGGCCACCATTCCTTCGCGATCCGGGCTTTCACCGGTGTTATACAGAGCAAGTCGGTTCAACGATCTGGCGATTCTGGCGAAACCGGTCTACTCGCTCAGAGTATCACTGAATTCAATTTGCCCACGCAGCTATCCGTTGCTTCAGGTCATCGATGCGCTCTGCAACTAATCGCATTGCATGGCGTCCTGCAGGATCAAAGTCTGATCTTGCAAATGCAAGCCTAATGTTGCCCGACCTGAAAGCAATCAGTTTGCCAATGAGGATCCTTGCCTTAGTTATACGACGCTTAATCCTTTTCTGCCAAGCCGGCTTTCCCCGCGGAGCGTAGGTACGAGCTGGTTCTGGCAGTTTGGTGACAATAAATTGGCAGAACGCCATTGCAGCGCCAAAGAGGATTGAGTTTGTATCACCAAGGTTGCTGCTGTTCGCCAGGTATTCTGGCAGCATGCGATTAACGGCCTCAATGACATCTGGATTCCGGGCACTAAGAGGCATTCGTAGAAGCCGCGACCCCTCCTCAAGAGGCAGAGTGCGGAATTCCTGAATCGCCTCCTCAAGTGTGCTCCTCATTTGCTCTAATTCCTGGGAAATCGTTTTGTCTCAATATTCTCAACAGATAATTGTGGACAGACAGTGGGCGGTTCATGCACTTGCGGCACATTCGCCGATAAACGTCGCGACCCATGTAATGAGGATCTTGAGACCAGAACGATTTCGCGTCGTAGTCCATCGAGTTCGGCCGCGCTAAAGATGATCGAGCGCAATATGTACCGAACTCGATCCGAGAGGTTTTGCTCCGAGACAAACAATGCGGGCTCCAAGCGCAAAAACTCTTGGTGCATCCTCACTCAGTGGGGTACTCCAACGAGTTTCTCCCCCGTCGCACCGTAGTACGCTCGCACGAGGTTCTCATTTTGAGACCTATTCCATCTCATGCGGCGTACTCCACCAGCGGCGGGCGCCGCTTGCTGGGCCTGCGAAGACCCTGCTAATGCCAAGCACACTGGTGGCGATGATGGAAGTGACCGGTCAGGTGTTCGGGCCCGTCGTGATGCGCCAACTCGCATGCTGTCGCGTCTGACATTAGCGCGAACAGACGCGCCCCGGCGGCCCCCGGGCAGCGACCCTATGCGACCTTCATTATTATGACTTTCCATCATCTAAGTACAAATTACCGTTATTATTACACGTTATTATACAATATTTCCGAAAACATTACAACTTTTAACAACAGATATGAACATTAATGAAGTGAATACTGTATACACGAAACAAGGCTGTATAGCCTTAGAAGCCTTCTCTCCTTATAAAATAAAATCGTCTTTGGTTTGCCAATCTCTTGACAACTGGTCACTTAGAAGTCACACGGGGGGGGGGGGGGGGGTAACCTTCAGAGAGCGGCGGCAGGGAATGTCCATACTGTGGTCAAAACGTACCACCAGTAGGAACCGTGTTGTCCCACTCTTCGGAGGAAAATACCTCCGCCAGGCGAGGTTATACATATACCTGGGGACCGGCCGGCCGTGGCCGTAGTCAAACGCGAGATGGTTGGAAGTCATATATACAGAGTGTTAAAAAAGTGCGTTTGAAATTTTAAGGGGTTACTCAGAATCAATTATAGAATCCAGGAAAAATATTGAAAAAATCCGCTCATTTTTTTTTTAGATTCTCATACAAATTCTTGTATGATAAACTGAACTATACTAAAGTATGAGAATCTGAAAAAAAATTCGAAGAGCGGATTTTTTCAATATTTTTCCTAGGTAATATACTTGATTCCGAGTAACCCCTTAAAATTTCAAACGCACTTTTTTAACACCTGTATATGCGTGTGTCCGAAGAAACGTCGATAGCGCATTCTAGATAGTTTGTGGCGAGTACTAGGCTGCGTTCCATGAGTACACTCTGACAGCAACCGTTTTGTACCTTCTCTTTCACACTTACAGGATTACATTATGCTGTCCTGTTGCCAGAGTGAACGGTTGCTGTCAGAAAAACAACGGCCATGGCCCTATATAAAAAAAAGAAAACAATTTATTTGGTATTTTTGATTAACAGAATTTTAATAAAATAGTACAAATTAATCCTAGTTCATTAAAACTTAGTTTCACTTATTTCTAAATCTAATTCACTTACATAATATGTTACAGTGAAACAATGTTTTACAAAATTAATCCTTTTTCAATACTTATGAGCATACTGATTTCGGATGCGTTCATTGTTTATAGTATAATAGCATTCGCCCGCGGCCTCGCCCGCGTGTATATCGTTTTTATAACGATCGTTAAGGGTGCGTAGTGCACGAGACGAGAACAGAATGAGTTATTCGAGATAAAACTATCCTTTTTTTATATTTAGTTATACATGTGTTTAAAAAAGGCGTTTGAAAGGACACGTTTCATTTTGTGCCTGGACATGTACGGAGTACGAAAAATATAGAAAAATATACGGCTTTCTAGGAAAAATAATGAAAAAAATATTAGAAGCACGGTTGCACAAGCGTAATGTTTTGTCAGCGCTTTTTACAATATAGATGGTAACACTGAAGCTTGCAATAGTAGGTCACGTTCAGAAATTACGGCTTCGTTCACATATTCATGCTTTCTCTGACTCTGACTGACTGAACACCCTTCTGTTCTGACTTCTGACATTGGTGTACGATTTTTAAAATCTTCGGATATGCCTTGCCTCTTTTACAAGCATAACAGCTGGTTTTCGAGTTACTTGTCGGACAACTAAATTATTAATTTCAATGCTATGTACAAAATCTAGTTTCTAAACGTAAAATGCTCAAAATTGCGCTCGCTTCGCGATGTTGGGTGATTTATGTGTTGCGATTGTTAAAGCTGAGAATCTAGATGAACCTCGCTACGAAGGTAAATCGAAGGAAATGTACAGTTAGAAAAGATTATGTTTCTAATGACCTATTTATGATGTTTAGTATACAAACCAGGTCCAAGCTCCATAGTCCCGTGAAACGTCTCCTTTTAAGGGGTTACTCAGAATCAAGTATAGAATAGAGAAAAAGTATTGAAAGAATCCGATCTAAAACTTTTTTTTCCATTTCCCATACAAATTCTTGGTTCACTAATTATAATTAGTATGGGAAACTGAGAAAAATTATAGAAGATTGGATTTTTTCAATATTTTTCCTGTATTCTATAAGTACTTAATTTTGAGTAACCCCTTAAAATTTCAAACGCACTTTTTTAACACCCTGTATAATAGGCAAAAACAGCGTTGCTTTATCAAGTTCCATTATTTTTCGTTTCTCGGTAGGATTCCCAAAGGAATTCGATTTTTAACAGAATGAATTTTATACCTTGTTCCAATCAAGAAAAAGCAAAAGGTAAACAAATCTACTATGGAACTGACACATGTACCCGTCAATTGCCTTATAAGTTTGTTTACCTTTTTTTTTATTGGAACAAAGTTTAGATAGCCTTGTCATTTCCCGCGCCGTCAACTATCTATATGCAAAAAATCATGTCGATCCGCTGCTACGTTGCGACGTAAAATAAGTACAAACAAACAAACAAACTAATTTTATTTTCGGCGCCGCGAGAGGCGGAAAGTGAGCTGCCGTAACTTTTTTTTTGTATGTATGCGATTACTCTGCCAATTATGAATGGGGAAGAAAGCTATTTGCAGATGGCGCTACGGACGCTTGACTCATAACAACTTTCAATTAGTTCCGCGTTTTTTATTATCGAGGTGTTATAAATTAGTTTTTTTTTCTGTAAAATTGTTAAATGGAAAATCTATGCGACTTGGACTGTTCCTCAATTAAAGGCGAAGTTGAAAAGTACATAATTGAAAACGTAACTTTTCCCACGTCTTCTTCATCCGAGAATCTTTAGGAAATTAATGATTTTCATTATTATTGCAACCAATCGCCACACAACGCGGCATTTTATAAATAATCTTATGTTTAGTTTACGTAAATATTTTTTTCTATACGTTTTGACAGTTAGTATGAGTCAAGCGATATCAGCGCCTCTATCGGCGAGCTTTGTCAGTTTTCTTCCCCATTGATTTTGATGATTCTATTTTGTTTGATAGGTCACACTTCATAGGTGGTCCCATATAAATTTTATCGAAATCGATTCAGTGCTTTTTAAAAAAATCAACAAAGATCAAAAAACATAGCAAAATTGTAGTACTTACGATTGAAGTCGGTTATTTTTAACGTGTTTAGCACTGGCAATCATTTCGCACACTTACATTAAAATTTATAAACACGTTACGTCTCTCACGGACGGCCATTGAAAACCAACTCGACAGAGCTACATTATGCTCAGTTGCAACCTCTTTAGTGCCTACCTGTGCTGTTTTATTAGTTATTTTTTATTTTATCGATTTTTTTTTCTTAGTAAACTTACATAGACTTCGTTTTAATGACGTTCATACAATAAATAATTAAAAACACATTTATGCCTTAAACATAAAACAGAAACTCGCAACCCTCACAACACAACATTGGTCCTTCGAGCACTTTCTTCGATCCTTATTACCATAATTTGTAAATAATCGCAGCCACAGAGCAGATAGACACAGCAGGGCAGTTCATTTATTTATTATATTAAAAATAAAATAAAAATGCAATACCACACGACATTACGCAAGCATATTGCTCGCCGCTCTCATAGAAACATAAATTAATGTATCGCTTGCGCGTAATGTTCGCGGCTTATATTTCATTTCGTGTTTCAATTTTATTTTGTCATTGTTGATTTCATCTGAAATATCCGGACTTCATCTGAAGTGTCCGGAGTTTATCTGATATGTCCGGACTTTTTAAATTTCGCAATGGTAGCCATACCAGTGTGTATGTAATGTGTATCTGATCTGTGGCATAGGAGCCGACTGCTGTGACCACAGAAATACTGCACTTTCTTGCAGGTTACACGCTCATTACGGCATCGTTACTCTGCCCACATAAGAAAGAAGGCCGCAAAGTATATCGACGCTTGAAAGGAAAAGTTGACTAAGCGACATATTGTCCCTCGCACGACTAACTCTCCTATCTCAGATTTTTGGTGATTTGAGTTTGGACTTTTTCTAATTCGAATACGGTGGTTTTTAAGAACTTGAGAAAATGAGGTGTGATGGTCGTGCTAGGGACGATATGGCGCTTAGTCAACTTTTCCTTTCAAGCGTCGATATGGAGTTTCCATATACTATGCGGCCTTCTTTAGTATGAGGGCAGTACTGTGGTCTAGTAAGCTACAGGACTGTTCTAAGTATATGAAATTAGATTATACACACGGAGACACATCAACCTACCCGCATTTTTTTTAATGTTAGATATTTTTTAAAATATAAATGTTTTACCCCGTCCTTTTCTCCGTGAAATACGCGAAAAAAAAATTGGGTTAAAAACTTGAAATGTTATCAATTCTCAGTATTGTACCTAGCGTAGATAATGGGTATATCATATACAGGTGTTAAGAAAGTGCATTTGAAATGTTAAGGTAATCCCTCAGAATCAAGTATGGAATACAGAAAAATATTGAAAAAATCAGCTCTTCAATTTTTTCAGATTCCCATACTAAATCTGATTCACTAAACAAGAATTTGTATTTAAACTTTAAAAAAATAAGAGCGGATTTTTTCAATATTTTTCCTGTATTCTTCTATACTTGATTTAGAGTAATCCCTTAATATTTCAAACGCACTTTTTTAACCATCCTGTATAAGGGTGGAACTTACTGCGTTATAATGTGTACAAAGTCATAACACGGTGGGTGAAGGTGTTATCTTGTGTACAATGTTTAACATACATAGTCTGTGTCACTGTGTGTACAAAGTCATAACACGGAAGGTGAAGGTGTTATCTTGTGTACAATGTTTAACATACATAGTCTGTGTCACTGTGTGTACAAAGTCATAACACGGTGGGTGAAGGTGTTATCTTGTGTACAATGTTTAACATACATAGTCTGTGTCACTGTGTGTACAAAGTCATAACACGGACGGTGAAGGTGTTATCTTGTGTACAATGTTTAACATACATAGTCTGTGTCACTGTGTGTACAAAGTCATAAGACGGAAGGTTGACGTGTTGACTTGTGTGCAATATGGTCTGAAACACTAAGTGTACAAAATCATAACAGAATAGGTGACGCGTCGACTTGTTTACATTGTTTAATAGACAAAGTCTGTGTCACTGTGTGTACAAAGTCATAACAGGGTAGGTTGACGTGTCGACTTGTTTACATTGTTTAATAGACAATATCGTCTGTAACCACTATGATGTGTAAAAAGTCATAACATGGAAGGCTGACGTGTTGAATTGTGTGCAATTTTTAACAGACAATATGGTCTGTAACACTATGTGTGCAAAGTCATAACAGGGTAGGGTTGAAGTGTCGACTTGTTTACATTATTTAACAGACAATATCGTCTGTAACAATATGATGTGTAAAAAGTCATAACATTGAAGGTTGACGTGTTGAATTGTGTGCAATTTTTAACAGACAATATGGTCTGTAACACTATGTGTGCAAAGTCATAAACGGGTAGGTTGACGTGTCGACTTGTTTACATTGTTTAAAAGACAATAATGCTCTGTAACACTAAGTGTACAAAGCCATAACAGGGTAGGTTGACGTGTCGACTTGTTTACATTGTTTAATAGATAATAATGGTCTGTTACACTAAGTGTACAAAGCCATAACAGGGTAGGTTTACGTATCGACTTGTTTACATTGTTTAATAGACACTGTGTCACTGTGTGTACATTCATAACACGGTAGGTTGACATGTTGACTTCTGTACAATGTTTAACATACATTGTCTCTGTGGCCGTGTGTACAAAGTCATAACAGCGTTGGCTGACGTATTAACTTCTGTACAACGTTTAACAGACACAGTCTACCGCCTATGCGCTCTGAGGTGCCTTAGCGCGCATCTCGCCGCTGTGCCCTTCGCGATGCGGTAGTTACGCCCCACGCCCTTAAAGGCACCCCGACCGAACACTTCGACGCACACTCGGACTCTGCGACCGTCCGCTAGGCGTTCCGGTTTGCTGTCGGATAATAAATACAATATGATAAGTCTGAGTAATGGCGGATATGAACATATACTGGCTTTTATTAGGGTCGTGGGAATCCACTGGATGCGGGCAGCGCAGGAACGATCGGCGTGGAAATCGTTGGGAGGCCTCGGTAAAAATTATCCACGTTATCACAATTTTAATTTATTTATTGTGTAAGGTGGCAAAAGGCTGACGGCCCACCAGATGAAAAGTAAAATAGCTACTGCCGCCTATGAGCATCTGTAACCCCAGACGTAAGAGTTATCAGTGACTTGTGCGATCCTTGAGGGTTAAGATGGAATGCCTCTCATGCCGGTGTATGCGCTGGCTATCTCGCGCCACCCGCCGGCAAGGCGCGCTACTGACGGCAGGTGTAGAGCGAGCAGTGATACCCACCCAGTCGGAGTTTGCAAACTTTTTGAGCGCCACAGTCGGCTAGGACCGTAACCGGTTTCCGTGCCACAGGCGCCAGGATTTCAGATTTTCATACATTTTTGTCGGCTGGAGCCGAGGTTGGCGGTGGCGGCACGATTTATCATAAAGTCCGTGGCGGTCAATGGCTTAGGGTCCTACCACTAGTACAGACGGCGGCACTAAGCATTACCCGCGGTCACGTGACATCCAAGAGGGGGTATAGGACTTCTCTCTCACCCGAACTTGGCGGTATCCGGCTCTGCTTCCAATAGTTCCCTGACGGGGGATTTCGGTGCGGCCGCGCTGAATGCCTCCAACTCAGCACCCATCAGCCGCACGTATGACGCCCACACCGCTCCCAGGGACATACCTATGATGATACACAAACGAAAAACGTGTTACAAAACTGTTAAAAACGAGTTACAATACTGTATTTTGAGCTTAGTCGTAGATAAGAAGAGGATTAACTCGGGAGACAGCTCTGTTTTCAAAGTTCCAGCAGCAAACCACTACGTTTCATATATTTTTTTTTCACGCCAGCTAGTCAAAGTTAGTGTTGGACTTTTCACAAGGTCACAAGTCACAATTATTGAATTATTTTTTTCGGATTTTAAAGTATTTCTCAGTAAAAGAATATTTCTATTATCTAGAGAAATTGTTTAAGATATCAGAAGAAATAATTTAAAAACTCCCTGAAGATATCCCAGGCAGTAACAGCAAAAAAACCAATACAAGATAGAGATTTTCAAAAAAATTAAAACAGTGCGAATATCTCGAAAACCGTGAGACTTTTACTAAGGTCACATTGTTTTTTTCTGATAGGTATCGAGCTCATCTATCTCCTGTGTCACTCTGACATGGTATTTCAGGGACACTCTGTATAATAAATACCTAGACGTGACGTCATTGTTATTTAGCGTCACTATTTCAGACTCATTTTGTGATTTTTATTAATTAAAAAAAATTAAAGATGAGATGGAAAACAAAACAAATATGTTTTGTGAAATTTCAGTAGGAGATCAATTTACTGAACTTCAGCTCAGCTCATTATTTATTTTTGATGCTGTAATCTAGCCTTTGAGCTTAGTCGTGGCGCAGTGTGGTTTGCGTGGTCGAGTAGATCGCGCAGGTTTTCTGATAGGTATCGAGCTCATCTATCTCCTGTGTCACTCTGACATGGTATTTCAGGGACACTCTGTATAATAAATACCTAGACGTGACGTCATTGTTATTTAGCGTCACTATTTCAGACTCATTTTGTGATTTTTATTAATTAAAAAAAATTAAAGATGAGATGGAAAACAAAACAAATATGTTTTGTGAAATTTCAGTAGGAGATCAATTTACTGAACTTCAGCTCAGCTCATTATTTATTTTTGATGCTGTAATCTAGCCTTTGAGCTTAGTCGTGGCGCAGTGTGGTTTGCGTGGTCGAGTAGATCGCGCAGGTTAACTGACTACAGACGCGGTCGTAACGTGGATGGGTTAGTGTTAGGGGCATTTTTCTTGACCGATTTCGTGCTACTATCACTAGCTGGTAATCGTTAAGTCATGTTAAACTTCTGACACTGTGGTCCCCCACAGGAGGGGGGGGGGGGGTAATCACTAGGTGGAGAAGATACCCGTTACGGGTATATACATATAACTACGGTAGTTGGGATGATATGGGAAGTTATCGTTAAAATCTGTTACTTTTTATTATCTATCAAAATCGATATTTTGTGTTCTAAAAATGGTTTGCCTTATACAAATATGATCCAACTGACATAAAGTAAGTTAGGGATAATGTACTTTATGTTAGTGACATATGTCATCTGTCCCTAACTTACTTTATGTCAGTTGGATCGGTATGGCATTACTACGGCCATATGGCCGTAGTAATGCCACGTAGTAATGCCATACTGATCCAACTGACATAAAGTAAATTAGGGATAATGTCCTTTATGTTAGTGACATATGTCATATGTTTTTGTTAAAGTTACACATATACATAATATATAATATATATATAATATATATAAGTTACACATATACATAATATATAATATATATTATATATTATGTATATGTGTAACTTTAACAAAAACATATGACATATGTCACTAACATAAAGGACATTATCCCTAATTTACTTTATGTCAGTTGGATCAGTATGGCATTACTACAGCCGTATTATGTATATGTGTAACATTAACAAAAACCTCGCTGCTGGGGCACGGATCTCTTCCCAAACCTCGAGAAGGTTAGGTAATTCTCCACACACGGGGGACCAAGTCCGGATTGGTGGAGTTTGTGAAGCTAGTGGTCAACCCTAGTGTCAGAAGTTTTCAAGCCGCCTATAAGGCCTTCGACATGGCCTAAAATCGTAACGTATTTAACGAACCAACTTTATATGGAACTTGGGGTTGAAAAAGTCATCAGTAAGATTTGTTGTTGTTTCGGTGTAATTCCCGAGCGAATTCGATACTTTTCGCGATAAAATGTAGCTTACGTCACCTAAACTAAATCTGCGCAAAAAATAATTTTTCATCTAAAATTCGATGTCAAAGAATAAGGTATATTTGACACTATCAAAATTAAATTGAAAAAAAATATTCACTAAATACAGAATTCCTAGAATAGCGAAATATATATATATATATTTTTTTTTTTTGTTTATGTGTTAGGTGGCAAACGAGCAGACGGATCACCTGATGGTAAGCGATTACCGCCGCCCGTAGACATAGATACAGACAAGTGCGTTGCCGACCTACTCGACTGATGTTTTTGTTCATTTTAAACTTTATATTCATTACAATCAAAAAATAAGTTCGTCAAAGGCTGTGACGTCACACGCCAGTAACACGAACAATTTCAGAACGAAACGTGGTTTTTGCCAGTTGATTAAAATTCACTCAAATGACTAGTAGTCAAATACCGTATTAATGACATCAAAGTCGTAGCGTAAGTTATTTTGTTTCAAAGTCACAGCGTTTCGTGAGCCGAACCTCCAGCTGATGGGACATGTATTATCTACTTTGAATCTACATGAAATCTACATGTATTATCTAATGTGAAAGTGCATTTAAAACTCCATTATACTCGTAAGAATGTTCGTATGGTTTACACAAGTGGGACAAATTGCGCGTTAATTTGAACATGTACCAAGTAAATACTTACTTAACAGATACAAAATATTTTTTTAATGCTGGATGTGACATATCGATGCTATTATTCAAATTGAAATTATTTATTGCTGATTATTGGTAGGAATACAAATAGATAAGGCGTTACAAATAATAGAATGTATACTTTATTTAATACAAACTTAACTTAAACTTTTGTTGGATAATGAATTTTATTCAGTAAATGAATATATTAATAAAATATTTTAATTTCTCGCATTCCTGATCTTTACCATTGTGTCATAGTGACATTATTATTTTTTATTTTGTATTTATCCATTGTGTGATTAATATTATTATTTTTTAACATTGACATTGAATTTTATATTAATAACCATTTGTATTATTCAATTTTTAATTTCAATTATTTTGACGATCACATTATACTTTGACATTTTTAATAAGCTATTTTTGTAATTTGAAATTGATAATGTGAAATAAATGAATCTAATCTAATCTAATCTAAACATTAACAAACAAAAAACGCATACATACACACACTCACACAAAAAAAAAAAGAATTTAAAGAACCCACAAAAAACTGATTAGTCAAAAATACAGATAGAGATTAGTACTCTCTTCTCTTATCGTGTGGCACATTTTTAACCGTCTTATCCAGAAGGTAGGTATGGACGGCGGTTGCCTAGTGTTGCACTTAGCATCGCGCGCGGTCACGTGTAGGGCATTTAGATTTACACCTACGGACGTGTGCAACGCGACCATCATACACATCTATAAATCAGATGTATAAAACTCACTGGTGCACTGGCCAGGATTTGAACCCGAGACCTCTTGTTAGGAGGACGGAGTCACTACCCGTTGCGCCACCAACGATTGATACTTATTTGAGTCAAATATAACGACTTTGTTCTATCACTGGTCAATTTGAAATTTGAAATTGAAATTTGAAATATATATTTATTGCAAAAAACTCATATTTACAGTTATGAAATTTAACCAAGTGACCCCACACTAGGCATGGCCCGTATCGCGGTGGTCACACCAAAACTACATTAAAACCAACCAGTTATGAGTATAAGAGAACTCAAATACATACATTATTATAGACATAAACAATGAACCAATATTTTTACAGAGCATAACATTACTTAAAATTAAAAGTTATTTATAACGTAAGAAACAACAAATATTTTGTTACACTAACCTATATACGAGAGTAGCAGGTATACTTACATAACTATTAAATTATATTGAGAAAAATAATAAATATGTATATTATATAATAGATATATGTAAGAATATATGATATATATATATATATAAATGTAATATATATGTATGTATAATATATAAGAAGATTAATACCATAAAACCTAAATTAATTATGAAACTAACAGGTTACTTCTAAAAGACTTTCCGTGTCGTCGTAAGTCAAACTTAGAAGCAAATTCTTAATTTTTGACTTTGCTTGATGAGCATTTAGAATTTTCAAATCACATGCTTTTGCAACTCTGTTATAAATAAAGGGGTGAAGGAAGACTATAAACCTCTGAGCAAATGAAGTATGAACGCGAGGTTGAGGTAAGCTAAGGACTCTTCGTTTGATTAAGTCTTCATACTGAGGAGATGAAATCAACAAACTATGCATGAAAATGGTCACTCTGTAAATAAAAAGTTGTCTGACAGTCAAAAGACCACATTCCTTGTAGAGAGAGACGGTAGGGTATCTAAAGGGTTTACGATACATGGATTTCAAAACCGAACGTTGGGCTCTCTCCGCGAGGATCATGAGTGTTTTATGTGTGCCACCCCCGACCGTGATGCAATAGGATAGAAGGCTCTCGCACAAACTTGTATACACCAGTTTCAAAACGGGAGGGGGAGCAGCTGACCGGAGAGATTTCATTATACCTATTAATCTAAGAGTAAGGACTCTGCCAGACAGGGCGATAAGATGAGGACCAAATGTTAACCGATCATTCAAAACGACCCCCAGATAGTTTATGTTGCGAACTTTTGAAATAGCTTCGCAGTGACAATTTGTATTTCGTGTCGTAAAGGTCGGGTCCTGAGTATTATATACATATAGGACAGTTATGTATCTTCAAAGGGAAGGAACACGAGGGGCTGGTGGAAGAAGTCTTATGGAAAGCTAAGTAATAAGTTTTACTGGCGTTTAATTTTAGCAAGTTTCTATCAAGCCAGTTTTTTACTTCCGCCATTCCGCTCTCCGCCTGACGAAAGGTGTCACTCCAATGTTCTCCATTAAATAATATTGCTGTGTCGTCTGCATAAAAGATTACTTCAGCATTTAACATAGGCAGCTCAGTCAAATCATTCATATATAATATGAAAAGAGATGGCCCAAGAATGCTACCCTGGGGAACGCCAAATACGACAGGGAGTTGAGCACTAATATTACCGTCCATTCTTATTAACTGTCTGCGATTAGTCAGGTAGCTACGGAACCACTGGAGAGCAATACCGCGTATACCGATCAACGATCAATTTGTTTTTTTATTTATTTATTTGAGTGCGTTTGACTACATCTCACCTGGCCTAGAAGCATGGCGACATATCTCGCCTACGACGCGAGTTATAAAAGCATTTGTTCCGTTCTAACGCTAAGCTAATGAAAGAGACAGCTGAGCTGTTTTCTCGAGTTTGGCGCGACAAACTACTATGTCTACGCCTCATGCTACCCGTGCTGATGAATAATTGTCGAGGATGGTACACGCCAACTCAAATAATGCCTATTCATTCTCGCCTTGAAGATCTCCAGATTGTAGGAATCGGGAAACACAGACGCAGGTAAGGAGAATTGGTACTGGGAGTATTTATTTATTAAAGATTTGAGTGCGTTTGGCAACACCTCACCAGCACGGGTAGCATGAGGCGTAGACAAAGCTGTTTGTCGCGCCAAACGCGAGAAAACAGCTCAGCTGTCTCTTTCATTACTAGCTTAGCGTTGCTTTTAAAACTCGCGTCGCGTGCGAGATAATATGTCACCATGCTACTACGTTGGGCTGATGTTAAGTGACGATACTTCTAAAGATGTACAGTTCACAAAAAATAAGGCGCGTCGGTAATCTTCGTTTGCGCAGACAATAACAAACTATCGACGGAAACACCCGAAAAAATCAAAGCACGGTGACAGCTTTCTGACAGCTGACGATTTCATTGAATGAGGCGCGAAATTAACCAACCAATAGCGGCAGAGATTTTAGGAACGTTTAATGGTGGATGACAATGAAGCTACTTGATCGGTCCATCAGTTTCCCGCGTTATTTAAATTTTGTCTACTGCGCAGGTACATCCGTAAGCCTTATTAAATGTGTATTACTGTATCATACAAGCTCAAGGAGTGACTGTTTACTCGCACCGTCTCGCGTTGTTCAACAATTTTGAGTATGATTGAATCTAAGTACAAAATTTGACACATGATAAGATTAATAGTATCGATACTTATGCTCATATAGACCATTAAAAAAACATCATGTTTAATTAATACAAACAAAACGCCACAATAAAAATAATACTATTAATTATTCATGTTTTTGAAGTGTTTATCAAAATAACCTTGGCATTTTCACATCTGTTAGTAAGTAATGTTGATGCCGAAACATCGAAGCGGGCTTACCAATGCAATAGGGAATAGCCACATTACTAGCTTACCTAATCTAACACTATTGGGGAACTAGGTATTTTATGTCCAAGCCGGAACAAGATTGTTTGTTAAGATATTCAATATTTTTTATTGTTACTAAAATTAAACGTCTAACAGGCCTCTACGTGTTAACTTCAGCCCCAAGCAACCCTAGCAAGGAAGTCTCCGCTCTGTTCCTCGAAGTTTAGGTAAATACAGTCTACCTATTCCAATCACTGGTCATGATGCATAACTCACCGGAATCCAGGAATATAGCGCCCGCTACGGACTCAAACAGATCTCCCAGCGCCTTGGGCACTTCCACGTCTTCCGCTTGCTCCATCTCGTCCTCTTGTATGAGATAGTGCTGCGAGAGAGAGAGAGAGCATGATAAGAAAGAAAGATATAAAGAGAAATCCTTATTGGCGAAACATAAAGATCAATATATACAGGTGTTAAAAAAGTGTGTTATAAATTTTAAGAAGTTACTCAGAATCAAGTATAGAATACAGGAAAATATTTAAAAATTCCGATCTACACTGGTGGACTAAAAATCGACTCAAGATTTGTTGCTCGACTTTTGAAAAAATAACTCAGTCTACAAAACTGCTAAACACTAAAAGCAAAAAACTAGAAAACCATCAAACTAAAATCATAAACAGTAAACACACAGTTTTTGAACTTTTGGTTTACTTTTATTTTGCTAGATTGAGTTAATTTTCCAAAAGTCGTGTATGAAACTTTGAGTCGATTTTTTTGTCCATGAATATATTTTATATCTGTTTATATTTTTTTGTATCTGTGACATACCTTGTACCTACCTATGATTATAAAATGAATAAAATAAAGGATGTAAATCTAGTCGTGCGCCAGATTTTAATCAGGGCTTCTACTCCTGATTCTGATAAACTTTCCCCAAGGAAATAGTCAAAAGGCAAAAAAAAAATTGGTCTCTTCATACTAATTCTTGGCCGTTCGAGTAAATATTACCTGGTTTAAGAACGGGACCCAATCAATTGGTTGTAACTAAAAAAACATATTCCGACGAATTGAGAACCTCCTCCTTTTTTGAAGTCGGTTAAAATTACACACACTGACAACCCTCAAACAAGTTTAGGCTAAACACTCTGGTAAAGAAACACGTCATACATACATCCGAGAAAACGTTACCCTTTTTCTGGGGCAATCAGGTAATAATTACCTCCTCGCTAATAGAATGTCCGTTCTCCTCTTGTATCCTCACGTACTTCGTGAGCACTTCGTTCAGACCCGGCGACATGTGGCGAAAGTACCTGAAACAAATATTAGTAAATACCCAAAAGCAAAGTAGTGATAGAAGCAAATTAATACCAAATAGTATTATATCAATAAAAGCAACGCGGTGGCTGGCGTCACTAACTCTGAAATATCACCGATATATCACCAAATAGTGATGCAGATTTTTTTGAATCCGCTGATGGAGATGCGGATCTTAAGATTTTTTTAAAATTTGTATGGCTGCGCATAAAAAATGATACTTATTCCTAACATTTTTATTACATAATTAAGCACTTAGTAATTAAACTTAAAAATTGGTCGATTATATTTTAAAAAAGGAGCCGAAATCTAGGCTCCTATTGGTCAATGGACATGTGCTTACGGCACGCGTCAATTTCTTTCTTTCTTGTCGCTCGCGACCCGTAGTGGTATATACCTAATTACCCACGAATAGTTCATTTCATTTGTTATAGCGGGATTCTACTTGAGAATATGTGAATCCTATTGTTGACTGATTTTTAGGGTTCCGTAGCCAAATGGCAAAAAACGGAACCCTTATGGATTCGCCATGTCTGTCTGTCTGTCTGTCTGTCTGTCTGTCTGTCTGTCTGTCCGTATGTCACAGCCACTTTTTTTCCGAAACTATAAGAACTATACTGTTGAAACTTGGTAAGTAGATGTATTTTGTGAACCGCATTAAGATTTTCACACAAAAATAGAAAGAAAACAATAAATGTTGGGGGCTCCCCATACTTAGAACTGAAACTCAAAACAATTTTTTTCACCAAACCCATACGTGTGGGGTATCTATGGATAGGTCTTCAAAAATGATATTGAGGTTTCTAATATCATTTTCTTCTAAACTGAATAGTTTGCGCGAGAGACACTTCCAAAGTTGTAAAATGTGTGTCCCCCCCCCGTAACTTCTAAAATAAGAGATTATAGAAATTACGGGGGGGGGGGACACACACATTTTACAACTTTGGAAGTGTCTCTCGCGCAAACTATTCAGTTTAGAAGAAAATGATATTAGAAACCTCAATATCATTTTTAGGATTTTTAGGGTTCCGTAGCCAAATGGCAAAAAACGGAACCCTTATGGATTCGTCATGTCTGTCTGTCTGTCTGTCTGTCTGTCTGTCTGTCTGTCTGTCCGTATGTCACAGCCACTTTTTTTCCGAAACTATAAGAACTATACTGTTGAAACTTGGTAAGTAGATGTATTTTGTGAACCGCATTAAGATTTTCACACAAAAATAGAAAAAAAACAATAAATTTTGGGGGCTCCCCATACTTAGAACTGAAACTCAAAAATTTTTTTTTCATCAAACCCATACGTGTGGGGTATCTATGGATAGGTCTTCAAAAATGATATTGAGGGTTCTAATATCATTTTCTTCTAAACTGAATAGTTTGCGCGAGAGACACTTCCAAAGTTGTAAAATGTGTGTCCCCCCCCCCCGTAACTTCTAAAATAAGAGAATGATAAAAGTAAAAAAAATATATGATGTACATTACCATGCAAACTTCCACCGAAAATGGTTTGAACGATATCTAGTAAGTAGTTTTTTTTTAATACGTCATAAATCGTAAACCGCAATTTACCTTTCATTCAAGTTACAACGAACTACAAAAACTTTTATATTATGTTACTTGCTGCTACGGAACCCTTCATGGGCGAGTCCGACTCGCACTTGGCAGCTTTTTCTTTAACCTACAGTATAAACGATGAATGACAGTATGAATGATCTACTTCGGCACTTACTTGAAAATAATAGTGGTTACTAAAATTTAATAAAAAAATCTCATTTATATACTTTTTTTGGTTGTTGAAAACTTCATAATTTATAAAATTAAACTTCTAAAACGAAATATTACAATTATTTGCCCTACATCCGCATCCGCATGAATATCCGCATTAAATTTTGCGGATGCGGATGTCAAAATTGATGCGGAGGTTCCGCATTTGCGGATGCGGATGCGGATATTCGCAACATCCCCGCTTCATCAACAATTAGCTATGAAATATTTTTCATTAAATATCTATTTTAATGAAACAGTAGAAAAACCGAACCGGATGGCTCAACCGTGGGAGAGCCACGCTTCGGCACGAATGGGCCGGCTCGACCGGAGTGATACCACGGCCTCACAGAAAACCGGCGTGAAGCAACGCTTGCGTTGTGTTTCGCCGAGTGAGTGAGGGTACCGAAGACCCAACATCCCCCCTCCCCCAAATTCCCCTCATCCCCCCATCCCATTTCAAAGGTCGGCAAGCACTTGTGACTACTCTGGTGTTGCGGGTGTCTATGGGCGGCGGTAATCGCTTACCATCAGGTGATCCGTCTGCTCGTTTGCCACCTATCACATAAAAAGTAATAATAATCATAGTAAGACTTTCTACTGTTTCAATTAATTAAAAATTGTTAACAACTCATTACGTCTCCACTGCAGGGGCACGGGTCTCTTCCCATAACTCGGGAAGGTTAGGCCATACTCCACACACGGGGGCCAAGAACGGATTGGTGGAGGTTGTGGGGCTAGTGGCCAACCCGTGTCAGAAGTTTTCAAGCCGCCTATAAGGCCTCCGACATGGCTTAGCGATTGAATTAACAGTGGAATTAAAAATATTTCATAATTATTTGTTGATGCAACTAATAGGGTATTAGTGAGATGCGCGCGGGTCAGACTCTTGGTCGATACTGAAGATGCGTGTAATTTTTGAGTGCCCGGCTGCCCCTGTGCTCGGTGACCGTCGGCTGCCCTGTACACGGTATCTACTGGGGATAATCTCTATTAGCCTCATAATAAGGGTTAACGTGCCTAAAAGGGCGATCGAACGTATTATGCTCGGAGTATCCCTACGTGATCGAATCAGAAATGAGGTGATACGTAAGAGAACTAAAGTAACAGACATAGCTCTCAGAATCGCATGTAGTTCGTAGAACAGACTGCCGTTTGACATATCGTAGGTACGCCTCCCACTCGGTGGACCGATAAAATCTCTGCCGCTATTGGTCGATTGATTTCGCGCCTAATTTTATGAAATCATCGGCTGTCAGAAAGCTGTCACCGTGCGCTGATTGTTTCGGATATTTCCGTCGACAGTTTGGTTCTTGTCTGCGCGAACGAAGACCGACGCGCCTTTATTTGTGTACTTAAAATGTAGTTGGGTACTTACTTGTGGAAGCCGTGTCTTGCCGCCAACGTGGCGAAGATGGTGTTGTTGACGAGAGCTGATCGGAGGTCCGTCAAAGCGCCGGGGGAATGCCGCCGCGGGTCTTCGTACAGGTGCCGGGTTATCAGGTAATCTGGGGGTGAATGAGTGAGTGAATGAATGAATGAGTAAATGAAAGAATTAATGAATAAATAAATTAAGACACTGGATGATTTCATGGCAAACACGTTCCGATATGTGATAGATAATATAGATTTACGGAATCTGCGTTTCCTATTCCTACAATCTGGGAATTTTCAAGGCGAGAGTGAATAAGCATTATTTGACTTTGCGTGTACCATCCTCGACTACATCATCGTGTAGTAAACGCACTAAATTTTTTAATAAGTAGCAGTCCGTCAGTATGTTCTGCTGATACGACGCGTGCGTCAGCGCTTGCAGCAGCAGAGAGTGAGTGACTGAGCGAGTGAGTGAGTGAGCGAGTGAGTGAGAGAGTGCGTGTGAGAGTGTGAGATTACCCAATATGGCGTCCCCGAGGAACTCGAGGCGCTGGTAGCAGTCCGTCAGTCGGTTCTGCTGGTGCGACGCGTGCGTCAGCGCTTGCAGCAGCAGAGAGTGAGTGACTGAGCGAGTGAGTGAGTGAGCGAGTGAGTGAGAGAGAGTGCGTGTGAGAGTGTGAGATTACCCAATATGGCGTCCCCGAGGAACTCGAGGCGCTGGTAGCAGTCCGTCAGTCGGTTCTGCTGGTGCGACGCATGCGTCAGCGCTTGAAGCAACAGAGAGCGGTCCTTGAAGCGGTACTGCAGTGTTCTCTCTAGCGCGTCGTAGCCTGGAATAGAGGGGGGATTAGGGAAATGTGTTTTGGAAACGCCCTATAGATGAAAAACAAGTACAATATAATAATATATATATCCGGGACAAATCACACACGGTCGTCTGGCTCCAAACTAGGATTCCCTGTACTATGGGAACCAGAGACTGATATAAATACACATATACATTTAAATAGATAGACAGATAGATATAATACACCCAGACACAGAGCAAACAAATCTGCTCATCACAGAAATGTTTGCCCTGGGTGGGGATCGAATCCACGACTCTCGGATCGGGTCAGGAGCGCTAACCACTGAGTCACCGAGTCAGTCAAGTAACAGCCAAGATAGCCAGTTCCCCATTGAAAGAAGGAAAGAAAAATGTTTATTGCGTTGGGGAATCTTGGTAAGCCCGCTTCCATCTTCGGCATCATAGCTTACCACCAGGTGAGATGATTTTCCAATTCTGATTTACAAAAAAACATGTGTCGGAAAGAAAACATCCATCGTCGTGATGAGAATGAGAACTAACATTACGATCCATTTCATCCAATCACAAACATTAAGAAAGCGTTCCAGAACACATCCGTGAGATTATTATTCTAACAATAGGATAGCCTATGACAGAAATGTTTGCCCTGGTAGGGAATCTAACCCACGGCCGTCGGATCCGCAGTCAGGTACGCTAACCGCTGAACCACCGAGTCACACTTACCAGACAACATCTGCTCCAGTTCCCCTTCAGGATCCTCGATGTACCGCAGTAGGGGCGAAGGAGGGGCCTTCAGCTCCCCGTAAATATCCTGACACAAGAAACGAACCATGTTATTAATTAAATAAATACAAGGTGTTAAAAATAGTGTGTTTGAAATTTTAAGGGGTAACTCAGAATCAAGTATAGAATCCAGGAAAGCTATTGAAAGAATCCGCTCTTCAATTTTATTTTTCAGTTTTTCATACAAATCCTTGATTCACTATTCAGATTTAGTATGAGAATCTGAAACAAAAATTTGAAGAGCGGATATTTTCAATATTTTTCATGGGTTCTTTACTTGATTCTGAGTAACCCCTTAAAATTTCAAATACACTTTTTTTAACACCCTGTATATTCGGGACAAATCGCACACGGTCATCTGGCCCCAAACTAGGATTCTCTGTATTAGGGGAACCCGTACAAAATTTGCGGATCATTTGATCAATTAGTATGAAGAGACTAAATTTTTTATCGAATAGAGTACAGGTTCCTTGGGTAAAGTTGTTTAGTTTCATGAGTAGAAGCCACTGTACATTTTTTTTCATCATCATCAATCATCAGCCGACAGAAGTCTACTGCTGGATATGGTCTCCCCCAAGGATTCCCACGCCGTCCGGTCCTGCGCTTCCTACGACCTTCACCAGGTTATTGGTTTACGAGTGGGAGGCCTGATTAAACTGCGTCTTCCGGTATTTCATAAGGATCGTATACTCGCGCTTCCCCTGCCCTCCCCCCTACACTACACGCTGCAGCGAGCAGCCGCACCTGCAGCCAGACGGCGCCCCGGCGGCGCGGCTGGGCGCTGCCGACGGGGCGCGCGGCCCAGCCCCAGTCGCGGCGCCACGCTCGCCCCCCTCCCCACTACACTACACTACACTACACGCTGCAGCGAGCAGCCGCACCTGCAGCCAGACGGCGCCCCGGCGGCGCGGCTGGGCGCTGCCGACGGGGCGCGCGGCCCAGCCCCAGTCGCGGCGCCACGCTCGCCCCCCTCCCCACTACACTACACTACACTACACGCTGCAGCGAGCAGCCGCACCTGCAGCCAGACGGCGCCCCGGCGGCGCGGCTGGGCGCTGCCGACGGGGCGCGCGGCCCAGCCCCAGTCGCGGCGCCACGCTCGCCCCCCTCCCCACTACACTACACTACACTACACGCTGCAGCGAGCAGCCGCACCTGCAGCCAGACGGCGCCCCGGCGGCGCGGCTGGGCGCTGCCGACGGGGCGCGCGGCCCAGCCCCAGTCGCGGCGCCACGCTCGCCCCCCTCCCCACTACACTACACTACACTACACGCTGCAGCGAGCAGCCGCACCTGCAGCCAGACGGCGCCCCGGCGGCGCGGCTGGGCGCTGCCGACGGGGCGCGCGGCCCAGCCCCAGTCGCGGCGCCACGCTCGCCCCCCTCCCCACTACACTACACTACACTACACGCTGCAGCGAGCAGCCGCACCTGCAGCCAGACGGCGCCCCGGCGGCGCGGCTGGGCGCTGCCGACGGGGCGCGCGGCCCAGCCCCAGTCGCGGCGCCACGCTCGCCCCCCTCCCCACTACACTACACTACACTACACGCTGCAGCGAGCAGCCGCACCTGCAGCCAGACGGCGCCCCGGCGGCGCGGCTGGGCGCTGCCGACGGGGCGCGCGGCCCAGCCCCAGTCGCGGCGCCACGCTCGCCCCCCTCCCCACTACACTACACTACACTACACGCTGCAGCGAGCAGCCGCACCTGCAGCCAGACGGCGCCCCGGCGGCGCGGCTGGGCGCTGCCGACGGGGCGCGCGGCCCAGCCCCAGTCGCGGCGCCACGGCTCGCGGTCCCCCTGCCCCTCCGACTCGGACTCGGAATCCGACTCGTCCGAGGAGCAAGTGTCCGAGTCCGAGATCGCGTGGGGGCGCCGCTTCGGCGACGGCGGCGGTTGCGGTTTCTGTGAAATGAAATGTAAAATACGATTTAAAAGAATGTGTAAAGCATCTTCGTTAAACACCCATATCGTCCTCACTGCAGGGGCACGGGTCCTTTCCCATAACTCGGGAAGGTTAAGCCATACTCCACACACGGGGGCCAGTCCAGATTGGTGAAGATTGTAAGGTTATTGGCCAAACCCAGTGTTAAAAGTTTTCAAGCCGCCTATAAGGCCTCCAACATGGCTTAACAACCGCCATCTTGTGATAGCAGCCGGCACTAACGGCTTAGCGTGCCTTGCGAAGCACGAAAACGGTCGAGAGAAAGGCCACTAACCGTCAAACCTAAACATAACCCTACACAGAAAAGAGCGTACTCCCATATCAAAGGCCGGCAACGCACTTGTGACTCCTCTGGTGTTGCGGGTGTCTATGGGCGGCGGTAATCGCTTACCATCAGGTGATCCGTCTGCTCGTTTGCCACCTATGCCATAAAAAAAAAAAAAAAAAACACAGACACAACTCACCTCTTCCTCAGCAGTCACACTCTGTCTCACCAGGTACGGATAACCGGGGGCAGCTCTATCGTATGCCGGGGCAGAACCTTGATCCCGAGCCACGACATGAAGAATAGGGTCCCGCGTTAAACCTATCCATCATCAGCCGAAAGACGTCCGCTGCTGGACAAAGGCCTCTCCTAAGGATTTCCACACCGACCAATCCTGCGCTGCCCGCATCCAGCGGCTTTCCGCAACCTTCACCGATTGGGAGGCTTGCCTATGCTACGTCTTCCGGTGCGCGGTCGCCACTCGAGAACCTTAATGCCCCAACGGCCATCTGTTCTGCGAGCTATGTGCCCCGCCCACTGCCACCTAACCTACAGACACAACTCACCTCTTCCTCAGCAGTCTCGCTCTGTCTCACCACGTAGGGGTGATCGGGGGGCAGCTCTATCGTGTGGCGGGGCAGCACCTGAGAACCAATCACTTTTTATTTATAATAATAATAATGTAAATAAATAAATAAATATCCGGAACATATCACACACGGTCATCTGGCCCCGAACTAGGATTCCCTGTATTATGGGAACCAGAGACTGATATACATACACAGTACATATATAAACAGACACAGAGCAAACAAAATTTGTTTTGATTTAATCTGCTCATCACAGAAATGTTTGTCCTAGGCGGGGAGCGAACCCACGACTCTCGGATCAGTACTCAGGAGCGCTAACCACTGGGCCACCGAGTCAGTCAAAGTCGAAATCAAGAGACTGGTTACCACCACAACACAGGGAATACTAGTCTGGGGACCAGGACTACTTAATGTGCACTGATCTTAACTCTGTCTTTGGTCCAATATACAGGGTGTAAGGGACAGGTTTCCGAAACTTTAAGGGTTTGCTCAGTAGACGAAACTGAACAACTTTCCACAAGAATTTTTTTCAGAAAACTAAAATAAAAACTGGCTTCTCCATACAAAATTATAAACTTGATTGGACAGTTTGTATGGAGAAGCCGAATTTTTTCTCGTTTCCTGAAAAATATTCTTGTGGAACGTTGTTCAGTTTCGTCTACTGAGCAAGCCCTTAAAGTTTTCGGAAACCTGTCCCTTACACCCTGTATATTTTTTACTTACCTTGATCCCCAGCCACGACATGAAAAGTAGGGCCCCGCGGGGCCCGCACTCTAGCAGGTACGCCCCTATTAGGGCCTCTACGCAGTCTGCTATAGATTTGTCTGGAGGGAAACGAAAGATTATATAAATTTGTTTACACGACTGCCCCAAAAATGGAGTGTAATGTTTTTAGGGTTCATGTATGTATGTATGTGGGTGAGTTTCTTTATTCGACCATAGTTTTTAAACTGCTGAACCGATTAAGATGTTTCTAGTATCATTAGAATCCTTGTAATAGCCCAAGTAACATAACGATTGATTGGCTTGATTGATTTTAATGTTTTAGTTCACTTTTTGCTTAGCTCACCCCAGTACTATGCTAGCATATTTAAAATAAAATAATATTAATAATATCTGGGACAAATCACACACGGTCATCTGGCCCCAAACTAGGATTCCCTGTATCTTGGGAACCAGAGACTGATATACATACACATATACTTTTAAATATATATGTAGATATAATACACCCAGACTCAGAGCAAACAATTCTGCTCATCACAGAAAAGTTTGCCCTGTGTGGGGATCGAACTCACGACTTTTGGGATCAGAGGTCAGGATCGCTAACCCCTTAGCCACCGAGTCAGTCGAATCCTTGTGAGTAGTACTAATGCTATCTTCATACAAGATACGACACGCGACTTGTATGTAATAATAATAATAATAATATAATAATAATAATATCTGGGACAAATCACACACGGTCATCTGGCCCCAAACTAGGATTCCCTGTATCTTGGTAACCAGTGACTGATATACATACACATATACTTTTTTTAATACATACATATATAGATATAATACACATGTGTGTGTAATGTGGAGCACACACAGAAGATGACATACTATTTTATTTTATACTTAAAACGTTAACGAAGTTATGGAAACGCAGGGCTGCCCTGGATTAGCGTTATCCTCTCGGCCTCGCTGGCCGATTCCACAGGAAAGGAAAGCCAATACGTGTTCAGCCAGTTTGGCTGCAGGAGATCGCCGCTTTTCGGGTTAAGTAAACCCTACTCGCACCTAACGGAGACCCCATGCCGGGTTTCATTTCAGAGTTTTCCTTCTCCTAGACGGGTTTCAAACCAATGCTAACGAGGCCCATCTCCCCGAGTCATACTTATGACGTAGGAAACAGCAGTTACCTGGAATACTGTGTTGTGTGATGAGATTGTACGGAATAAAGCAGCCAGTGTTATCTTGGGGAGCTTCGGTCTTCGGGCCGTTCTCTTGATTATCACCCTGTGCAAAAATTGAATGAATGAATGAATGAATGAATGAATGACCATGTGCGAAAACGAATGAATGACTGAACGTAAACACTTTTTTGCACAACATAAAACAGGAGAACATAATTATAGCACAGTAAAATTTTTGGAAGATCGCGGAAAGCCGGTTAAAATGTTAATTTGCTGATGATGATGAATGGTTGCCCTGGGTGGGAATCGAACCCACGACCCTTGGATCAGTGGTAAGGAGCGCTAACCACGGAGCCACCGAGTCAGTCGAATACTTACGAGAGTCCTGGGGCTGGACGTGGCCGTGCGCGATGGCAGGGTTTGGACGCGATCATTCTCGCTCCTAACCGTTTTTTGGAGTGCCTCAATAATATGGCCAGCTAATTGGACGTAGTTTAGCAGAAAGGACTCAATCCACAAACCTTTGTTAGTGGATTAAGTGTTTTAAGATTTGTGGATAGAGTCCTTTCTGCTAAACTACGTCCTATTTATAATCTGACCAGCCAATTTATAATCTGGCCAATGCCTATGATCTGACCACGAATTCACACTATATTTATGCCTGTAGAATTGCATATCACTTACTATCGTTCTCGGGCTGGGCGTGGCCGGTGCGCGGTGGCAGGGAGGCAGCCAGTTGTCGTGCGGCTCGAATTTGGACGCGATCATCCTCGCTCCTAACCGCTTGTTGCGGCCCAGACGGTACAGGTTTAGGTTTGACACCTGGACGGGAAGAAATAACAATTTTACTAGGGGTAGGACTTTATTATTAGTAATCGGAAATTCGGGGGCAATTCCGTTATTTCCAAGAAAGAATAGTATGGATAAATTTATAGATTTTCATACAAATAATTCCCGGGATATCGGGATCGTAAAAAGCGTTTGGATTTTTAATTGTAGTGATCTGATTCTAATGAATGTTCATCGTATTGTATAATTGCCCCCGAATTTCCGATCACTGCTTATTATGCAAGGTTCAACTGGGTGGGTGCCACTGCTCGCTCTGCACCTGCCGCCGGCAGCGCGCTGTGCGGCGGGAGCGAGATAGCCAGTGCAGTTACCGGCGTAAGAGGCATTCCATCTTAGCCCTCAAGATCGGCAAGGCACTGATAACTCCTATATGTGGTGTTACAGATGCTCATAGCACGGGGTCTCATTTCATACAACGAAAACCTTAGTCCATTAAATGTCAATAGATGGCACGACAAGTATCGATTTGTAATCGAAGTTCATTCAAAACGAAGAAAAAACCTATTAAATTGCTAAAAATAAGTGTTTTGATTATTGAAATAACCTAATAGTATGACAAAGGCCTAAAATGCACTTTATTATCAATTTCTACAAATTGTCTGATGACGGCGATGCATGGTGACAAAATCAAAACTACTTTTGTCTTAACTTGTCAGAATTGAGTAATGGACACGCAATGAGTTGAGTAATAATTTATAGCGCGAATTGATAGATGGCACTGATACCACACGATTGAAAAATGTAATAGGTGGTATCGTTTTGTTTTTCATATTTCAAATTATGTATTTTTATTTAGTCATATCACAGATAATATAATACTAGTAGGTTATGTGCAAAAAAAAATCAACAAAACCAAATAAAGGTACAGGTAAGCCACCAAAATGTCTTCATTTATAGCCCGCGCCCTAGATGTCGCTAGTAGCGGTAGTTCTCAATGAGTGAAAAAAATAATCCGAAGAATAGCCCGAGTTACGGCAGTCGCATTTCGTTGTATGACATGAGGTATCTGTAAGTATTATAAAATCTGTGCTCATAGGAAGGTAACTGCTTTCCATCTGGTGGGCCTTCAGCTTTTGCCACGTAACACAATAATAATAATAATATCCGGGACAAATCACACGGTTATCTGGCGCAAACTAGGATTCCCTGTATCTTGGGAACCAGAGACTGATATACATAATAATAATAATAAATTGTTTATTTGCCAAAAAGAAAAGTGAACAAATTTACATTACAAATACTAAAGGGTACACACAGTCACGTTAGGAAACAAAAACAAAAATAGATAAGAATATTAAGTTTAGGTTTGAGGTACAGCGTTATTTGTTCAAGATTGCTGCTGGACCTGGACAGGCCGAGCCTGTCTCGTGAGGGCCAGATTCACTATTTGCTTTATTCGACAGAACGGAGTTGGATTGAGTGCTTCGTATGCGTACGTGCGTGTGTGTGTGTGTGTGTGTGTGTGTGTACACATATACTTTTATATACATACATAAATATAGATATAATACACTCGGACTCAGAGCAAACAATTCTGCTCATCACAGAAAAGTTTGCCCTGTGTGGGGATCGAAACCACGACTCTAGGATCAGAGGTTAGGATCGCTAACCACTTAGCCACCGAGTCAGTCAATAAAAAATAAATAATGAAAATCTTTATTACAGACATGTATCGCGACAGAAATAAATTTATATTCGTATATAGTCTTAAAATTACAGTTTAGATAATGAATGACTTACAAATGTGTCAATACATATCAAACGAGCCCGTCCACCACTGCTATAAGGTTCACTTTCAAAGACAACGGTTCACAAAGACTTATTGACTTTTGAAGTGAGCTGGTAAACTTTAATTTTAAAAAGTGAACCTTATAGCAGTGGTGGACTTGAGCTCATACGTGATACGTATCAACACAAATATAAACATACAAATTATTAAACAATAATAAAATAGACTAACTTAAACCCCCTAAAATTAAATACTGGGGCGGAAGTGATATGTTGAGAAAAGTTGCGGCTTTGATTAAGAGCTTGAGATGATAGCTAACGTGCCTTGCAAACTTTCTAATTTAAATTTAAAAAAAAACTACACCTGCCAACTCTGGGTGAATTACACGCGAAGATCGTTCGGCACCATGAGGGTGCAATACAATGATGCGTTCCGGTATCTTATTTATCCGGTTTTCGGTATCTTGAGGCCACGTATAGCTTCGTTCGTCGCTCAGATAATTCAATCTTGAGATCAGTCTCCGATAACATGGAGGGCCCGATATTTTATCATTGGTTTAGTGTGCGACAGTCTTAAATGAAACAGCCCTACTGACTAATAGTCAACTTAGTACTTACTTGTAGGCTATTTCTATACAGGGTGTAAGGAGCAGGTTTCGTCTACTGAGCAAGCCCTTAAAGTTTTCGGAAACCTGTCCCTTACACCCTGTATATTTTTATTTAACTCTTTTGTTTAGTGGCTGTATGTTGTTTTATTTTAATTGTGTATTTAAATGTAATATGGGTTTATACCTGCAAATAAATTATTATTATTAATCAATCACATACCTGCTTACTCCTCATGTGACTGAGCTTCCCCTCATGCACGGTAGGGTGCGCGCAATACAAGTAAGCCGTGATGGCAAACTTCAGAAAACTGTCCCCTATCGTCTCCAGGCGTTCCAGGTTTATACCGTCGTTCGCATTGGACATTGTCAACGCCTGGAAAGTGGAAATGCAGTAAGCCTGACGACAACATGACATCCCAACTAGCAAAATGTAGTCCTGTATTTACTCTTCTTTCACTCCTATATCCTCTTAAAAGCCTGGGTTTGGGCACTCCTTATATTAAAAGCTTCTTACGTATGATCAATATAATCCTATACAGGCTTATAAGTTACTTACATATGACCAATAAAAGTCTATTTACGCTTTTAAGTTACTTTCGGATAATTACTATCAGTATGAACGACATTCAGTAAGACTGATATAGAATGGATTTAAAACTAAAAACGCTTATAAGGAGTGCCCAAACCCAGGCTTTTAAGAGGATATAGGAGTGAAATAAGAGTAAAAAAAGTAGTCTTGCGATAAATATAGGGATACATTTTGCTAGTTGGGATGATACATTATCTGCAATAAAACTTAGCTAAGAATATTGTTGACAGCGCTTGGAAAGTGGAAATACAGAAATCTAAGGTCTGATTATGAATGAGTGAGTAAAATGACGGAAACACGACATGATATAATGACAGATAAAATACAACTTGGATAACCATGTTTTTAGCGCCTCCCTGGTCTAGTGGCTAGTCCACTCGCTTCACACCAGGAGCGGGTTCGATTCCTAACGGGTTCCAACTATGTATGACTCGGTTGGGTTGGGCATTGGGAGTCCGCCTGGCATAATAACACTGATGTGTTACGGCATGGATATAAGATAGCCAGTTGTCCATTGCGTTGCGTCAATCTTGTTAAGTCGGCAGCCATCTTCGGCATCATCATCACTTACCATCAGGTGAGATGATGTCAATGGCTTAGCAATCTCACTATAATAGAATATAGTATATAATATAATATTATAAATGCGAAAGTATGGATGTTTGTTTGTTTGTTTGTTCCGCTTTCACGCCGAAACTACTGAACGGATCTGGATGAAATTTAGTAGGTAGATAGATATAGCACTCGGCTAACACATACACTTTTTATCCCAGAAAACTCAAGGGTTCCCGTAGAAATGCTTAAAAACTCAAAATTTCCACTTCGTCACTAGATGGCGCTATCTTAACATCTCCTTTCTTTCTGGACACAATTCTGAAGTCCACGCGAACGAAGTCGCGGGCGGAAGCTAGTTAAGGATAAAAAAGCAAGTTATTTTCAGCGTCTGGAAAGTGGAAATAAGGAACTCGGTTCCACTGGTTCATCTAAAGCCTGATTTTATGAACGAGTGAATAGAATGACGATAACATGACATGATAATGGAAATAAATGCTCTTTGGAATAACTGGATGCGTACCTGTAATATAACACTGGGACTCGGGCCAGGATGTCCTTCCAAGTCCGGCTGGTAATCAAAATCAAATTCCTTCCCATGACCCTTACCGTCCATGTAATAAGGGTTAAACTTCCTTGGCTTATCCCATGTAGTTATCTCTTCAACATAACTATCGCTAGTATCAAAACCTACGTTCACAACTTTCTCGTTCACGTAGCTAGGAGAGTCAATATCAACGTCAACCATAGAGAAACAGTTTAATTTTTTAATTTCTTCTTTTGGCAAAGACTTTTTCAACTCGGACAGTAGGATTCTTTTATTTCTCTCTATGCTTTCTAAACTTATTTGTTCGCCACTAAAAAGTTTGTCAGTCTCGTCGTTGCCGTAAGGGAAAACCTGTTTAAAAAGATCTCTATTCGTGTCGTCCATTTTGAAGTCGACTTTAGATAGTTTCGTGGCTAAATCTTCTATTTCTTTATCGGAAAGGGTCTTTTCTTGAGACTCCTTGGTTGGTTCAGGTAATATTTCGTTTATAGTTTCATCTTTGTGTATGAGGTAGCCTTTTTCGATAATAGTCTTTTTGTGTTCCTCGACTGATTGGCGGAATTTCTCTATGTACTGAAATAAATTATTAAGAAAATATGTTGTTACGTTTATTTGTTTTCATTATACATTTATAAATATAGTTTATAAATAAAGTAGCAGCTCAAAGAAAAGTGTGATTTTTATCGACGAATTAAGCGACATTTTTGAAAACGTTCACGAGATTCTTGAAAAAATAATCATTAAAAATAAACTTCTTAGTTATTAAGATTCTTAACAGATATCCTATAATATTGTGATACTAACAAACATTTCTTTTTAAAACGATTTATAAAAAATCTATACCGTTGCGTATATACATATAACCTTACCTCTCTCGGCGGGTCGCCGCTCCTAATATACGTTTCATGCTTGGCCCTATCGCCGGCATCATCCTCGGGATCGGGCTGCGGCGCGGGCGCAACCTTCTGTGCGCGCTCCAAATCCACCGCCTCCGCTTCATGCGCCGTCTTATATTCTATGCGCACGCCCATGGCCGCTGCGAGGGGAGCAACTTTAGAAAATAATCGACAACGCTGAATACGTTAAAAAACCGACTTCAATCGTAACAGCTACAATTTTGCTGTTTTTTTTGTTTTTGTTGATTTTTTTAAAAAGCGCTGAATCAATTTAGATATAATTTACATGGAACCACCTCTGAAGTATTACTTACCAAATACAAAAAAGAATCATCAAAATCGATCCATAATTGGCGGTGTAATCGCGTAACATACATACAAAAAAAAACAACATAAATTGAGAACCTTCTCCTTTTTTGAAGTCGGTTAATAACCGTGGCAAATTGGCTGTGACTACGGATTAGATAAATGAGGTTGGATTGGCAATGTGGGCGGGGCAGGCGCGCCACAGGTATGATTGGACAATCATACTTGACCGAACCACGCGTTCATACTGTTACCTCATTTATCTAATCCGTGGCTGTGACAGACAGATAGACAGACGGACAGGGTATACGAGTTCCTATAGGAACTTCGTATGAGGTAGATTAAAAATGACCTCAGAAAAATGTACAGTGCTAGGAAGGGAATCCTAAAAAACATCTTCGACTTCTTATCGTGTGGCACAATAGGGTACGGTGGGGTAACTACCTGCTAGCCAGAAAAAAGGCATTTTTTTACCCTCAATTGGTAAGCCCTTGGCATCATCTCACCTGATGGTAAGTGACGATGATGCCGAAGATGGAAGCGGGCTTACCAAGATTCCCCAACGCAATGGGGAACTGGCTATCTTATCTTCATGCCGGAACACATCAATGCTGTTAACATTGATGTTTGGCGGCAAGTCTTAGATAAGATGGTGGTAGCTAGCCAGGCGGACTCAGAAAATGCCCTACCACCAACCAAACCGAGTCCTACAAAGTTGGACCCCGTCGGGAATCCCGCGACCTCCTGATGTGAAGCGAGGCTGGACATATAAACAAAATATTGCTATAACATTTTCATCCTAATCCGTCCAGTGGTCTTGGCGCTAGAGCAGACATTTTTTATTTTCTAGTTTTTTGGGCTCTATTTTTCTCTTCTTCGTCGCTCGAAAGTTAAAAAAATTTTCATCGTCTTGACGTGTGGCACAATAGGGTAGGATGGGGTAGCTACCTGCTAGTCATCTGAATTACTTTTTATCAAATAAAAAAGCGAGCAAACTCACCATTGGAATTCTTGCTGCTACAGAACCCACTGGTGTCTGTATCTTCGTCGCTGTTCTCAGAGTTCAGGTCCGAATCGTCCGTATCGAAATCACTGCGAAGGAACACTTTTGCTTAATTTATCTCTTATTATATTGATCTTAATAAAGGAGGCGATCGAATCAATAATGAGGAGATACTTAGGAGAACTAAAGTAACCGACATAGCTCACAGAATCGTTAAACTGAAGTGGAAGTGGGCGGGGCACATAGCTCGTGGATGGCCGTTGGGACATTACAGTTCTTGAGTGGCCACCGCGCACCGGAGGACGTAGCATGGGCAGGCGTTCACTCGGTGGACCAATGACCTGGTGAAGGTCGCGGGAAGCCGTTGGATGCGGGCAGCGCAAGATCAATCTTCCATCCAACCCTTGGTGGGGAGGTCTTTGTTCAACAATAAACGTCTTCTGGCTGATGATGATGTTGACGATCTTAAATTGCAGGTAGACTATGTGCCTACCAATACAGACTTGGTCCCCCGTGTGTGGAGTATGGCCTAACCTTCCCGATTTATGGGAAGAGACCCGTGCCCCTGCAGTGGGGACGATATAACCCGGCTACTACAATGTACAACGTTGATACTGAACACGAAAAATGTGCCAAAAAATGTTGTTATACATAAATTTTGTAAATACCTGTACCAACTAGCAAGAACGACTAGCATTTCAAATCAGGACTGTAGTAATAAAATCTTGGTTCTGGCATCACTAAGGAATCATCGCAGATTCTGTCGTACGGAAATACGCTAGATACCTATGTCATCTGTGGTTCAATTCAAGTTTTGCTGTTAAAGTTTTAATGTTTTGCTATTTTGGTAGTATTTATTTTATATAAATTATATATTTTTGCTGGTATAATAATGAGTATATTTATTAGTCTATATATTTTTTCTGGTATAATAATGAGTATACTTATTAGTCTATCTTTGTTACCTGGACATATAGGAGCAATCGCTGTCGGCCATAGAGTAAGCTCTTGGCGGGTTGAACCGGCTCTTGGGCTTCTCTATGGGATCACACCAGTTCGTTCCACCTTTGAAATGGAAAGACGATGTAGATTTTAAATGTCGAAGTGCTAAAAGGAAGTTATTGACAGTTTTGCATGCAATTTTATTAAAATACAGATATCACTTGGAACTGTACTACAAACCAACTAAAACTACATGCAACATATCGACCGAAAGATATACATGTCGAAGCCATATTACAATTTTATTACAATTGTAAGAAACAGTCTTAAAAAACTGTCGAAAAAAACAGCGGCAAATAAAAACAGTAAAAAGACCGATTTGGTTTAATTTATAATTTTTTATACGCCGTAGTTTACAAACCAGCTAGGCTGTTTATAAATCGGCTACTTCTCCAATACGGCTACGACATTACTACATTAGAGTTACACAGATAGCGCCACTGAAAACCAATTGAAGATAAAAATACATAACCTACCGGACGCCGAGGTGCAGAAAGTCAGGTTGGAAGGCAGAGGCTCCATGTACTCGTCGTACTCTTCAGTCGCTGGGATGGAAGAAGCCATGTCGTTACTCCACGTGCCTATTTCGAAGCCCTGACAAAAGACACGAGACTCCCTATTCAATATCAAACTTGTTATTTTATGTATATAATAAATATTTTGAAGAAATGAGGCCATAACGCTCAAGGTCACCTTAAAAGCGATGAGCTATGCTTGGACACGGGGTCTCATTGCATACAACGAAAACCTTAGTTCATTAAAATGTCAATAGATGGCACGACAAGTATCGATTTGTAATCGAAGTTCATGCAAAACGAAGAAAAACCCCATTAAGTTGCTAAAAATAAATGTTTTGATTATTTTAATAACCAAAAAGTATGACAAAGGCCGATAATGCAGTTTATTATCAATTACTACAAATTATCTGATGACGGCGATGCATATCAAAACTACTTTCGTCTTAACTTGTCAGAGTTGAGGAATGACACGTATTAGTTGAGTACCAGTTTATAGCATTAATTGATAGATGGCGCTGATACAATACGATTGAAAAACGTAATAGGTGGTTTACGTTTTGTTTTTCATATTTCAAATTATGTATTTTTATTTAGTAATATCACAGATAATATAATACTAGTAGGTTATGTGCAAAAAAATCAACAAAAGCAAATGAAGGTACTGGTAAGCAACCAGAATATCTTCATTTATGGCCCGCGCCCTAGATGTCGCTAGTAGCGGTAGTTCAGAATGATTGAAAAAAATAGCCCGAAGAATAGCCCGAGTTACGGCAGTCACATTTCGTTGTATGACATGAGGTATCTGTACGTTAGTATTATAAAATCTGTGGCTTGGAGTTTCCTTAGGTGATCGACTCAGTAATGCGGAGTTACGCAGCAGAGCTAAAGCGACAGACATAGCTCACAGAATCGCTAAACTGAAGTGGCAGAGGGCTGGGCACATACATAGCTCGTATAACAAATGACAGTTAGGGCATTAAACTCTTAAAGTAGCGACCGCGCACCGGAAGACGTAGCATAGGCAGACCTCCCACTCGGTGAACCGATGACCAGCCCTAGTAGCATGGCGACATATCTCGCGCGCGACGCGAGTTTTAAAAGCTTTTGTTCCGTTCTAACGCTAAGCTAATGAAAGAGCCTGCTGAGCTGTTTCTCACGTTTGGCACGACAAACAGCTTTGTCTACGCCTCATGCTACCCGTCCTGGTAAAGATGGAGGGAAGCCGCTGGATGCGAGCAGCGCAAGACCATTGGGTGTGGGAATCCTTGGGGACGACCTTAATCTTTTTTTTCTTTTCTCACCAAACAAGTCAAGGCCAAAGTCAGAGTCGTATCGTGCGTACCAGACACCAGTGTCTCACACCTTCAAACGTGTCGCTATAAATGCCTATTACTACTAGTGGTACCAGTGGTAGGATCTTATTATGCAAGGTCCGACTGGGTGGTGCCACTGCTCGCTCTGCACCTGCCGCCAGCAGCGCGCTGTGCGGCGGGGCGAGATAGCCAGCGCAGTTACCGGCATAAGAGGCATTCCATCTTAGCCCTCAAGTATAGGGATATTATAAAACCATAGATCATGTAAATGACAAAGATATGTGGACATGTATAGATCCTCCAGCTCATAGCTTTAATAATAACATCAATTGTAAAAGCTATTAAGTTTTTATTTCCAAAAATGTGTTGGGGCGAGTTTCTTTTGGGCTCGACGTTTCTTCTCGCTCCGCTAAACACTTCCCGAAACGTTGAGTGTACAAGTTCCGAACTTTGTACTAGGTAGAAAAATATGACGATTTAAAAGTATGTGTAAAGCATCTATACTTAAATAAAAAAGATTTGAGCAAGGCACTGAGAACCCTTCTGAGGTTATAAATGCTCATAGGCGGCTGGTGATTTTCTTCAGGTGGGACAGTCTATTGTCATCTCATACAATAAAATAAAATAAAAGACATCAAGGAGTAAGCGAGGAGTAGGAGAAAATGGCGGTTACTGTACCGACAAGTGCCAAGAAGCATCTTAAATTGAATCACTCACGCTGTCAACTTCCTTCTGCATTATATCGTTGAGGGTTTTCTCTGTCAGCTCTTCTTGCGCTGTGCCGTCGTCTGTCTCTTTCTGTTCTTTTACTTCCTTTTCTCTGAAGCATAGAAATGGGCTTGACAAATGTACGCAAGGACAATGTTCAATTAACGAATTTATTGTAACGCTTCTTTCCGTGCTATTATATAGGAAAATATAAGAGGCCCATAGTTATAAGACTCTACTGTACTGTGTACAATGCATAAAATTACTGTAGCTTTATTACCATGACTTTTAAATACAATAGATCTTCTAAATATGATAGTAAAGAAATTTTAATCTCAGTCTGTTTAATATTTTTCGAGAAAATAGCTGACTTGTGCACACACGCATGCACGCACGCACGCACGCACGCACGCACGCACGCACGCACACACACACGCACGCACACACACACACACACAAACTACACTTGAATAATTAATGTACCTACAACAATTTATTTAATTCTGTGTTTTTTTTCGTTCAGTTTTATTTTGTTTATGGCATGACATATAATAGAATATGTTTCATGCCATAAATGACGCTATAATACACATATCCGCAATCTCACACTTACTTAATTTCTTTTTCGTTCTTTTTGCTGTTATCTTCTTCTACCTTCTTTTTCTCTCCTCCTTTCTCGTCTGTATTCAGGACCTGAAAATATCGCCGTTTTCAGTTGGTCATAAATCCTATTAACATTGATGTTTAGCGGCAAGACTTACATAAGATGGTGGTAGATAGCCAGGGGCGAGTTCAGAAAATGCCCTACCACCAACCAAACCGAGACCTACAAAGTTGTACCCCACCGAAATCGAACCCGAGACCTCCTGGTGTGAAACAAACGGACTAGTGACTAGACCACGGAGGCAGTTTCATCAAAATAGAAGACTACCGCCGTGTAGCTAACTGTATTACTTCTAAAATGAAACTATCTGTGTTTGTGAGTTGTCTTTTGGCTTTGTGAATTAAGTTCTTTCCAACTGGGTTGTCAGCCACACGGAACGGGCTGATTCATACAAATAAGTACTAAAATTCCCCTTAAAGTTACCTCAGCTAAGCTCCATCCAAAGTCCAAGGGCGGCCACTGGAACCCCGGGCAAGTGACGTCATCGATCTGAGGGATGCCCAGACCCACGTCAATGGCGACCGCGCGGCGAATCTCATCCGCTATTAGTAGCGCGTTTATTCTGCAAGAAAAAGGGATCTCCACGGTACTGACTTCGACATCTCAACCAGAATCCTCGGGTTGAAATTCTGGCCAATGTGCCAATTAACATGGTGGCATAAGAAACTTAGTATCTGCGTTTGCAAGAAATATCAGAATTTTAACATGCACATTTCAAAAATAAAAGATATGTCAAGTTTGTTTAAGTTTTCATTAGTGGCTAAAGAAATGGGTTATACTTAACTTGTAGATTTATACCTAAAGCGCGGAAAGCGTGTGGCCTGCTCTAACGGAAATTGTGGCCCTTCCATTACTTTTCCATCACTTCCTCGCTATTGCTCCTCAGTCGCTCGAAAGTAATACTAGTGGTATGACCTTATATGCAAGATCCGACTGGGTGGTTCCACTGCTCGCTCTACACCTGCCGCCAGCAGCGCGCTGTGCGGCGGGAGCGAGATAGCCAGCGCATTCACCAGCATAACATGTATTCCATCTTAATTTACTTACTAAATTTTTAGTTCATTTCTTTTTGTAAGTAAACAAAATTAGAATATAATAATAACGGAGATAACATTCCGTCACCTGAGTGGATATTTGTCCAATCGACCATATTATCGATAATCACTCTTAAATGAATTTATCATAAAGTTTAAATTCGGCACAGCTCGCCGACCAGTATCTGCTTCTGGTCGAGGCTCACTCACTCACTCACTCACCTGTACAGCACGCACGGCAGCGCCACCGTGGCGAACCACAGCGGCGCCGCGAAGGGACGCACTCGGCACAGCTCGCCGACCAGTATCTGCTTCTCGTCGAGGCTCACTCACTCACTCACTCACTCACCTGTACAGCACGCATGGCAGCGCCACCGTGGCGAACCACAGCGGCGCCGCGAAGGGATGCACTCGGCACAGCTCGCCGACCAGTATCTGCTTCTGGTCGAGGCGGTCGCGTTTGGCGCGTCGAGTGCGCTCAGAGGAGACTGGTAACGCCACGCCTTTGCGGTTCACGTATCTATTGGGCGTAAAAAACATATCATTTACTAACAATCCGTATAGTCCCCACTGCAGGGGCACGGGTCTCTTCCCATACCTCGGGAATGTTAGACCATACTCCACACACGGGGGCCGAGTCCCGATTGGTGGAGGTTGTGGGGTTAGTGGCATTTATCTCGACCGTTTCCGTGCTTCGCAAGTCACGTTAAGCCGTTGGTGACGGGTGCTATCGCTAGATGGCAGTCGTTACACCATGTTAAAGGCGACTTGAAAACTTTTGACACTGGGGTTGGCCACTAGCCCCACAATCATATCATTTATAGTGGCATTTATCTCGTATTTGACTGACTCGGTGGCTAAGTGGTTAGCGATCCTGACCTCTGATCCGAGAGTCGTGGGTTCGATCCCCATACAGGGCAAACTTTTCTGTGATGAGCAGAATTGTTTGCTCTGAGCTTGGGTGTATTATATCTATATATGTATGTATTTAAAAAGTATATGTGTATGTATATAGTCTCTGGTTCCCAAGATACAGGGAATCCTAGTTTGGGACCAGATGACCGTGTGTGATTTGTCCCAGATATTATTATTTTATTCTTTTTATTTTTTTATTTTGCATGTTTTACGTTTTACAGGTCTTAAAAAATATAATACAGAATCATTACAGTCAACCATATTATGGCATGCAAAATATTAACAATATAATTACAATTTAAGTATGTCACTTTTAATTTAATTACAAGTAAAATAATTTAAAATAAAATAATAGAAAAAATAATAATAATCACTAAATATTATTAAAAAAATGGTCTGAAATAATATAGGTATGTCAAGTCATTCAAAATATAAGAAAAATATTTAGTCATGTCACGGTATATTAAAATTATTGTTACAAGAAAAATAGAAATGTCACATAGACAGTAAAACAGAAAAATAATTAAAAATAAAAACATTGAAACATAACGATTAAAAATGAAAATAAAATGAAATTTATTTCATGTCACAGATTCAATTCTTCAGATTCAATTTAGGAAACTTAAATTTTACAAACTCCTCTACGTTATAAAAGCAATTTTCTGAAAGACTTTTGTAATTTTTTTTCTTGAAAAATGTAGTGGGTAATTCCCTTAGTGCAACAGGTAATACATTATAAAGCCTTATTCATATACTGTAACTATTCATCTGAAAACAAGTCGTGTTACATGGTACGCTTGCTAGGTGATTTGAATATCTGGTCGAGAAATTACATGTTTCAGATTTCTTTTTAAACAGAGTATAATATCGTCACCTGAGTGCTTATTTGTTCAATCTCCATATCCAAAACATTTTACAACAAAGTTTTTACTGATTATTTCACGTAAATTAAATTATTTCTTACAGATTGCGTTGTCAACAGGTAATTCTATGTTTAATGTTCTAAAAGTCTAAATTATAAGATTCATACACCAATCGACGGGAAATTAGATAATATGATAACTGCATTTAAATGTAATTTTCGTTAATATGGTCGATTGGACAAAATAAGCACTCAGGTGACGATATATTGATAGATATTGATAGATTGATAGATATATTATTCTTTTTTTCGCATATTATTTGTAATAGCAAGTTAATACGTGGATATAAACAGATGTTAATTACTAATAACCTTTTCAAGGCACCGTGAAGTCAAAATTATAATCACAATTAACACTAACATTTGACAATATAAATTAATGTATCGTAAAATATAACATAATTAAAATTAGAAATTAGGTGTACAGATTACAAATACATATCTAATTCATTAATATATTCAGCCTGGCGCTAGTGTGGTCCATGTCCAGCAGACGAGGCTAGTCTGTCGTAACGCCATTCCTACCTGCTCTCAACATTCTAGACAGTTCTAGAAGGCGAGTTGCTTACCTGGGGAGTCAACAGGTGGCGGGTTGCTTACCTGGGAGTGAGCAGGTTCAGCCTGGCACTAGTGTGGTCCACGTCTAAGAGAGGCTGGTCTGGCTGTGTCAGTGTGACACCGTATTTGCTGCTGTAATAGTCTCGGAAGCTCTTGTGCGTGTCGGAAGGAAACTCCGAGTCTGGAGTTAGATTCCAGCAGATCTCCGCTACTAGGAAGAACTGGAGACAAAAACCAAATACAGATTTTATTTAATATATATTTTCAATGATTGCATACGGAATATACCCATAGTTTCCTCATTGCTGAGGCACGGGTGTTTTCCCATAGCTCGAGAAGGTTAGGCCATACTCCACACACGAGGGCCTAGTCAGGATTGGGGTTGTGAGACTAGTGAACAACCCCAGTATCAGAAGTATTCGATCCGCCTATCCGACATGACTACACTGCCATCTAGTAAAAGCAGCCGGCACCAAAGGCATATCGCGCCTTGCAAAGACAATAGAGACAAATGCCACTAACAGTCAAACGCACCCAGGTTACTGTCCTGTCTGTAGCCAAACAAAAAAACAAAAAACACCTATCAATCTCTCTCAAACCCGATCCTGATTCCTGTACCACGGCGTGACGACAGCCTCCCTGTACTACACGGTCCAGATAAATGCTAATAACAGTCAAATCCATCCAGGTTATGGCCATGTCTGTAGCTAAACTAAAAAACTTTAAAAATCTATGGCAAACCTGAGGCTGATCCTGTACCACGGCGTGACGACAGCAGATTCCGTTATCGTAGATTTCTCGTAGAATTGCTTCTCTTTTGTCACAGTCGCCAATTGTTTACGCCACTACGGCAATAAAAAATGTTTTCTTCTCCAAAAAAGTGACTTTTAATGAAATGAAGAAATAATTGCACACACGCAGCCGCACGTCCTTCTCGTGAAGCAAGTTGTTCAGGCCGCGCCGGCGACGGGCCCGCGCCCCGCGCGCCCCGCGCCTCTCAGCGCCTCCCACCGTCTAGCTGGTGGCAGCGGCGGTAACACTACACGGTCCAGATAAATGCTAATAACAGTCAAATCCATCCAGGTAATGGCCATGTCTGTAGCCAAACTAAAATACTTTAAAAATCTATGGCAGATTCAAAATCTATGACAAACGTGAGGCTGCTTTTTACCCCTAATCCGGACTTGGCCCCCGTGTGTGGAGTATGGCCTAACCTTCTCGAGGTATGCGAAGAGACCCGTGCCCCTGCAGTGGGGACGATATGACGTGTTAACACATACCTGAGGCTGATCCTGGTTTCTGTACCATGGAGTCACGACAGCTTCCCTGTACTTCTCAGGGTCGAATACGAAAGTCTCGCCGGGCTTCAGGAGAGGATTCTCCATCTTCTTTACTTTGCCGTCCTTGTCTCGGTCCTTTGGCGGCACTTTGCTTGGCGTAGCACTGCTGGAAAAGAGTATAGATTGATATATCTTTCTCTCTCTCGTGGCGGAAAGTGGTGATGGTTGAAAATCAGTATTTTGGTCTCCAGGGCAATGTTTAAACTGTGATCTATCATATTATCCTCTGACTTCTTTTTGAATAAGTATATTTTGTAAGTTGGCATTGATAATATGAAATAAATGAATCTTATCTAATCTATCTTCGTAATTTTTAAGACATAGGTAGATATAGACATAGTAGTAGTTCAGACCCAATAAAGTTGTTCAAAACGTTGTATAAAGACCCAACTACCTAAAATTAGAACCTAATTTTCAAACTCGTATTACAATTTGAATATTGGCGCCATTTCCGAATGAACCATAGATTCACATTGAATAGAAATATCACATTTGATTTGAAGCGTTTAGGTAACTTTTTAACATAATGAAAGTCTGGGCCTATTTTTAGGTAGTTGGGTCGCAATGACTACCTGCCTTTTAGGTTGGGCCTTACGAGGCTGTGACGTCAAAATTTGGAATTTCTGTAGCACACACAACACCTTTATACCTATAGATACAGCAGGTACGACAGATGTACTCATAATTGCGTACATTTTTGGCCGCCCTACCTATCGCAAATATTGTTTGTGTGTGATTTTTCCAGTTTTTTACAACATATTATTTATTGCTTACTATTACTTCGTGGCTACATTCTTTTTTTTTATTTGTGTGTGCTTGTTGATTAATAAATGATTTCCGTTCTATTCTAAAACCTCTCTCGCTCACCTATCTTCCTCATCTTCGTCGTCCTGGTTCCACAGTATGGGTTTCTCCACCTCGGAGAGTTTCTTATCCTCCGTGTACTGGTATATGAGTTCAAGGAACGCCCAGTCTACGTCTATCTTCGTGCTGCCGTCTTCGCGTGTCGCTGGACAAAGATTTGGACAGTTTGGAACAAGATTCATCATAATTTTTCTCAAGAGCAAATCTCACACTCACCCACAATCCCACTTACTCTTGATGGTAGGCACTATGTAGTAGTTGTTGTGGGTGGAGCCGTCGCTCTGAAGGCGCATGCCGCGCCGGCGCACGCGCAGCACCTCCGCGAACACGAAGCGCATAAACCTAGGGGGGGGGGGGTTTCATTTTATATATTTATTGACCGACTCGGTGGCTAAGTGGTTAGCAAAACTTTTCTGTGATGAACAGAATTGTTTGCTAAGTCTGGGTGTATTATATCTATATATGTAAGTATTTAAAAGTATATTTGTATGTATATCAGTCTCTGGTTCCCAAGATACAGGGAATCCTAGTTTGGGGCCAGACGACCGTGTGTGATTTGTCCCAGATATTATTATTATTATATGTATATTTATAGGTAAGTAGGTAGATGAATTAAATTTGATGATAATTTAATTCCGTCATGCTCGAGGGACGAACGCCTACAGCATGGCACAGGAGTGTGGTGGTGCTCTTCTTCAAGAAGGGTGATAAGTCTCTGCTGAAGAATTACAGACCCATCTCACTCCTGAGCCATGTCTACAAGCTGTTTTCGAGAGTCATTACGAATCGTCTCGCACGCAGGTTTGACGACTTCCAGCCTCCCGAACAAGCCGGTTTCCGAAAAGGCTTCAGTACCATAGACCACATACATACGCTGCGGCAGATTATACAGAAGACCGAAGAGTATAATCGGCCACTATGCTTGGCGTTTGTGGACTATGAGAAAGCCTTTGATTCGATCGAGACCTGGGCTGTGTTGCAGTCTCTCCAACGGTGCCAAATTGATTATCGATACATCGAAGTGTTGAAGTGCTTGTATGAAAACGCCACCATGTCGGTCCACCTCCAGGATCAGAATTCGAAACCTATCCGGCTGCAGCGTGGGGTGAGACAGGGAGACGTTATATCTCCGAAACTGTTCACCGCTGCACTGGAAGACGTTTTCAAGCTTCTGGACTGGAGAGGACTCGGCATTAACATCAATGGCGAGTACATCACTCACCTTCGATTTGCTGACGATATCGTGATCATGGCTGAGACCTTGGAAGACCTAGGCGCAATGCTCGAAGGACTTAGTAGAGTCTCCCAACAAGTGGGTCTTAAAATGAACATGGATAAGACGAAAATCATGTCAAACGTCCGTGTTACACCCACTCCTCTGAAGGTTGGAGACTCTACACTCGAAGTTGTTGACGAATATGTATACCTGGGACAAACAGTCCAGTTAGGTAGGTCCAACTTCGAGAAAGAGATCAATCGTCGAATCCAACTCGGCTGGGCAGCGTTCGGGAAGCTTCGCAATATCTTTACGTCCAAAATACCGCAGTCCCTCAAGACTAAAGTCTTTGACCAGTGTGTGTTGCCAGTGATGACATATGGATCCGAGACATGGTCGCTTACTATGGGCCTTATAAGAAGGCTCAAAGTCACCCAAAGGGCGATGGAGCGTGCTATGCTTGGTGTTTCCCTACGTGATCGAATCAGAAATGAGGAGATACGTAGGAGAACTAAAGTTACCGACATAGCTCTCAGAATCGCTAGACTTAAGTGGCAGTGGGCAGGGCACATAGCTCGTAGAACAGATGGCCGTTGGGGCAGTAAAGTTCTCGAATGGTGACCGCGCACCGGAAGGCGCAGTGTGGGCAGGCCCCCGACTCGGTGGACCGACGACCTGGTAAAGGTTGCAGGAAGCCGCTGGATGCGAGCCGCACAGGACCGGTCGGTGTGGAAATCCTTGGGGGAGGCCTTTGTCCAGCAGTGGACGTCTTTCGGCTGATAGATAGATAGATAGGTAGATGAAGCTTGTTTCCATGCCTCATAAGTCCAGTATTCTCAAAAAGACAAAGTTTCCTACACTAGTTCCCATCGGCTCACAAACGAAATTATTATAAATAACTTCACTTTTTTAAGTGGACAAACGATTGTTCTTCTGACAATATTTTATTGAGGCAATGAGAATGAAACTGCAACTTAAATGAATAATAAAGTCTATGAGGCGGTGAGAACAAAAATGTTGGGGCATGAGAACAAGGCATATAGATAGATGGATAGATAAATAGATAGATTGTGAGGGGCAAAAGGCTACTTGACTACAGTAGTAATATTATTGGGAACTCTGGATCACACAAGCAACGAACCCAATAACATCACTACGTTCCACTCCGCTCATCGAGTTCGTTGCGTGTGTGATCTAAAGTTCCCAATCATATTTAAAAAATAAAAAAACACTCACCATTTTAAAACGCTGTTCCCTGCATTATATGGGTATACGAGTTCCGAGTGGAAGGAACCTCGTATTAGGTAGTAAAAGAATGACGTTCGAAAAGTGTACACTGCTTGCTACTTCGAATAAAATATTTTCATTTCATTTCATCATGTATAGCTTTACTGGTAAACACAATTATACACTAAATCATTTACACTGTCTGTTTTAGTTACGGAATGCCAATAAATTTAATTAGAATGGATAAACGCAAAGTCACAACACATTTGCACTTGTCAACTTCACTGTTACCATCACGATTGCTTTCCATCTTTCCTTCACTCACTATAACCATCAAGATCATATCCCAGCTCAAGGGCGCGTGAGTAAGTTAACTTCATTCAGAACTGCCGTCCTGGTTGAATCCCCGCTCAGGGGCGCATGATAAGTTAACCACGCTCATTACGACATTGAAGGTCGTATCCCCGCTCAAGGGCGCATGAGGAGTTTACCAATACAACCATTTCGACCATCCCGGTTGAATCCCCGCTCAGGGGCGCATGACAAAACCACGCTCATTACGACAATGAAGGTCGTATCCCCGCTCAAGGGCGCATGAGGAGTTTATCAATACAACCATTCAGACCATCGTATTTGCAAAAACGGATCATTACATTTTCTCCATAAAAATTAAGTTACTGGTAATCTATACTAACTAATGTCTATTAAGTTCAAGTACATAATTATTTGCAAATTATGAAGACGCACGACACGACTTTCCATCTAGCGCGATAAATGCAACTAACTTTGATTACGATGCACTGTTCCCACGGAGCAGTGGTGTACGGCAGCTATACCCAACCTACGGCCCGCAGACCGCATGTGGCTAGCCAAACATTTATAATATGAATAGAGTGTTAGGGCGTTAATTTTTAAAAAAATACTTACCCAGTTATTAAATATGTATATAATTTGCAACTATAACTAAGCTGCAAACTTCCGAACTAAGACTAAAATAACTGTCAATTCAAATAAAACCAGATCATGATAAAGTTTTTTTTTTTTATCACCTGACCCCAAACTCGGATTCCCTGTATCTTGGGTACCAGAGACTGATATACTTACACATATACATTTAAATACATACATATATAGATATAATACACTCAGACACAGCAAACAAATCTGCTCGTCACAGAAATGTTTGCCCTGGGTGGAGATCGAGCCCACAACTCTCGGATCAGTAGTCAGGATACTCTCGGATCATTGGTCAGGATATCTCAATAAACTAAATTATATGAAATAAAAAAATCGCATTATGTTATTTATTAACATGAAACATATTGCAGCTCAATTGTCTTTGCGACCCCTACAAAAAAAGTTGACCAGAGCTGATGTAAGGGCTTCTCTATATTGCAGAGTCTAGCCTTTAAAGTTAAAGATTTGATTTTTTAAATGAGTTTTCAACTCGAAACTAAACATTTTTCTTTGTTTATCAAGTCTAACGCGTTGGTACGTAATTATGTTCTTTATCATTTCATAATTTGGAAGTTAATATTAAAACAATAGATAAGTATGGTTATAAAAGAAGGTGATATCCGTATGTAGAAATTAGTGATAAAACAATTTCAGGTTAACAATTACAATTATTGCTTGAAATAATTGTCAATTACAATTATTGAAATTTAAATAGGTTTTTATCATATTTTGTAGTGATAGTGTTTTAATAAAAGTACCTGTATTGTTAAAAGACTTATGTATTAAAAATCAAAGTACCAAACCTGAAATATGACATAATATTACTTATAACTATATGTTTTTATATCATTTTACGTTATTTTTTTTTTTAAAACATAGGGTCTTTAGTTAAGAAAGTACTTTCTACTAATGTTCAATGCAATTTTTGACTAACTCGGTGACTCAGTTAAATTGTTAATATCACTAACATATTATGAACATGATGAACAGAGCCTTTGAATCCTGGTAACTTTACGTAAAAAGTGCATGCACTGCATACGTAGCAAATACATAATAAGTACACGTGGTGGCGCATCGTTTGTAAGCAAGTTTTACTTCGTGTGAATGATATATGATATTTTCACTAAACTAATTATCAACCTGACTTCGCTTTCATTTTTTTAAAATGAATATTAAATATTATATTAAAACTGTATACTTAATAGTAGAATTATAAAAGATAAAAGTATATTCAATATACGTTTTTTTTTTTTTTTTTTTTTTTTTTTTTTTTTTCTTTACGACAGGCATTTGAACAGTTATTAAAGAATTCAGTCATCTGACCTCAAACTAGGAAATATACATACTATGTGAACCTGAGACTGATATACATATATAGTACACGTAGACCCAGAGAAAATATCGGCTCTGGGTGGGAATCGATCCCACGACTCTCGGATCAGTAGTAAGGAGTGCTTACCACCGAGTTAGTCAATATGATAATAAATTAACTCGAGCTCATAGCTAACCACTTACCACACATAATATGAAAATCCCGACTGCGTTAAAAAATACTAACATTTACATATTATTATAATTTAGTATTTATTATTATCTTATAATTTATTATTATAAATAAGTATTTATAGCGAGTGCATACTACAATAATAATAAACATAAAAAACATTACCCTTGTTTTTGAGTACATGGATACATTATTTCTTCTAAATGAAGCATTCAAAAATATAAATTGTTAAAGGTTTTTCTATTTTGCTTCCAAGGAACCCTAAAGAAATAATTCATGACTAAGTAATTATAATAAGTAATTTGAGAGAATTGTTTTTCCATAATTTCCGAAAAATCATCACTTTTTGAGGTATCTTAGTGTGTGTTATTTTTTGTATCTGTGTTTAATTAAACCAATACGTGAAAAATGGTATTTATACTGAGACATCGACGATCAACCATTTTACTTCCTGATCGTGTGACGTGCAGTTTACACTAGCCCAGTGCTCAGGACCCAGTGCAAAGTGCCCAGTGCCCAGTGCTCAGTGCCCAGTACCCAGTGTCTACACGACTCGTCAAAATTCGCATCAAGTGCACTTCCATAATGTTCGTAAGTTTGGTACCTACTTATCACTTAAATTTTAAATCCTCTATAAAATACTATTCTTTTTTTTCTTATATGTTTCTTAAAATACATCAATCATGAATTTAGGGTATATTCGTATTTCTTAGTTTAATATAACTTTTTTGTATAATTTCAGGTCTGAGTCGGAGTACAAGAAACGTCAAGCTCTCAAGCGCAGCTGCGCACTCGACTCGGAGGACTCCAGCGCTAGCGACGAGGAGCCTCCAGTGACCGCTCGGTATGTCGAAGTCATTTTATTATTTGCTACTTTTTGAGCTTCAATACTACAGATAACTAATTCATGCATAAGTACAGTCCCGTGCACCTGAAGTATACAGAGTAGCCGTTTAGTAACTTGCACTACTTGGCTGTATAGTTTAGTTGCATGAACTGTAATAAGTTATATACATATCTAAATATTTAATTTTTATTTTATTTTTAGCTCGTCTAAGCAGTCAGCTAAAAGTAAAGAAAAAAAAGGAAAGACTACTAAAAAGGTGGATACGGAGGCGGAGATATCCAGCGACGAGGAAGTCTCAAGGTACTTAGTAATGTTATTTTACTGTCCAAACATCTACGTCTATGGATGAGACCTTTTAATATTACACGTACATCTTATTTCAAGAATTTAAATTGTTTGCATATATAGTTAGTGCTCTATAAACTTTGTAATTGTTCTATAAATCTTATAATATTTTTTTTTCTTCCAGCAAATCGAAGCAGCTAGCGGCTAAATCTAAAAGTAAAGAGAAGAAGGTGGTGAAAAATTCGGAAGCCTCCAGCGACGAGGAAAGGTATGTTGTATTATTACTATTATTTAGTTTTTGCTTAGCTAAGTTGACTTATATAAATTCCTTAAACATAGTTACTATTGTTTTAAATAATCGTAAGGTACCGTCCATGGATAAAAGGTCTTGAACGCTCTCCTCTTATTACTTTATGCTAACAAGTTCGAGTTACTTCGTAAATGACTCAGTGATTACTAGTTTGTTCTAATAACAATGGGATCTAGTCATGGGTTCGATTCCTACCTAGGTATTTTTTTTCCAAAGACTTAGGTCTATGGACGAGACTTTTTAATTAACATATACAATAATATTTTAAAATTTATTACTTTGATTTCTCATAACCCATTTTTTCTTTCTTTCAGCAAGTCAAAACTGCCCGCGACTAAATCGAAAGGGTCTAAAAGTAAAGAGAAGAAGGTGAATAAAAATTCTGAGGCCTCCAGCGACGAGGAAAGGTATATTGTTCTTATTATTAATAAAGCTTGTTTAGACAGTATTGAGGCTGACTTATACATACCTCGAATATAGTATTGTTATATACATATTATATTCGTAAGACACCTTATATGGGTAATAGGTCTCTGTCGCTCTTTTTTTATTTTATTTTTATTACCATGTGCTAATAAGTTACTTGGTGTATGACTTAGTGGATATACTAAGTTTTCATATACAATGAACATATAACTGAATTAGCGAGACAGTGAAACAGAAGTTTGACCGATAGTATTGGGTTCGATCCCCACTTATGGTAAATTAAATATTTAATATTTACAACTGATGATAATCCTATAATATATTTACAATACATGAAATCTTAGTTTAGTGCTAGATTATCGTATGGCTTTAATACTAACAACTTATGAAGAATATTAACAGAAAATTGATAGACCCGGTGGCTCAGTGGTTAGCGCTCCTAACCACTGATCCGAGAGTCGTGGGTTCGATCCCCACCCAGGGCAAACATTTGTGTGATGAGCAGATTTGTTTGCTTTGTGTCTGGGTGTATTATATCTATGTATGTATTTACACGTATATGTGTATGTATATCAGTATCTGGTTCCCATAGTACAGGGAATCCTAGTTTGGGGCCAGATGACCGTGTGTGATTTGTCCCGGTTATTTATTATTATTAACATAATTTTCTGTGTAAATTTAAAAGTTTAATTAAGTGTGTATTACCAATAACCGTCTAATAGTTTTTCTTCTTCTTTCTAGTTCTGAAGTGAAGCGCAAGCGCAAAGTAGCTGGAGCTAAGAAGCAAACGAAAAAGAAACAAAGGTTTGTTTCTTCTTTTTTGGATTATGATTACATAACTCGCCGACATATTTGTTAGCGCTCCCGACTATCGTGTTAGATTTTTATCTTTATCAAACATTTCGTGTGACTAGTAGATCTTTATAATGTGTACCTATATTTTAATGATTGTTATAGCACAGAATACCCAATTTAGGTTCAGATGACTCTTTGTGATTTGTTCCAAATATTTATCATTTTTTGTTGTTTTTCAGTGTTCGATGTGAGAGCGAACTGTTCGAAGGAGAGGAAGAACGTGTACGTGGAGAAAAGGGCAGCCCGCTGTGGTCGTCGCTTTCGCAGAAGCGGGGCAGCGGAGTTCTTCGCCACGCGGCGCTTCTCCAAGGAGGCGAGTTTTTCATAGAATTAAGAGTATATAATGTGGATGACATTAAAAACATTAATTATAAAAAAAGGTATGATAAAGCCGTTGGCCAACTCCGCCTCCAACTGTCTCATGAGGACCCTGGTTGGGAGTTAGTTAAAAACTTATTTAAAGAGGGGCGAAAGAAATTCCCAGGAGAGGGGACATATTTTGAGAATAGGCCAGCGGCTGAATAGTGTTTATATATTTTTTTACTTTTTATTGTCTACTGATTTTTTTATTGTCTATTGATTTTAAAGAATGATTATTCTACTCATACATATTATTAATTAATTTATATTATGTTCCTATACACAAACATTTTTTCGGGTTAAATTAAGATTAGATGTTTTGTAAATAAACATTTGTCTACAGAAGAGAATATTTAAATCTAATCATGAACAAAAAGAAAAGCATTTATTGTTCAGTTTGTGATAAGTCTATTGTCAGTAAGGCATTTCCTGGTCATTTACGTAGCATTGCTCATAAAAATAATACCTCAGTACAGGTTGACGATGGTATTGAAAAAATCAATAGTGCGTTTAAAAGTCGAATCGCCTCGTATCGTTTGCGCGAGCCTTGCAAGCGAGGTCCCGCCGACAGTCGCGCGGCGTCATGTGCTGTCGAGCCGTACCTGCACGCGGTGGGTCCGAGCTTGCAGCGATTGCTCGATGCGGCTCTGTCCAATCACATTAATATTAAAGTAAACTTTGAATTGTACGTCAATGTGATTTTACCTAAGGATGATTCTATGGAAATTAAGTCATTTGCTACTGAAAATATTAATTTACATCAATCTTATGACTTTTGTGAATTACTGGAAAAGATTTCTGGGATTATAAGGAAAAAAATTGATGAATTTCAGGAGACTGGGAGTGGGTGGTCCCTGTTAGACATATTGTATTTAGAGACTAATATCAATAAATACACACCTTTGCGAGGTTCCAGTTTTATAGATTTACCATCTAAAATTAAAAACAGGAAATCATGCCTCAACATTCGTAATGATGATGACTATTGTTTCGCATGGAGTATAATGGCTGCTTTGTACCCAGTCAAAAATAATGCGAATCGTACTTCTTCGTATCCTCATTTTAGTTCTGTTCTAAATTTACAACATGTATCATTCCCGATGTCTTTAAATGATATTAAAACATTTGAAAAATATAACATGGATATTAGTGTCAATGTGTACGGTTTGGAAAACAGTAATATCGTCGGACCGCTGTACAAAACGGCAACAAAAAGAAAAATACATATTAATATGTTATTACTACAAAATGGAACAAAATCCCACTATTGTCTTATTAGAGATTTACCTAAATTATTAAGAAAACAAATCACTCGACACCATGGACAGTTACATTTCTGCGATAATTGTTTGTTGTTTTTCTCAAGCAATGAACAATATGAAACACATAAGTGTGGAGGTGTTGCAACCGTGTTACCGGAAAAGGGAACAGTGGTTCAATTTAAAAATTATCAACGTATGCAAAGTATGCCTTTTGTAATATACGCTGACTTCGAAAGTTATCTAGAACCCTGTAATAAACAGAATGGAAATCATACCTTAAACATAAATCAACACATACCCGCCGCTTTCGCCTATTATGTTTGTTGCAATTATGATACTTCATTAAATTGTTTAGTGTCTTACCGAGGGAAAGATTGCGCAGAAAAATTTGTAGAAAATTTACAAAACGATGTCAAAGAAATTTATAAAATATTACAAGAAAAGTCAGTGAATCCAATACCAATCGTTATGAATGAAAACGATATCAAAGATTTCAAAGAAGCTGAACACTGTTATTTATGTTCTCATTTATTACTAGGCGATAAAGTTAAAGATCATTGTCATTTTACTGGAAAGTACAGAGGTGCTGCTCATTCCTACTGTAATTTAAATTTTCAGTTGCCGAAGTTTGTACCTGTATTCTTCCACAACCTGTCCGGTTATGACTGTCATTTGTTCATCCGAGAACTTAGTTCAGATCCAGGTATGATTAAGGTCATACCAAAAAATAAAGAGAACTACATCTCGTTAACAAAATTTATTCAAATATCAAGTGGTAAATTTGCTGCCATACGATTTGTTGATTCTTTCAAATTTTTGGGTACCAGTTTAGACCAACTTGTGAAAAACCTTGATCAAACTGACTTTGTACATTTGTGGGATATATGTAGAAATGAACAGCACTTTGACTTATTACGCCGAAAAGGCGTTTATCCCTACGATTACATGACTAACTGGGATGTTTATGAGGAAACAAGTTTACCTCCAAGAGAAGGTTTTTTTAATAAATTAACTAATACATCTATTTCAGAAAAGGACTATGAACATGCTCAAGAGGTTTGGCAAAGTTTTAACATAAAAAACCTTGGCGAATATACAGATTTGTACGTCAAAAGTGATGTTCTGCTACTAGCAGACGTTTTTGAGAAATTTCGTGTAACGTGTATAAATAATTATAATCTGGAGCCTGCATTCTATCTCACTGCTCCAAGTCTAAGTTTTGACGCCATGCTTTTAAAAACTAAAGTTCAATTAGAACTCCTTACTGACTTAGAAATGATTCGCATGATACAAAAGGGTATTCGTGGGGGTATATGTTTATGTCCTTTAAGATATGCTAAGTCTAATAATAAGTATCAGACAGATTTTGATTCTACGCAGCCTAGTAGTTTCTTATGTTATATCGATTGCAATAACCTATATGGATATGTTATGTGTAGCTACTTGCCACACTCTGAATTTCAGTTTTTAACTAGAGAACAATGTGATGAACTGCAGGTAATGAATTTGCCAGACGATAGTGAATATGGATATATTTTAGAAGTAGATCTAGAATATCCAGAACGTTTACATGATTTGCATAATGATCTCCCGTTTTGTGCTGAAAGCTTTATACCGCCAGGCTCAAAAAGCAAAAAACTTATACCAAGTCTTTATGATAAGTATAACTATGTTATTCATTATATTCATTTAAAGACTTGTATAAAAAATGGACTGAGACTAAGAAAAATTCATAGAATACTAAAGTTCAAACAAAGTCCCTATCTTAAACAATACATAGATTTAAACACACATCTTAGACAACAATCTGTTTCAGTTTTTGAGCAAGACTTTTTTAAATTATTAAACAATAGTATTTTCGGAAAAACACTAGAAGATACAGAGCGTAGAGTAAATGTAAAATTAGTAAACAGATGGAACGATGAACGAAATAAAACTAAAAAATACTACAGCGCACAGCAACTTATAGCGAGACCCAATTTTCACAGTGCAACAATTTTTTCCGAAAATTTAGTTGCAATACAATTGAATCGTGAAAAAGTAGTTTTAGATAAACCAATATATATAGGTTTTTCAGTACTGGAGCTATCTAAAAGTCATATGTATGATTTTCATTACTCAGTAATGAAAAATTTTTACAAAGATAAACTTTCACTTTGCTATACAGATACAGACAGTTATTTGTACGCAATACAAACCGAAGATTTCTACGAAGACATAAAATCAAACTTTTCCGAGTACTTCGATACAAGCAATTACCCTGTCGAAAACACGTTCAAAATAGTACAAAAAAATAAAAAAGTTCCCGGTCTTTTTAAAGACGAGTTGGGCGGAAGAATTTTATTAGAATTTGTTGGTTTGCGTTCTAAACTTTACAGCATCAAAACAAGCGACAGTGAAATAAAAAAAGCCAAGGGTGTTAATAAGTGTGTTGCTAGTACTATTAGATTTTCTGACTATGTAGATGTATTATCCACAGGGAAGGAAATTAGAAAGAAGAATATTCATTTCAAATCTATTAAACATAAGCTCTTTACACAAGAGCAAGACAAAGTCGCACTCTCTCACAAAGATGACAAAAGATTCGTTTTAAAAGGAAATATAGTAACTAAATCATGGGGACATTATTCCATTACTATTTAACCCATTAATGTTTGTGTATAGTATATAATACATTAATAATAACCATAGATATAAGTAAAAAGCATTGTACTTTTAAAATTTGTAAAATTAATAAAGGATATTTGATTGATTGAAAAAATATTTTATTTTCCAAGCGCTCCTTAGATAATTAAGAACATTTGCTATTCTTTTTATATTTACGAATTAAAATGCAATAATCTCTATTACACATCCATCCTTGATACATTGCAGTTGTGTTATTGTGATTGCACGAAAAAAAAAATGAAATTTGTTAAACAGCAACATACTTTAAAATTGGGAAATATTGTGTCAGAGCCATTGAAATGTACTCATCGCCATGGACCGCTTTTACCTAATACTATACGTTGCATAATATCAGGTCCTTCAAATTGTGGTAAAACCAATTTAGTGATCGGTCTCATTTTACAAAATTTCAGAATCTTTATATTTATTCCAAAACTTTATACCAACCTAAGTATTTGTTCCTTGAAAAAGTATTTAAACTTATACCTCAAATTCACTTTGCTAAATATCATGAAAATGAAGAAGTGATAAGTCCCCATGAAGCAGCTCCTAATTCTATAATAGTTTTCGATGATATTGCATGTGAAAATCAAAACAATGTAAGAAATTACTTTGCGATGGGAAGACATAAAAATATAGATTGCTTTTATTTAAATCAAACCTATAGCAAAATTCCTAAACAATTAGTTAGAGACAATGCTAACCTGATTATTATTTTCAAACAAGATGATATCAATTTGCGACACGTTTATGACGAACACGTAGGGACAGATATGACTTGGATGCAGTTTCGAGATCTGTGTTCAAAGATTTGGAGTGAGCCTTATGGGTATTTAGTAATAAATAAAGACTGTGAAAAAAACAAAGGATGTTACAGAATGAAATTTGACACTTTTATCATTATAGATTGAACTATATTCATATTAATTCATGTTAAGAATAAAATGACATTACATTTAATTCAGCTTCATTACTACTTAGACAACCAAGGGGAGAACTTATTTGCGATGGAACAAGAAAAATCCTTAAAAAAACAAATAATTGCCACAGCTGCTGCTGTAAAGCGTAAAGTAAAAATTTTACAAGATTTAAAATCTAACAACGAAATGGTTTTAGATTCCATTTTGAAACCCATAACTGAACCATTAAAACAAATTGCATACACAAAGAATAATTATGATGAAAATTTTAGCACGCCTATTTTCGGGTCAAAAACCAAAAAACGTACTATAGATAATGGTAATAATATATCTTCTATTAAACGTAAACGTTTATCAATGACTACACTGAAGGGTCAATATCCAAATGACACTTCTGATGATTTATATTCTGCTGATGATGAAAGTGGTCCTAACATGAAGCCTTTTGCAAGCAACATTTATCAAGAAAAGTTGAATGATACAATTCTTAGCGATGTTGAAAATGATGAAAGTTTAAATGTCAATCAGCAAAAGTTTGAAGATAATGTCAGTGTCGAAAATTCTTCATCTAATGAAAGTGCTAGCCCTCGAAACTGGTGGTCCTTGTGTAATGAGCTTCCTCAAGCAATTCCGTTTGGTGTCAGACGAGAGAGAGGAAAGCTCATGATTGGTGCATCAAGAATAACAATTGATGATAAAGAAATTATTATAGGTAGCAATAAATATGAAAATACTCCAGGGTTACGTGAACTATTGTTAAAAAAATCGCCGCAGCTAGATCTTATCACCGAAGACGATAAAAAAATATATAAGTCAATATTACTTGCTACAAACGCTCATCGTAGAGACTATGATCCCACCAAACCCATTAAAAGTAATAAAGGTTTTAAGTATACACAAATTATTAAACCATTGTTCATTAAGTTATCTAGAAATGCAGCAACTACTGAAAGTGAAACGGAAAAGGAGGGCTCTGGTCTTCCTGTTATGAAAAAATTTACCAAAAACGTAGATTATGTATACTGGGATGATCCAAATGAGTTAGTCAATCGGTTAAAATTGTTGATAGCTTCTCGCGATGCTGGTAACACAGGATTAGACAACGAAATCATTTCTATTATAGAAGAATTGAAAGAAAGTGGTATCATTTGAATAAAATTTGTTATATAAATAAAACTGATATTTATATTCTTTATTTATTATTCAATCACAGTGGATTAAAGAACTGTTGTTTTATTTCTTCATTTATTATTATTTACTACGGATAAAAGTCCCGTAAGAAATGAATGTAGACAAATTTGGTCACCACGTTCATAAAAGGTTACGTTTTTCGACAGAAAATTTTAATAGTCAACTTGCTTTAGTGAGATTTGAAGACGGAAATTATAATTTTCAATTATCGAATTTAAAAGGTGTAAAGACACCCATGGATTTGAATGATGCAGTAAACAAAGAGTACGTTGATACGCAATTAGAAAAATATTGTTCACTTCAGCAAATGCAACAAGAACTTAGTAAATTAAAAACAAACTTTTTGTTATTGTTACATAAAGAACTTGATATTTTGTATAAAAAAATTGAAAAAGAAAAACTCAGTTCATTAAACAATGAGTAAACAACAAGTTGTAGATGAAATCCATAAAGGTGCTCGAAAAAATTTTCACCGAAGATGCGTTATTCTAAAAGGAATTGACGATTTATGGCAAGGTGATCTCATCGATATGCAAAAATACGCGCAATACAATAAAGGATTTAAATATATTCTAATTGTCATAGACGCTTTTTCTAAATATGCATGGGGTCTTCCTGTGAAATCAAAAACTAAGTGGGAGATTTCAAACGCATTTGAAAACATACTTAAAGGAGGACGTATTCCTAGTAATCTTCAAACCGATTTCGGAAAGGAATTTTATAATGATTCATTTCAAACGTTGATGAAAACCTATAAAATAAATCATTATTCAACATATTCTACGAAAAAAGCTTCTATCGTTGAACGCCTTATAAGAACCATAAAAAACAAGCTTTATAAAAATTTCAGTCTAGTGGGTAATTATAAATGGGTTGGTAACCCTTTAAATAATATAATAAATTTGTATAATAATACAATACATCGTATAACAAAATATAAACCAAAAGGCGTTAATATTCATAATCAAGTATTAGTGAATCAAAATATTGAAAGTTCTAAAAAACCTATAATAAAGAAAGCAAAACTAAAAATTGGTGATCATGTTAGAATAAGTAAATATAAAAGTTCCTTTCACAAAGGTTATACACCTAATTGGTCTACAGAAATTTTCAGAGTAATAAAAGTCAATAAAACTACCCCGGTTACTTATAAAATTGAAGATCAACGGAAACAGGTTATACTTGGTACATTTTACGAAGAAGAACTACAGAAAACTGAACATCCAGATATATATTTAGTTGAAAAAGTTTTAAAAAAGAAAGGCAATAAGTTGCTTGTAAAATGGTTAGGTTTAAGTAGCGATGATAATTGTTGGATAGATAAAAAAGCCATTGTTTGATAGTATAAATTTTGGTTACATAAAAAACATATCTTCAGTTGCTTCATAGTTATGCAAGGAGAAGGTCTTCTTAATAATATCATTAATAATTTACCGTTTGAGTTACATTTACCGGGATATAATTATTGTGGTCCCGGAACCAGATTACGAGAAAGGTTGTTACGAGGTGATAAAGGAATCAATCAATTAGATAACGCTTGTATGCGTCACGATATCGCTTACTCACAGTATTCAGGACTAGAAGATCGTCATAAAGCTGATTTAGAGTTATTGAATATGGCGAAAAGGAGAAGTAAAGCGAAAGACTCAAGCAGAGGAGAAAAATTAGCATCTTGGTTGGTGTCTAAAGCCATGAAAACAAAATTAAAACTAGGTGGTGGAATTCACAAATTCAACACAATTGTATCTAAAATAAGATCACAGTTACGTAAATTTAAGCCAAAAGATAGTAAATCAGCAATTAAATTTGCTTTCGCTGCCGCAAAAAAAATCGTATCAAAAAATGCGAGAGTACGTATGCCACGAGTAATTCCGATACCAAAAACAGGTGGTTTGTTACCACTGATTCCGATATTTGCTGGGCTTTCTGCGCTTGGATCATTAGCCGGTGGTGCAGCTGGGATTGCTAAAGCCGTTAATGATTATAAAGCATCTCAAAAACAATTACAAGAATCTGAACGTCATAATAAAATGATGGAATCTATAGCTTTAGGAAAGGGATTATACATAAAACCATATAAAAAAAGTTCTGGATTATTTTTACCAAAAAACTAAAGAGAAGGTTACCCAATCGTGCCCTGACTGACTTCGATATTTTGAATTACGCCAAAAACATTCCATATTTTAGAGGTGTCTATATGAGAGATCGTCTGCCGAAGAAACCGAGGCAAATAGAATGCGCAGTCCTTAATTTAGATAGTTATAAAAACAATGGAACTCATTGGGTAGCCTACGTCAAAATAGATAAATATTGTGAATACTTTGATAGTTTTGGAGATTTAAAACCTCCGTTAGAGTTAATAGCATATTTAAAAAAATGTAATATTTTTTATAATTATAATAAGTATCAGAGTTTTAATTCTGTGAACTGTGGTCACTTGTGTTTAGCATTTCTTAATAGCTTCTGGAGTGATATAGGTATAAAATAAGATTATAGTGATCATAAGTACCATTGTTGATATGTCTTTCACACTGTCCATATCCAACACATCGTCCACTCTTACAACAAATTACTCGCCAGCTCTCGAGCTTGATGGCGAATACGAATGTGGACTTTTATATTTATCTACATTTAATTCTATACCGAACATAGATTGTAGAAACAATAAATTTTACTATGGAGATAACAGTGAAATCGAAGTACCTGAAGGATCATATGAACTTCAGGACCTTAGCGATTTTTTGGAAAAAAATGTTAAAGACTGTTCATTAAAATTATCGTGTAACAATAATACGTTAAAAACCACTCTTATATGCACAAAAGAAGTACACTTTCAAAAACCAAATTCTCTTGGAAAATTACTAGGGTTCGGAAATGACACTCTTAAAGCTAATATATTACATGAATCGCGCTATCCAGTTAACATTCTATCAACAACCGTGCTTCGAGTCGAATGTGACATTGTTAGTGGATCTTTTGTTAATGGAAATCCATCTCATATAATTCACGAATTTGCACCTAATGTTCCACCAGGCTATAGGATTATTGAGATTCCAAAGAATATTATTTATTTTCCCGTCAATCAAAATAGTATCAGTTCTATAAACATAAGACTTTTGGATTCTTATAACAGATCCGTTAATTTACGAGAAGAAGAAATACAGCTGTATCTCCATCTTAAGAAGAAATGATAAATTTTCATAAATATCCTGTTCAAACTGAACATTCACTCAGTAGGCAAACTGACCCTAAAAGGAAAACATCTCTGAAAAAGTTAAAGCTTCGAAAGAAAATAACCATAAGTAAAAAATTAACTAAAGAAAATAAAAAGTTTCTCAAATTGATTGGATTGCTAAAATGAGTAGTATATTAAACGTAACAGATCCTCTTGCTTACAATAATTCAATTGAAAGTTATGAGTTTCACTCTTATAAACCTTACGTATCTAGTTTTAATCATAATGACGAAATCCGCATACCAATTAATCAACAAGATTTGTACTTACTTCCATCTGAAAGTACATTATATGTGGAAGGTATCATTCGTGGTATAAACGCAGAAACGAAATCTGCACTTCCATATTTTCATTTTACAAATAATGCGATACTCTATCTTTTTCAAGATATCCGCTATGAACTTAACGGGATAGAAATAGATAAAGTTAAAAATACAGGAATCACAACCACAATGAAATCTATTTTATCAATGAACGAAAGTGAAGCTAAAATGTCTAAATACTGGGGTTGGAGTGTTGACGGTATAAAACATCCACAATCAGAGTTTTCGGTTTCAATTCCACTCAATAAAATTCTTGGATTTGCTGAAGATTATAATAAAATTATTATAAATTGTAAACATGAATTGATACTTTTACGAAACAATACGAATTTAAATGCAATAAAACTAAATACAGGAGAAGTCGTAGAGGATTTAATAATACGTAAAATAGTTTGGCGGGTTCCACACATTAAAGTGTCGGATCGGGAGAGGATTAATTTACTTAGACATTTGGAAAAAGATCGTTCACTTAGTATTGTATTTAGAAACTGGGATTTGCATGAATATCCTTTGCTTCCTAAAACATCAAAACATTCATGGTCGATCAAAACGTCATCCCAGATTGAAAAACCTAGATTTATAATTTTAGGGTTGCAAACTAATAGAAAAAATAATTATAATAAGGATATGTCACAGTTTGATCACTGTTATTTACGTGATGTTAAAGTGTTTTTAAATTCTACATATTACCCATATGAAAATATGAATATAAGTTTTGCGAATAATAATTATTCATTAATATACGAGCAATACGCAAAATTTCAACAGTTTTACTATGGACGTCGACCGGAGCCGTTGTTAACTTTTGATGAATTTAAAACAAAAGCACCCTTATTCGTAATTGATTGTTCACGTCAAGTGGACTGCGTAAAATCAGGTGGCTCTGTGGATGTAAGACTTGAAATAGAAAGCGAAACTGAGTTGCCTGAGCAAACAACGGCGTACTGTCTCATTCTAAACGATTGCATCATAGAATACAAACCACTGAGTAGTGTGGTGAAGAAGATATCATGAAAAACATTATTTTTGTTGACGTTCAAGGTTTTAAAGATAGTAGAAATAATTTTATTGTAAAAGAAATGGCTTTAGCTACGGCCGAGTATACCCAAGCATATTTGGTAAAACCGCCTTATCCATTTTCAAAATTAAACTATGAAGAAAGAAGACAAGTAAATTGGATTGAAAATAATAGACAAATATTATGGAGAGAAGGATTTATTGACTATCAAGAATTTCATAGAATGGTGAAATCATTGTTACTAAACAAGTTAATATTGGTAAAAGGGGAGGAAAAAGCTAAGTGGGTTGATAATTTTAGTCATGAATGTAATATTGTAGACATTGGAGAAAAGGGTTGCCCTAAACTTGAAGCTTTATTCGAAAGGTTTTGTAAAGATAAACTATCATTTAACTGTGCTTATCATGTAAACTATTGTGCACTTAGGAATGTTTTGTGTATGAAAAAGTGGTACTTAGAAAATAATATGTTTCAATTCAATCTCTTTAGTTAGTGTAATCCTACCTACATAAGTTATTTTTGTTATTATAAATTCAAGAACTGAATAAAATGGTTAAAAATATAATTATGTATCTTTTATTTATGATTCTAACTTCTTAAATTAATAAAGTGAAATAAAACATTTTGTTATTATTTAATAAAATTTATTTACAAATTAAAGACTAATGAAATACTCAATAAAAGACTCTTAAAAAACGTAAAAACTATATCCACACAGCTTTTTGGATATACTATGGATGAGCGCCTCCGTCTGATCCATGATCTCATCCATGGCTTCCTTTACTACATATTGCGCGCTGACTAGAGTGACTCCTTCGTCTGCATCATTTTTCGGAGTCTCAGTAGTATCTATAATTTCTATTTTGATCATACGTCGACCTGTGCCCGCTTCCTTATTAATAATATATGACGCATCTCTGTCAATAGTTTTCTTTGTCATGTATGGTTGTGCTTTCCGTTCGCGCCTCCTTCCTGCTGTGCTCTTAACTTTTGAGGGGGAAGGCTGAATTACGAGTACACTTGCTTCAATGCAATTTGTACAGGGTTCTTCTGGACTTGAAAGGTCGAATGTGGGATCCATTTTCTAGAACAAAACAAAAAAAAACATTAAATATCTAAATACAATATATTGTAACAATAATATTTTAAAAAGCTGTAATTATAAGAGGAAAAAGAACATATAACACTTACCATAAGTTGCAGTAGCAGCTACACTCAGGTGGTTCGCTCGTGAAGTTTTGACGGAAACTGCATTTTGCGATATTGTTTTAACGAGTTTAAGTAACATAAATTTAACGAGTCAGCATTCTTGGTTTCAAATGACGTGATGCACTGCATGAACATGTTTATGCATGCACCTAAAGAAATAGATATCGTCATTGTTATTACCATAATTTAGCAAGTCAGCATTCTTGGTTTCGAATGACGTGATGCACTGCATGCATGAACATGTTTATACATGCACCTAAAGAAATAGGTATCGTCATTGTTATTACCATAATTTATTAAGTCAGCATTCTTGGTTTCGAATGACGTGATGCACTGCATGCATGAACATGTTTATACATGCACCTAAAGAAATAGGTATCCTCATTTTGTTATCCGATGCACTACCACACCTCCACAGTATATGTATGTATATTTCTTTGACACGCTCTGTAGCCTAAACAGCTTTATGGATATGCTTAGATTGACAGGGGTTAGGTTAGGTTATAAAATGACACCTGTACCGTCTTATTATAATTATTGTTATGTTGCTTTAATACTTGAACATGAAAAGTATTTAAATACTTAGGTTATTTTTTTTCATTTGTCGTCACAGAAATCAAACCCAGATTATTTTAAAAAAAATATGATTGGGAATTCTGGATCACACATGCAACGAACGCGACGAGCGGAGTGAAACGTAGCGATGTCGTCGCGTTCGTTGCATGTGTGATCCAGGGTTCCCAATAATATTACTACTGACTACTAGTCAATTGAGTCACTTTTTATTTATTTATTTTAACCCTCCCGTTTGCTAGTGCCGCGCAATTTTCGTTTCCGTACGCTCGCACACTGTCATGGCGGTGCAATTTGTGAAATTACCTAATTTGCAAAAAAAAAAAACGAAACGCCATAAGTTTTGAGCCCACAGTCATAAAATAAAAATAAAAAATGTTGAAAGTCTGTTCTCTATGAATCGTTACAGATTTAATGTCAAACAGTTGTTGTTCTATTTCATATTTGTATATGAAAACAAACAACAACAAAAAACTATCTCTGATCACGCAGACGTGATTTTTTGAAAAACTAAGTTCACTTATGACTTGAAATTACAAGAACAAACTAAGATGTATATACGAAACTCAAAGCAGTCAACAGTTTTATACAATTTCAAGCAAAGATTTTTATATTCGCGAATCAAAAAACGCGAGCGCTCTTCTTCCTCGCTAACACAATGGCAATTTCCAAAACCGTATTTTACAAATATTGTCTATGAAAACAGATTAGTATCGTATTATACATCAAAATTTAGGGTGTTTATCGAATTTTCATACAATACTAAAAATGTCATAAGGAATGAATGAAATACTCTATTAGAACACACTTTTAAACTTGGTAGTATAAATCTTAGCTATGGCTTCTAGTCATGACACTGATAATAATAGGAGTTTTTTTTAACTTTCTATACACAGAGGGCAACTCAGCTCATCATATTGTAAGAAGAGTCCAATTTTTTTTGTGCGACTGAATTGGTTCCTTAGAAAAATTGGTTCAGTGACTGTATTTAATTTTATTGATAGATAGGTAGGTCGGTCGTAAATTTTTCGTGTTACTTATGTGTAACGTCATGTGAACTTATTTGATCATTGTCAAAACCGACGAACTTATTTGATGATTGTATAATGAACATAAATTTTATAATTGACTACGTTGAATACGTTAAAAACAACCGACTTCAATCGCAACAACTCCAATTTTGCTATGTTTTTGTTGATTTTCTCAAAAACCTCTGAATCGATTTCGATAAAATTTATATGGGAGGTGTGAGGTATACCCTTTTAAACAAAAAAAGAATTTTCCAAATCGGTTCAGGCGTTTTCGAGTAATCGGTGAACATACATAAGAAAAAGACTCCGACGAATTGAGAACCTTTTTTTGAAGTCGGTTAAAAATTGATTAAAACATCAATCGAATATATTTTTTTATAATTATTTATATTTTTTTCTATATGAAACGCTAATTACTAAATAATATTATAAACATTATTTATGATACTTACTGTCAAATACACTATTAATACAATATTAATTTACAAACTCACCTTCTAACAAGCCGGTCCCTTCGCGGCGACATTCTCACATCAGCGTCGGGCACGTATTCGACAGACACACGCACTTCGCCCGACCGCGTGTACACGGGAAAAGCCGGGATCTGTAGACTGAGACAGACGGATCTGTAAGTCTATGAGTTGGAGCGAATTGCAATTATAATAGAACGTATTCGCACACGCACACGCACTTCGCCCGACCACAAAATACATAGATACGAAAGGTCCGCTCAATACGCTCACTAAAATCCTAAACATATAAATGCTTATAGACGTATACGGTCTTTATAGGCAAGATCACGTACTGTGCGATCGTGACCTTGCCTCGAAAGACCGCATATTTCTATAAGCATGTATATGCTTACGAATTTAGTGGTTTGTAGTGAGCGGACCTTCTGTGTCTATTTTGTGGCCCGACCGCGTGTACACGGGGAAAACCGGAATCTGTAGACTGAGACAGACGGATATGTAAGTCTGTGAGTTGGAACGAGATGCAATGATAATAAAACGTATTCGATGGACACGCGCACTTCGCCCGACCACAAAATACATAAGAAGGTCCGCTCAATACGCTCACCAAAATCCTAAGCATATACATGCTTATAGACGTATACGGTCATTGTAGGCAAGATCACGTACTGTGCGATCGTGACCTTGCCTCGAAAGACTGCATATTTCTATAAGCATGTATATGCTTACGAATTTAGTGGTTTGTAGTGAGCGGACCTTCTGTGTCTATTTTGTGGCCCGACCGCGTGTACACGGGGAAAACCGGGATCTGTAGACTGAGACAGACGGATATGTAAGTCTGTGAGTTGGAACGAGATGCAATAATAATAAAACGTATTCGATGGACACGCGCACTTCGCCCGACCGCGTGTACACGAGGAAAGCCGGGATCTGAAGACTGAGACAGACGGATCTATGAGTCTATGCGTTGGAACGAGGTGCAATGATAATAAACCGTATTCGACCGACACGCGCACTTCGCCGGACCGCGTGTACACGGGGAAAGCCGGGATCTGTAGACTGATACAGACGGATCTGTTAGTCTATGAGTTGGAGCGAGATGCAATTATAATAAAACGTATTCGACCGACACACGCACTTCGCCGGATCGCGTGTACACGGGGAAAGCCGGGATCTGTAGACTGAGACAGACGGATCTGTAAGTCTATAAGTAGGAACTAGATGCAATGATGATAAAACCATTAATTTATTTGAATTAAAAAATATATTGAGGCGAATAATCTCAGTCGCTTCAAGCACCCTCTAGAATAGATTTCTCCGCGTGTACACAGGGAAATCCGGAATCTGTAGACTGAGATATACGGATCTGTAAGTCTATGAGTTGGAACGAGACGGAATGATAATAATACCATTAATTTATTTGAATTTTTTTTTATTGAGTCGAATAATCTACATCCGCCCAATTTCTTAAATTTAACCGCCTCCGTAGCGTAGTGGCTTGTCCGCTCACTTCACATCAGGAGGTCGCGGGTTCGATTCCCGGCGGCGTCTAACTTTGTCATCGATATGGGAAACATTAGATAAGGTTACTCGCTCTGTTTGTTTCTGAACCAGCGTGTTCGTCTTGCGGGGGCTGAAGCGGGGTGAAGAGGGAGGCATGTATTTAAACAAATATCGCCGTTGTGTGATAAGCTTAAGGTTTATGTATTTAATGTTATCTACTAGCGACATCTAGCGACGAGTAGGGAGGCATGTATTTAATTAATGTTATCTACAAGCGACAACTAGCGACGAGTAGCGTAGCATCACTATAAAATGACAAAATATTCATAAAATAACAAAAAAAAAGTGATAAGAAATGTTGCTGTTAGTTTTGTTCTTTATTTTTTTTATTGTTTTAGCACATTTCACTGCACTGTAAGACATATTTTCATTTAAATACGGGATGTTTACTCGTCGCTTGTCAGATTGCGAATGGTGCGCAAAAAGGCGGCGCTACTCAACATAGGGGAGCAAACCACTATTAGCGACTACGCAGTCGGGCAGTATTAACCTCATCTAATGTCTCTCATATCGATGAACTTTGTGGACTCGGTTTGGTTGGTGGTAGGGCATTTTCTGAGCCCGCCTGTCTAGCTACCACCACCTTATCTAAGTCTTGCCGCCAAACTCAATTTTAACAACACTGATGTGTTCCGGCATGAAGATAAGATAGCCAGTTCCCCATTGCGTTGGGGACTCTTGGTAAGGTCGCTTCCATCTTCGGCATTATCATCACTTACCATCATCACAGGTGAGATGATGCCAAGGGCTTTCCAATTGAAGATAAAAAAATCGCTTCGAGCGCCCTCTAGAGTAGTTTCCTCACATCGGCGTCGAGCGCGTATTAGACCGACACGCGTTCCATATTCATAGTGAGGTGTGACATTATTATTTTATTATTTATTATTATTTATTTATTCCAAAAGCAGACATGTGATGTGTGAGGTATGACGTGCAAGATGTGGTGTGCAAAGTGTGATGTGTGTGGTGTGAGGCGCGATGCACTTGGCTATGTTTACGGCTGCGGGCGACTTATGGCTGTGTACTCACGGCTGTGGGTATAAGAAAGAATGCCGCAAAGTATATAGAGTTTCCGTGTTCTTTGCGGCCTTCTTCTTATGAGGGCATTACAGTACTAAACACTATAATTGACCACGCTGAATACGTTAAAAACAACCGACTTCAATCGCAACAACTCCAATTTTGCTATGTTTTTGTTGATTTTCTCAAAAACCGCTGAATCGATTTCGATAAAATTTATATGGGACCACCTGTGAAGTATACCCTTTTAAACAAAAAAAGAATTTTCCAAATCGGTTCAGGCGTCTTCGAGTAATCGGTGAACATACATAAAAAATATATATTTAAAAAAATAAAAGAAAAAAGATTCCGACGAATTGAGAACCTCCTCCTTTTTTTGAAGTCGGTTAAAAAGAAACGGCTGAAGGCCCAACCACCTGCTGCTAAAAACTACAACTACAGCAACGGTATCCTGACATGCCCTTAGTGCAGCCGCACAATTCATGCCACGATCGGCTACATCAGGCACACCCGAGCACATGAGAGGGTGGAGCAACGGGACGCCTGCACATGAGCCAGAAATTGCTGCGACCGCTGTAGCCGAAATCGGCTAGGACCATCATCATCACAGTACTCACTCCCTGCCGCCTCTTTTCGCCATCGTTCTACAATATATTCATCCCCATCACATAGATGGTTGGCAGTCCACAACTGTGCGTTTCACTAGAAACTTTCTTCCTCGCACAACCAAACTGTGGAACGAATTGTCGCCTGCGGTATTTCCGGACTGATACGACATTCAAACCTTCAAGAAAAGAGCGTACTCCCATATCAAAGGCCGGCAACGCACTTGTGACTCCTCTGGTGTTGCGGGTGTCTATGGGCGGCGGTAATCGCTTACCATCAGGTGATCCGTCTGCTCGTTTGCCACCTCTGCCGTAATAATTGACCACGCTGAATACGTTAAAAACAACCGACTTCAATCGCAACAACTCCAATTTTGATATGTTTTTGTTGATTTTCTCAAAAACCGCTGAATCGATTTCGATAAAATTTATATGGGACCACCTGTGAAGTATACCCTTTTAAACAAAAAAAGAATTTTCCAAATCGGTTCAGGCGTCTTCGAGTAATCGGTGAACATACATTAAAAAAAATAAAAGATTCCGACGAATTGAGAACCTCCTCCTTTTTTTTGAAGTCGGTTAAAAAAAAACAAAAAAATCTCACGGCACGGGGCTGTGGCGCGCCATGAGCACGGCGACGGCCTGGCGCGCGTGCTGCGGCGCGTGCAGGCGGCGCCCGCGCGTGTTGTAGCGCTCCGGCAGCGCGCACCACAGCGTGGACACTATAGCGTACAGCATGTTGCGCTTAGGACCTGCGACAGACGTATGTATACAGGATTTATCTCTTTTGAATCCTTTCTTTATTCTTTATTCTTCTTTCTTTATTCTTATAGCATTAAGATGTAATAGAATATAAGACTTTTTTTTAAAAAATGTGTTGGAGGGAGTTTCTTTAGGGCCCGCCGTTTCTTCTCACTCCGCAAACACTTCCCGAAACGGTGGGTATACGAGTTCCGAGTGGTAGGAACCTCTTATTAGGTAGATAAAAGAATGACGTTCGAAAAGTGTACACTGCTACCTACTTCGAATAAAATATTTTCATTTTCATGTAAATCTAGTCGTGCGTCATACTTTAATCAGTGCTTCTACTCCTGATTCTGATCACCTTTTCCCAAGGAGCCCATAGTCATACCGCAAAAAAAATTGTGGACTCTTCATACTAATTTGCCCGCTCGACTGATCGATTTGTATGAAGAGTCCAAAATTGTTTGCGATTTACTATGGGTTCCTTGGGGAAAGTTGATCAGAATCAGGAGTAGAAGCACTGATTAAAAATTTGACGCACGACTAGATTTAGGCCTGTATAAATATGGTCTGATGGAGTACGTCAAGCTCAAGACAAAATATGCTAGCGCGCACCACAGTGTCGGCGCTATAGCGTACAGCATGTTGCGCTTTCGATATATAAATATTGTTCTTATATAGATTCCGCGAGTTATTCGACTTCATCAAGAACAAATTGTGAGATCTTGTTGACTAAATAGTAATTTTTTGAACATCAATCTTGACATAGGCTATCTTTTATCCTCAAATGCACAACACAGATGTAATATGAATGACTGTTCATCAATTTATTTTCTTTATATTCAAATGTTTACATGCTATCATTTCATATAGAGCGTTTCAACAAATAGTCCCTATGCCGTTATGTTGGCAGCAATGTTTTCCACACACACTACATAGAACTCAGACACACACTACATAGAACGCAGACACAAACAAAATCGGTAGAAGCGTCTTCGCGTGTTGATGTCGTTGATAGACAACATAACGGCATAGGAACTATTTGTTGAAATGCTCTATAGCTGAGCTTGGCGATTCTTTCATATTTTTATAACATCATTACTACGAGTATGTACTCAGTTCAAAGGTAAATAAATATATTCTGATTCTGATTCTTAAGTGTTTTGAACAGAGCAGCAAAGTCAAGTAAAAACGTGCAAAATAAAAAGCACCAGCAAAAAATTTTCCGCTTTGACTTTTGATAATCATAGCATTATGTTGAGACGGCGCCTTTTTGCCAGTAAATGATATGGGAGCCAGTTCTTTTGTAAATCGTTTCTTTACTACTATTTTTACTGGCAAATAAATTAATTTTCTTTCTTTCTTTCTTCTTTCTTACCTGGTGTAGCATCTTTTTCCGGTTGGGGCTCGAATTTGGGCTTCTCGGCGCTGCCGGGAGGATCGATTTCCGAATCGCTCGTGTCTATGATCGGCTGGCAGTCTGTGAAGGCCCACGCTGTCTATGGGAAAGAAATGAACGGTGGAAGGAGACGACAATATTAAAGTGTTTGTCCTAAAGCCGAATAACAAGTGAATACAGAGGCTTAAAGGTCACAAAAAGGGCGATGGAGCGTGCTATGCTCGAAGTTCTCCTACGCGATCGAATCAGATATGAGGAGATACGTAGGAGAACTAAAGTAACCAACATAGCTCACAGAATCGCTAAACTGAAGTGGAAGTGGGCGGGGCACATAGCTCGTGGATGGCCGTTGGGTCATTAAAGTTCTCGAGTGGCGACCGCGCACCGAAAGACGCAGTGTAGGCAGGCCTCCCACTCGGTGGAGCGATGACCTGGTGAAGGTTGCGGGAAGCCGCTGATTGCGGGCAGCTCAAGATTGATCGGCGTGAAAAACCTTGGGAGGAGGCCTTTGTTCAGTAGTGGACGTCTTTTGGCTGATGATGATAATCTGTAATTGCAGGTAGCTCTGGACCTGGTCCCCGTGTGTGGAGTATGGCCTAAGCCTGGTATAGGAAGAGACCAGGGTTTCCAGAAGTCCGGTTTTTGACCAGACAGTCCGGTTTTCCTTACGTCTGTCCGGTCAAGAAAACCTTGGTAAACCGGACAAAAGATTTTAAGTTTTATTGTAATTTGGTAATTTTGTAAAATTTCTAAAAAATAATGACCGGTTTTTTTACACCGCACCTGGCAACCCTAGACGACACCCGTGCCCCTGCAGTGGGGACGTTTTGGGCTGGTAATACAGACTATGTCCGTAACTTACCCGTTTATAGTAATACTGCCTCCGTTTCGTGGTGCCCGGTCTAGCGGAGTCGTTGTGTTCGCTGCCATCACCGCTCCCACCGTTTGAAGCATTCGCCTCTAAGTCCGCCGCCTTAAAGTTCTCTTTGCCTAAAAATATTCCATATTCATGTTTGTTTACTTATAGTATGCCTTCATACAATGCCAACTTATCACCTATAAGCCGCGCGACTACCATTGTATGAAGAAAACGTACTATTTTATTATTACTATGGTTTATTTATTGCAATCGTGTAGAATTTAAATAGCTGTAGATACAAAAATTACAATGAAATGAAGGCCAAAACCCACTTTGGGTCGCTGAGTCAACGAAATAAGTAGTAAGCTAACTCGTAAAACAAAAAGCTTGCAACGCCACCATTCGCCTGGCGTGGGCATGGGGTGACCCTAACCATCGGATCATAACCACTGAGCCACCAAGTCAGTCAGTCAGTCAGTGAGGACGAGCTTACCAATAGGCATCAGCTGGTTGTCGAGTTCCCCCGACTTGTGCAGTATCCTGCAAGCTTGCAACGCCACCATCCGCCTGGCCAGCACGCGAGTGGGCATGGGGTGACCCTAGACAGATATCAAATCTTTATAATTTTTATATTCTCTATAGAGGTATTATATGTTCTATATTTTATATTTATTTTTTGCATGCAATGAAGATGTAAACTAAATTTTGTAATGTACGCTTACGATCATAAATGCAGTCCGAATTCTTAAACAAAATCCAATGCGGTGACTCGATCGACTTTTTATGTTTATGTGTTACGCACACAACTGCATAAGGAATCATTAGAATAAGACCCGTATTTTCGCTTTGTTCATCAGAGTACTGATAGCAGTAAACGTATTGACCATGGATTGATTGATTTATCGGCGGCGGTGGTTCGAAACTTAGCTATAAGGACTGCTTAGTTTATAGGAAGAAGCAACAAAAATTAAGCTTAAAGTAAGTCGAGTGGTTTGAAATATTTTTTTCTTTTCAATATATCGTATGTAAATAATAAATGATAACACGAAAAAAATTGCAAATGATTTTTATAAAAACATTAAAACAAAAACGTGTAAATTAATGAAGAATAACCAAACATTAAAAATGTTGCTAGTGCTCTGATTCGAACCCTCACCGAGCAGTTTTTGTTTTGGACTCCTTAACCAATCATCCACTTGAGCTCTGCCGCCTAAGACAAAATTAAAGTAAGGACTCCACACGCTTATAATAGATGTTGCCTGGGCCCCGATCGCGCTAATTTCAATAGGTTTTACCTTACCAACGAAGCGTTTTTGGTTTTGGATCAGATTTTGTTCAGCTGATGTAAAAAATGGTATTGCGGTATTTTTTCTCAACGATTTAATCGTTGACGTTACCAAACCAAATCAAAACTTGTACCGAACTCAGAACGTTTAGAGCTTACCACTAGTATACAAAAATATTAGGTGTTATTTTCTTAATCGATGATCGATTATGCAAGCGCGCAGCACTATTCATATGTCAAATGTCAAAATGTAGTGTCTGCTCATTGTCTACTATTGTTATTAAAGGAAAAACGCAAAACAATGTGAAAAAATTCATATATAAACTGCAAGTAAGTAGTAGTTTTCTGAAATAATTAATAAATGTGGACAGTGCAGCTATTTATGTGTTATTTTCTATGCTTTTAAGGTGGATGGAGGCCCGGCACGGCTACGTGCACCCTAGAACAGCTGCAGCTGTTGGTCGAGTTTTGCAAGGCCAATAAAAAGGTCATTAAATAAGTAAGCGCCGCTGTAGTGTCTTTGGTGATCATGCTGAGGCTGGATGTGCACATCACATGATAACAGCTGCCTCCAACTGGCAGATAGTATGTTCAGTTTGCATAGAAGGACAAGACCATCAAAATTCGAAACATGTAAACAAACAGTACCAATACAATAATAAATAATAATATTGTGTAAGGAACTAGGTATTTTTTATTTTACCACCACTGTTTACAGTCTTTTTCACATCCAGACAGTATGTGGGGTTTCAACTCCTAACCCACAAACGGTTTGGCCTGCAGACCATATAGTTTTTTAACCATACAGTCTCTCAAGACCAATGTCTTTGACTAGTGTGAAACTGAGACATGGCCACTTACAATGGGTCTCATAAACAGATTCAAGGACAACCAAAGGGTGTTGGAGTATGCCAAGTTTGGAGTTTCCTATGTGATTGAATTTGAACTAATATAGGTAATAATAATATTCCGGATAAATCATGGACAATCATCTGGCCCCAAACTAATGGAAACCAGAGACTGATTGATATACTACACATTTACATTTAAATACATTCCGGGGCCCTGCTCATCGAAGAAATGTTAGCCCTAGATGGGGATCAAACCCACGAGTCTCGGATCGGTAGTCAAGTGCGCTAACCACTGAGCCACCAAGTCACTTAAATGAGGTCATACACAGGAGAACTACTAGTAACTGCCGAAGCTCATAGAACTGCTAAATTGAAGCAGCAGTGTAGGAGGAGCACACAACTTGCAGAACAACCACTTGGTGGCAGGACCAGTCAGAGTGGAAATCGTTGGGGGAAGCCTTTTAGATATACAGGGTGTAACAGAAGTGTGTGACAATACTTCAAGGTTGGCTTTTACCCATCAAACTGAACAACTTTTGTTCTACAACTTTGTTGAAATGGCAAAAAGTTTTTTGGACTTTTCATACAAACTTGGTTCGCCAGCTGATCGATTTGTATGAAAAGTCAAAAAAAATTTTGCGATTTCAACAAAGTTGTAGAACAAAAGTTGTTCAGTTTGATGGGTAAAAGCCAACCTTGAAGTATTGTCACACACTTCTGTTACACCCTGTATACAGGGTGTTAAAAAAAGTGCGTTTGAAATTTTAAAGGGTTACTCAGAATCAAGTATAGAACCCTGAAAAAATATTTAAAAAATCCGCTCTTCAAATTTATTTTTCAGATTCTCATACTGGATCTGAATAGTGAATCAAGAATTTGTATGAAAAACTGAAAAAAATAATTGAATAGGGGATTTTTTCAATATTTTTCCTGGATTCTATACTTGATTCTGAATAACCCCTTAAAATTTCAAACGCACTTTTTTTAACATCATGTATACTCTTTATTGCACAATACAATTTTATTAATAAAAAATAAATAAAAAAGATATGTGATGGTGCCACCTGGGCGGGCTTATCGCTGAAAGCGATTTCTTCCAGACAACTCGAGGACACGGAGACAAAACAAAGTACAGGTAGGCCTTTGTTTAGCAGTGGACGTACTTATGGACGTACTTTGTTTGGCAGTGATGATTATGAAGTGACCTTCTAAAATGAGCATTTATTTTGCCGGTTGTTACCCTGCTTTGTCCCATCTACCTTGTGGCATCTTTTCAAATATGAGATAAAAATTGAGCTTGATGATTATTAACCACTTCCTTGGCATAGTATCTAAGCCACTTGCTCCTCTTCAAGAAGTCAGGGTTCGAGTCCCAGTATATTCAATTTTTTATTGGTAGAAAGTTTATGCGCCCGCCTGGTTAGTTACCACCGTTTTATCAATCTTGTCACAAAAAACAAATCTTAACAGCATTGTAAGTTAAGATAGCTAGCTTCGCAGGTCAGATTGTATCCTTAGAGGCTGTTGGAGTATACCTAGACATTTTATTTTGTTCGCAATCCCCCCCCCCTTTTTATTATTTTATCGAATAGGGGTCACTTAGAGGAACGTTTTTGGTCATGTGAAGTTTTTCGCAGGATCAACCGTTTTCGAGAAAAACGGGTCCGAAGTTGTGCGTTTATAAAAGGGGCCAGGAAATTTTCGACAAACGGTATTAATGTGTTAAGGGGGCGCCCTAGGAGAGCCAAGGGTGCGCCCCGGGGGCGTAAAGGGTATGTTATGGGGGTGCACTAGGAGAGCTAAGGGTGCGCCCCGGGGGTGCAAAGGATATGTTAAGGAGGCGCACTAGGAGCTCCAAGGGGGCGCCATGGGGATGTTAAGGAGGTGCCCTAGGAGTGCCAAGTGAATGTTAAGGGGGCGCCCTAGGAGCGTTAAGGGGGAGTTAAAGGGGCGCCAAGGGGATGTTAAGGGAGCGCCCTAGGAGAGCCAAAGGGGCGCCCCGGCGGCGCAAAGGGAAGGTTAAGGGAGTGTCCTAGAAGTCCCAAGGGGGCGCCATGGGGATGTTAAGGGAGCGCCCTAGGAGCGCCGAGGGGGCGACCCGCGGGTGCCAAGTGGATGTTAAGGAGGCGCCCTAGGAGTGTTAAGGGGGAGTTAAAGGGGCACCAAGGGGATGTTAAGGGGGGGCCTTAGAAGTGCCAAGGGTATTTTAAAGGGGCGCACTAGGAGAGCCAAGGAGGCGCCCTGGGGGCGCAGAAGTGGGTGCAGCGAAAACTGTCCTATAGAAACATTACTGCCCAAGCTCCCCTTCATCGCATCCCACCGTCAGAGCAGGGGGTTATCATGACACCACAGCCGATACAGGGGCCCCGGAGTGTGCAGCGTTAATTATCTCAATATCCCGGCGCTCCTAGGGTGCCCCCTTAACATCCCTTTAGCGCCTCCGTGGCGCTCCTAGAGCGCCCCCTTAACATCCCCTTTTGCGCCCCCGGGGCGCCCCCTTGGCTCTCCTAGTGCGCCCATTAACATAGCCTTTGCGCCCCTTGGCTCTCCTAGGGTGCCCCCTTAACATCCCCTTGGCGCCCCCGGGGCGCCTTATTAACTCCCCTTGGCGTTCTAGGGCGGCCCCTTAACATCATCTTGGCTGTCCTAGTGCGCCCCCTTGACATACCCTTTGGGCCCCGGGGCGCCCCTTGGCTCTCCTAGGGCGCCCCCTTAACATCCTCTTGGCACCCCCTTAACTCCCCCTTGGTGCGCCTAGGGCACCCTCTTAACATCACCTTGGCGCTCCCTTAACATCCCCTTTGCGCCCCCTTGGCGCTCCTTGGCGCTCTCGGGGCGCCCCCTTAACACCCCCTTCATATATGTATTAATACCGTTTGTAGATATTTTCCCGGCTCCTTTATAAACGTGCATCTTTGGACCCGTTTTTTCGTAAACGGTTGATCCTACGAAAAAACTTCACATGACCAAAAGTGTTCCCCTAAGTGACCCCTACTCGATAAGACAATAAAAAGGGCCCCCCCCTTTTTATACCGTTTGTAGATATTTTCCCCTATGTGACCCCTACTCGATAAGACAATAAAAAGGGGGGGGGACGCAAACAAACAAGTCCCTGGCCCTTAGTGCCCCTAAGCCTAGGTACTCTTAGTGGAGTTTTGAATTTTGGTTGCCGTTTTTCTCGAAAACCTGCACCTTACGAAGAAACTTCACATGACCAAAAAGATTCCCCTTAGTGACCCCTACTCGATAAAACAATAAAAAGGGGGGGTTGCGAACCAAAAAAAATCTCGCCGAAATTTTTCTAAGTCCCTGGCCTATAGAGCCCCTAAGGGTACACCCCAATCGCATTGGCAAGGGGCATCCTTGGCACTTATCATCAGTTGATATGATGCCAAGGGCTAACCAAGTGTGGAAGTGTGTGAAGTGTGGATAAAAATACCAAAAAACAAAAGATTTTTCAATGCGTTAGCTCAGCTTCTATACGTAAAAGTTCCTTGGCACTAACTTTTTCAGAAACGTTCGTTTGATAGCGGAAAACACGTTCCCAACGAAACGTTTTTGTTTTTAAACGTTGTCAAAGAATAGCGCGATACCATAGAATACATACAGTTCGATCGATCGCTACACCAACACATTTTCCGATAAAAATCTAATTCGTTACCGTTAAATTCGTTAGCGCGATACAAAAAGTGCGTAACGTAACGTTTATGGTCGAGGTTTTGTTTTGGTATTTCCGTTTAAAATTAGCGCGATCGGGGCCCTGTTCTGGTTAGATGGCACCAGTATGCTTAAAATGTATAAGTCGAAACGATGCAGTTGCTACCATCGACGTATACGCTTTTTCGTTTTGGAAAGTTTATACACACACATTAATAAATCTTGAGCGCAAGCGAATATAGTTCTAACCGTGGGATCGCACTTTTGAACGCGAGTGTACCCGCATTCCATTTTGTAATACCTTATAAAGAGGTAACACAGCTGAACCTTTGTAACAGTTACCATCATAAATGTACCTATGATTGCAATAAAGAATATGAACATGAAAAAGAAAAAGAATACTTACAACAATATTATACTTCACAGGACAGTTAAGAGGCAATCTCAGGGTGCAGACATACGCTGTCCGGCGCTCGCCTGTCGCCCGCAGTGGAAGCTGCACCTCTTCCATCGACCACGAGGCAGCGAGGCGAGTGAACGTATCCGAAGGTAGCTTGCCACAGTACCTTTTATCAAAGAAACAAATTATCTTTAACAATCCATATCGTCCCAATAGGGGCATGGGTCTCTTCCTATTACTCGGGAAGATTATGCCATACTCCACATACGGTCAAAGTCTTGATAATTGCGATTACTACGAACCCTGGAAACCGAACAACATTCTCCGAGGAACCAATAGTCAAATCGGTATTTAATTCAAGGAGTTACAGTCGTTAAGCCAGAAGCCTTATATGCGGCTTGAAAACTTCTCGAATCTATAGTAGGCCACTAGCCCGCAACCTCCCCTGTATCTTAAGTACCGCAGAGACTCGCCCTAGCAGTGGGGATGCTAGAGCTTGCTTAGTAAACAAGATCACTCACCTATTTATAAGAGCAATGGCCGTGCTCAAATCCACACTCGCTATATCGTTATCAATTTTCTTATCACTTTTCTTTTCCTTATTTACAATTACACTCGCGGGAACATCACTTGAAACACACGAACACTCAACATCCACACTTTCTCTTAACTTACTACACTTATTGCAATAAATGTTATCATTATCTCTTTCTGTTGCTTTAATGATGGTTCTTATTGCTGGATCTTCATCGATTTTTTTGTTATCTACATCATTATTACTTAAAAGTTCATCATTTATACTAAGGTTTTTATTATTTGGCTTATTATCATCACTAGAGCTAACTATCTCGTCGCTAATATCACAATTGTTGCCACTGGCACTTGTATTAGTGTTGCTGTCCTCGTCTGGCGTGTAGGGTTTAACGAGGCGAGTGAAAGAGTCGGCATGATCCTCCTCGGATTGGGGAGGCTCGTCTTGGATGCCGCAGCCGCACTTTCTGCTGATTATCTGTGATGAGAGAATAAAAACTGTAAACTTTTATCCTTATATCGAACTCTCACGATTTAACACGTATTATACAGGAAGCATATTATGAGGCAGGACGAAAGTCATATGACAAGGAGTGTTGAATATGAATGTGGATGGATAAGTGGGAAGAGGAAGGCCAAGGAAGAGATGGCTAGATTGTGTGAAGGATAATATGAGTATGAAAGGAGTGAGCACTAAGATGACAACAAGAAGAGATGAATGGAAGAAGAAGACATGTTGCGCCGACCTCAAATGATTGGGAACAGGACAGGAAGGTTATGATTAAGGAATCCTTTTATTGGATGTATAGCGGCAAATTTAACACGTATTATACACTATTGTGGATGAAAAGGGGCAAATGGAAGCTGCTACTTATGAAGCTAAACTTTTACTAAGGAACCTATAAGGTGCCCTGGGTCTGCAGAGAGCGCATGATAGACATACTTTTAGCAGAATGTTTCAAGTACAGATAACGACCTAGGATCTTTCCATCTTCGGCATGATCGTCACCTACCACCAGGTGAAATGATGCCAAGGGATTACCAACTGAGGACTTAATAAAAAAAAAAATACCGCATATTAAACATTCCAGCGGCATGCGCGGGGCGCGGGGAATAGAACTGCCGCACAGCGATTGGCTAATCTAAGGACACACGTGAAGTTATTCAGTTTTACGGGTAGTCGGGTAGATACTACATTTTTAATAGTTTCAGCAATATTATTAATAGACCTTATAGGGTTTGATCTGCGGTCTCAAGTAACACAAGGCCTATTTCGTCGAGTTCCCTGTTGGCTGTTACAGACGGCCATGTTGTGAAGCAAGGCAGTATCTATAGGGGGTGATCTTTGGTTTCAAGTAACACAATACATACCTGGTGGAGTTCCCTATAGACGGCGAAGTTGTGAAGCAAGGCAGTATCAACAGGGACTGATATGTGGTGTCAAGTAACACAATACTTACCTGGTCGAGCTCCCTATAGACGGCGATGTTGTGCAACAAGGTGTCGGCGCCGCCGCCGGCCAGAACCGCGCACGTGGCGCGAGCGGCGCGCGCTCGGCCCCGGCAGAGGCCGTAGGACCGATACCTAGGAGATAAGTAGACATTGTTATGACATAAGTTACGACAATTGTTGTGATTGTAGTACATACTCTAACATAAAACAATCCATCCACTAATTACTAATTTTAATAATTACTAATTTACTAATAATTTACTAATTTTTACTAATATGCGAAAGTCTGTCTGTCTGTTACGCTTTCACGCCTAAACCGCTGAAGCGATTTTGATGCATTTTGGTACAGAGATAGAGGGGACCTTGGACATAGGCTACCTTTTGTAGCGAAAATGAAACTCGAAGGGGGTGAAATAGAGGGTGAAAGTTTTTATGGGGAATCAATCATTTCTCAAGTTAGGGATATAAATAACATCATATATCTACACTGTAAATGTAAAAACGGTTTCTGCTTAGTGGGCTCGCGTGGTCAAGTCGATCATGCAGATTAACTGACTACAGACACGGTCATAACCCGGATGGGTTTGACTGTTAGTGGTATTTATCTCGACCGTTATCGTGCTTCGCAAGGTACGTAAAGCCGTTGGTCGTGACTCAGTGGGCTTGAGTGGTTGCGTCGTTCATGCAGGTTAACTTACTACAGACACGGTCAAGACCTGAATGGGTTGGACTGTTAGTGGCATTAATCTTGACCGTTTCCGTGCTTCGAATAGTAGTTAAGCCGTTGGCCGTGATTCAGTGGGCTTGCGTGGTCGCGTCGATCATGCAGTTAACTGACACGGTCACAACCAGGATGGGTTTGACTTTTTGTGGCATTTATCTCGACCGTTTCTGTACTTTGCAAGGTACATTAAGCCTTTGACCGTGACTCGGTGGGCTTGCGTGGTCGCGTCGATAATGCAGGTTAACTGACTACAGACACGGTCACGACAAGGATGGGTTTGACTGTTAGTAGCAATTATCTCGACCGTTTCCGTGCTTCGCAAGGTACGTTAAGCTGATGGTGCTGGCTGCTGTCACTAGATGACTGTCGTTAAGGCATATCGGAAGGCCTTATAAGCAGCTTGAAAACTTTTGAGACTGGGTTGGCCATTGAGCCCACAAACCCCATCATTCCGGACTCGGTCCCTATGTGTGGAGTATGGCCTAAGCTTCCCGAGATATAGGAAGAGATCCGTGCCACTGCATTGGGAATAAGTTGTTAATAAACACTATAAATACTTTTGCTCACGTAGGCAATCACTTAGAAAGGTTTTTTTAAAATTCATCCCCTAAAGGAGGAAAAGGTCCCAGATATTATTATTATATAATAATAATAATATTTAATAATTATATAATAATAATAATATTATCTTGGACAAATCACACACGGTCATCTGGTCCCAAACTAGGATTCCCTGTATCTTGGGAACCGAGACTGATATAAATACACATATACTTTTTAAATACATATACGAGTATAGATATAATACACCCAGACTCAGACCAAACAATTCTGCTTGTCACAGAAAAGTTTGCCCTATGTGGGGATCGAACCCACGTCTCTCGGATCAGAGGTCAGGATCGCTAACCACTTAGCCACCGAGTCAGTCATATAATATAATATAAGAAAGTTAAAATAGTATGGAGCTTGCCTTTTTCTTTAAATATACATGCAAATATTTCTGAAATACGGTAATTAATAAATAATAATAATAAATATACTTTATTGCACACCAATATCAAAAATACATTTTAAACTTAAGGGCTAATTAAATAACAAAATGTGCAAAGGCGGCCTTATCGCTTTCAGCGATTTCTTCCAGGCAACCTTTAGGAAGTGATAGAAAAAAAAGTATAAAAAGCTAGTACCGGATGGCTGCAATACTAAAACAAAAACATGAAATCGATGATTATTTTATGTAATATACATACACAACATAAATACAATAATACGTACATAAATACAATAGGTACATAGATACATACATAAATACATATACACACATATATATATATATATATATATATATATATAAATACTAAACGCAAAGAATAGTGAACAGTGTTGGTTTCTAGTATTTGCAAATTTTAAAGTAATGGTCTCTAAGTTTATTTTTAAATGAGAATAGCGACTCTGCTGTACGAATGGATGCGGGTAGAAGGTTCCACAGACGTACAGACTGGGGCTTAAAAGATTTATGAAGAAAGTCAGAGTGACCCGAGGGAAATGCCAAAAGAAACTTATTGCACGACCGAGGTTGACGGCCATGGACAGTTTCTCTGAGCTGGAAATTGTCCATGAGATACGGAGGAGCTGCAGGGCTGTGTAAAACTTTGTAGAGCAGGCACAGAATGTGCATATTTCGTCTTAAACGGATGGGAAGCCATTTAAGTCTAGTCCGGTACTCAGATACATGATCAAACTTCCTTAGGCCGAAGACAAATCGAATGCAGACATTCTGTAGCCGTTCTAGTTTTTTCAGCAGCTCCTCGGTAGCATCGAGGTAACAAACATCAGCGTAGTCCAAGATTAGAAGCAGAAGAGACTGTGCCAATGCTTTCCTAGTTGCCATTGGCAAAAAGTTTTTGAGGCGCTTCAGTGATGCCATAGAGGCAAAGATTTTTCTGCTGACTTCACCAATTTGGCTGGACCAGGAAAGCGTTTGGTCAAACATGACTCCTAAGTTTTTTACTTTCTTACAGTAATTTATCGGAACATTATTAAGAAGCACAGCCGGCAATGTGGAAAAGTCAATTTTGGATAATTGACGAGAACTGCCTATGATGATGGTCTGCGATTTGGTAGGGTTAACAAGGAGACCATGCCTAAGGGACCATGCCGAAATTTCCTCAAGATCCTTGTTCATTACATCAACAGCATTAGCAATATTTTCGGGCGACTCCTGGACGTATATCTGCAAGTCATCAGCGTATAGATGGAAAGAAGATGAAAGAGAGCGGGTAATAGAATCGATGAAGAGAGAGAAAAGAAGGGGAGACAGTACTCCACCCTGGGGAACACCGAGGCTGACATCGCACCATTCTGAGAACCTTGATTCAACCTTGATTCGTTGTCGGCGTTGCACTAGGTAGCTTTCGAACCAGGCAATAACATCTGTGGATATATTAAGAGATCTCATAAGGGCAAGAAGTATGTCGAAGTCCACGGTATTAAAGGCATTGCTAAAATCTAAGAGAGTGTGAAGTGTAACCTTCTGTTGTTCCATGCCAGAACGAAAGTCATCTGACACCTTGACAAGCGCAGTGACAGTACTATGTCCAGGTCGGAAGCCAGATTGAAAGGGATTGAGTAAATGGTTCGCAGAAAGAAAGGAGAATAATTGATGATGAACCAATCGCTCAAGCACCTATGACAGGAATGGAAGAATAGAGATAGGTCTAAAGTGGGAGAAGTTTGTAGGGTTATGGGTTTTCGGTAAGGGAATCACAATGGCTTGTTTCCAGACAGAAGGGAAGGTGTGAGAGAATAAGGAAAAGTTCATGAGGTGAGTGATGACTGGCAGAATGACGTCCAGTATCGGCAAGATCATGTTACGGCTAATATCATCATTACCTACAGCGTTAGACGAAATCGAAAGGATGTTCTCAGGCTCTGACTCGACTGGAGCAAAAAACAGAGGAGCGTGTGTCGGTAGAGGGAGTTTTTTTATCTGCGCCAAAGTTTCATATTTAACAGAATTTGTGGAAAAGGGGTTACAAGCGGAGGAGAAATGTTTATTGAGTAAGTCTACGTCAATGTCAGAGGGAGCACTCACTTTTTGCTTACCAACACCAATGCTTCTCAGAAATTTCCACACCTTGGCTGGATTGCCATTTTCAACAGATGCATGGATATGACGGCGCTGAGCATCACGACATACAAGATTGCAGTGGTTACGGGCAGATTTATATTTTTCTCGGTTGCTGTCGGTCGGATGCACTTTAAATTTAGTTTTGGCAGCATCTTTTTTTGCCATAAGCTTGCGTACATCGTCTGTAAGCCAAGGAGCAGGTAGGTGTTTTAGACGAAGAGCACGGTTCGGAGCATGAACGTCATACAGCTGATTGAGAATGTGATTAAAGGTCTCAACTTTGGAATCGATGAATTCAGCATCAAATACAGGGCTCCAGTCAATTTTAGCTGCGTCCTGTCTAAGGTTATTCAGGTCCATGCCCTTAAAATTACGCTGTAAGACCGTTTTCGGTCTAAGCTTGGGTGGTTTTATTTTATATGACAAGAATATCAGGTCATGGTAGGAGAAAGCATCAGCAGATAATTGACCATGGGCTTCAACATGATCTAGAGAGGATTACCGTTCAGTCAAATCAAAATCAAATGAAATGTCTTCTTTTTATGCACGTTTCCCGTAGATTAACCTTTGGCCGGGCGTAACAAAAATATAAACCACCATAAACGATGTCAATGCGGGCGAAGCCGCGGGAGGAAAGCTAGTAAATAATATAAGCCAGGCAAGTGAGTGAGTCGGACTCGCAGTGACATCCCAAACTGAAGGAAAATAAAAACTATATATATTTTTCTTTTTAATTAATACGTAACGTGTGTGGTACCATATCACCACTGTTATGGTATTAGTAGACCGACTCGAAATTGGTCAGTGTAAAAACGGAAATGCTTTAAACACAGACATGCACCCCGCTCCCCTCCCTATAGACTAGCAATGGGGAAGAAAACTGACAAAGCTCGCCGATAGAGGCGCTGATATCGCTTGACTCATACTAACTGTCAAAGCGTATAGAAAAAAATTGTTTACGTAAACTAAACATAAGATTATTGAAAAAATGCCGCGTTGTGTGGCGATTGGTTGCAATAATAATGGAAATCATTAATTTCCTAAAGATTCTTGGATGAAGAAGACCTGGGAAAACTAACGTTTTCAATCATGTATTTTTGAGCTTCGCCTTTCATTCAGGAACAGTCCAAGTCGAATAAATTTTCCATTTAACAATTTTACAGAAAAAATACTATTTTATTACACCTCGATAATAAAAAACGCGGAACAAATTGAAAGTTGTTATGAGTCAAGCGTCCGAAGCGCCATCTGCAAATAGCTTTGCGTTTTCTTCCCCATACAGGGCATCGGCCGCTCGCCGCAAGGTGGGCAGATGGCCAAGTTAAATTGAAATGTCATTTTTGTTCAATTTTCATCTTTCAGTGTATTTCTGTTAATGGTCGAGGTAACATTGCATTGGACAAAATGTGTGTAAATTTATCGTAAAAATGCCAAGTTGCAACGTTGTCTGATGCGAAAACCGGACCGGGTATCTCAATAAATCAAATGTGCGGGGTTTCTTACCAGAAGTAAGCCGTATATTTTTTTTTTTTTATGGCAGAGGTGGCAAACGAGCATATTTACTAATTTTTAATTAAATAACTTCGTTGCAAAATATATGGTATGGGAACAGGGCAGGAAGATGATGTTGCAAAATATATGGTAGTGATGTAAGACCTCATCAACTTTTCGATAGATTTAACAAAAAGTTTATCAACAAAAAATATCCGACTGAATATTTAGGTTATCCAAAGTAGACAAGAAATGTTTTTTTTTATTTTTTATTATTATTATTTTCAGTTTTCCAAAGGAACCCACATAAAAATTAAATGAGAATTAAGACTACGAACAGACACGACAGCTGGAAAATTTGCTCTAAACATTACCGCCCAGCTTTGCAGTGCTACCGATATGTTTTGGAAAACTATGTTTTGGTTTGATTTTTTATTTTGAAAATGTTATTTTTGGTTTTGTTATGTATTTTTACTGTATTAAATTTGTGAATTTGTATTAGTATTGTTTTTGTATTAATATTGAACAAGCAACAATATGCTTATTTTTTTTGTTTTCCTCATTTTACAAAGTATCGTAAAAAGTTATCGATATTTGTGATCTTTTCTTTTACCCCCATTACTAGAGTTTTCAGTTGTATTTTGAGTTTTGTCAGTGTCAAATACTCTATTGCTATTTGACGATTCAAATCTTGACATCTTGCGGTGATTGGTCGTAATTCAAACACATGTTCTTATATTCAAAAATTCGGCTAATGATGAAGCTTTCCCCTCCCGCATCCCCCCTCCCCCTCAACTTCGTCCACGCGGTTTCATATTGAAACTGACGTATTAGCGTTCTATGGAGGAGCGGAGCGACGATACAAAACTTCTTTGGCTTTAAACACAGACATGCGCCCCGCTGAGCGACGATATAAAACTTCTTTGGCTTTAAACATTATTATAAATCGCATTTTTTTCTGCATAGTACAAAGTTCCTACCACAAAGAACTTGTACACTCAACGTCATCAATCAACTTTTTACTAGTGGTAGGACCTTATTATGCAAGATCCGACAGGTAAGTAGGGTACCACTGCTGGAACCATGGCAGCGCGCTGTGCGGCGGGCGGCGCGAGACAGCCAGCGCATACACCAGCATGAGAGTATCCGGCAAGGTACTGATATCTATTATGTCTGGGGTTAAATGCTTATAGACGGCGGTAGCTATTTTCCATCTGGTGGGCCGACAGCCTTTTGCCACCTAACACAATTAAAATTTAAAAAAACTTACGAAGGCGGTACGTCCCACCGCAGCACGAGATTGCACCGCGGAAGGTCAATGCCCTCCTCCAACGCTGACGTCGCCAGAAGCAGGTTGCATTCGTGCATGCGGAACCTAAAACAAGTAGCAACCACCAGAATTTAGCTGTAAGATGTCCACCGATATTTCTACATACTACATAAGAAATGAAAATATTTTTAGCCATGTCGGAGGCCTTATAGGCAGCTTGAAAACTTCCGACACTGGGGCTGACCACTAGCCCCACAACCTCCACCAATCCGGAATTAGCCCCCGTGTGTTGTTAGCAAACGGCGCTTTATCTAATGTAGAGCGGTTCTCTGTCTATAGGAATATTCCCAAGAAAAGCACATCACTAAGCGGGTTTACCAAGATTCCACAACACAACAGAGAACAACTATCTTATACATCAGTGCTATTTACATTGATGTTTGGCGGCAAGACTTAGATAACATATGGTGGAAGCCAGCCAAGCAGACTCAGAAAATGTCCTACCACCAACCAAACAGAGTTCTACAAAGTTGGACCCAACCACGGAGGCGGTTAAACAATTTGTCAATAGCACGTATACAGGCTGACAAAAAATGTCCACAAAATTTTAACTGCGGCTTCTACTCATCAATCAAACTGAACAACTTTCCCCAAAAAACTCATGGTCAAAAAGCAAAAAAGAAATTTGGACTCTTCATACATACTGAGGGATCTCAGCTGATCGATGAACTTTGTATGGAAAGTCCAAACATTTTTTGCTATCTGACCATGAGTTTCTTGAGGAAAGTTGTTCAGTTTGACGAGTAGAAGCCACAGTAAAAAAAACAGGTATTTTAGAATGACTCTATATGAGAGTACTTGAACAACTCACTTCTTCAACGCCTCTTCCTGCTTCTTCCCCTGTCGCTGGCACTCCCGGGGCTCCGTTCCAGGGTCCTCTACCGCGCAGTACTGAGCGCACGGGTGGGATAGAGACACTACAAACTAAGAGAGAGAGAGAGAGAGAGAGAGGGTAGTTGAACAACTCACTTCTTCAGCACTTCTTCCTGCTTCTTCCCCTGTCGCTGGCACTCCCGGGGCTCCGTTCCAGGGTCCTCTACCGCGCAGTACTGAGCGCACGGGTGGGATAGAGACACTACAAACTAAGAGAGAGAGAGAGAGAGAGAGAGGGTAGTTGAACAACTCACTTCTTCAGCACTTCTTCCTGCTTCTTCCCCTGTCGCTGGCACTCCCGGGGCTCCGTTCCAGGGTCCTCTACCGCGCAGTACTGAGCGCACGGGTGGGATAGAGACACTACAAACTAAGAGAGAGAGAGAGAGAGAGAGAGGGTAGTTGAACAACTCACTTCTTCAGCACTTCTTCCTGCTTCTTCCCCTGTCGCTGGCACTCCCGGGGCTCCGTTCCAGGGTCCTCTACCGCGCAGTACTGAGCGCACGGGTGGGATAGAGACACTACAAACTAAGAGAGAGAGAGAGAGAGAGAGAGGGTAGTTGAACAACTCACTTCTTCAGCACTTCTTCCTGCTTCTTCCCCTGTCGCTGGCACTCCCGGGGCTCCGTTCCAGGGTCCTCTACCGCGCAGTACTGAGCGCACGGGTGGGATAGAGACACTACAAACTAAGAGAGAGAGAGAGAGAGAGAGAGGGTAGTTGAACAACTCACTTCTTCAGCACTTCTTCCTGCTTCTTCCCCTGTCGCTGGCACTCCCGGGGCTCCGTTCCAGGGTCCTCTACCGCGCAGTACTGAGCGCACGGGTGGGATAGAGACACTACAAACTAAGAGAGAGAGAGAGAGAGAGAGAGGGTAGTTGAACAACTCACTTCTTCAGCACTTCTTCCTGCTTCTTCCCCTGTCGCTGGCACTCCCGGGGCTCCGTTCCAGGGTCCTCTACCGCGCAGTACTGAGCGCACGGGTGGGATAGAGACACTACAAACTAAGAGAGAGAGAGAGAGAGAGAGAGGGTAGTTGAACAACTCACTTCTTCAGCACTTCTTCCTGCTTCTTCCCCTGTCGCTGGCACTCCCGGGGCTCCGTTCCAGGGTCCTCTACCGCGCAGTACTGAGCGCACGGGTGGGATAGAGACACTACAAACTAAGAGAGAGAGAGAGAGAGAGAGAGGGTAGTTGAACAACTCACTTCTTCAGCACTTCTTCCTGCTTCTTCCCCTGTCGCTGGCACTCCCGGGGCTCCGTTCCAGGGTCCTCTACCGCGCAGTACTGAGCGCACGGGTGGGATAGAGACACTACAAACTAAGAGAGAGAGAGAGAGAGAGAGAGGGTAGTTGAACAACTCACTTCTTCAGCACTTCTTCCTGCTTCTTCCCTCTCGCTGGCACTCCCGGGGCTCCGTTCCAGGGTCCTCTACCGCGCAGTACTGAGCGCACGGGTGGGATAGAGACACTACAAACTAAGAGAGAGAGAGAGAGAGAGAGAGGGTAGTTGAACAACTCACTTCTTCAGCACTTCTTCCTGCTTCTTCCCCTGTCGCTGGCACTCCCGGGGCTCCGTTCCAGGGTCCTCTACCGCGCAGTACTGAGCGCACGGGTGGGATAGAGACACTACAAACTAAGAGAGAGAGAGAGAGAGAGAGAGGGTAGTTGAACAACTCACTTCTTCAGCACTTCTTCCTGCTTCTTCCCCTGTCGCTGGCACTCCCGGGGCTCCGTTCCAGGGTCCTCTACCGCGCAGTACTGAGCGCACGGGTGGGATAGAGACACTACAAACTAAGAGAGAGAGAGAGAGAGAGAGAGGGTAGTTGAACAACTCACTTCTTCAGCACTTCTTCCTGCTTCTTCCCCTGTCGCTGGCACTCCCGGGGCTCCGTTCCAGGGTCCTCTACCGCGCAGTACTGAGCGCACAAGTGGGACAGCTTCGGGTGGCAACGAGACATGTCCTTGGATAAAGTGATAAGATTTTTTAAATAAATGGATGGTTATAAATAGGGGTAAAAATTTTAGATGGTCAATTGACAACATTTCCATTTTTTTAACGCAGCATGAGATACAAAAAGTTTCAGCTCAGCTTATTATAAATTAAAGAAATCATTTAATACACAACAGATTATGATTATTTATTTTTATTCTTTTTTATCGGAAATAAAAAGATAGAGAAGTATAAAAAAAACATGAAGAGAAAGTAACCAATTAGTAAATGATAGTACAGAGTCCTTCTGAAATCCCTGAAAATATTTTATCCATGGCTACTCATCAAACTGAGCAGCATTCCCCAAGAAAACTATACGGTATTCACAAAAAAAAATTGATTTACCATACAAAGTTCACAAACCATCTGATTAATTAGTATGGGCAGCATTTTTTTATTGCAAATTGAGTATTGGTTCCTTTGAAAAACTACTTCAGTTTCATAAATGAAGCCAAAGTTTAATTTTTTTCGAAAATTTCAGAAGGGCTCTGTATAAAAAGTATTAATATTTGGATTGCAGACTGTTTTCGTTTCTTATAACATCTGAAATAGCATAATAACCGCTAAGCCGTTGATGGCGGTTGCTATCACTAGACAGCAGTCGTTTAGCCATATCAGATGCTTCATAGGCGGCTTGAAATCTTCTCACACTGGGGCTGGCTACTAGTCCCACGACCTCCAATCCGGACTAACCCCCCATATGTGAAACCTATGGGAAGGAAGAGATCCGTGCTCCAGTATCGGGGACGATACGGATTTGTAAACGAACATCTGAAATGTCACTTCGTCAGTGACGTATCTTGCTTGGTTTAAGTACATTAATTGTATGAGAATAAAGCAGACCAAATACTGTCAATAATATTGAATGTATTTTTACATTAATATTTAATATATACATTAGTATCATTACTTACCGTCAGTCCTTCATTTCAACCATTATATTGTCAGTAATTCTGTCAATACTTAATAATACTGTCAATATTACTGACAGTGTGTGGTCCGCTAAAGAGTTTAATTTACACTTACCACAATCACCATGAAGAGTATCTTAGCCATCAACGGCTCCTTCACAAACACTATCCCACACAAGGCATCAGGGTTCTGTTGCATTTGCAGTGCCCTCGACACATAGTTCCTCTGAACCCTCCCTCTGCCCCTAGACCGGTGACCCGATCGCCGCGGGAACCCTAATATTGTTCTGCTATCTTTAAATAGTGTTTGAGCGTTTGCCGCCTTATTTTCTATTGAGTTTATTTCGTTGATGTCATCGGTAGCTTTGCTTTCGTCGCTTGTGATTTTTTCATTTGAAATATCTACAACTTTTCCTTTTTTATTAATGGTAATATTTTCGTATTCTATACAATTTTTGTCACAATTTTCATTATTAACGGAATCGTCAATGTTCAGATCATCAATTTCTTTCAAATTAGCTTCAATTATGTTGACTTTGTCTTCTATTCTGTCACTTAGCGATTTGAAATCACATTTTTCTAATGTGTCAAGCATTGCGTCCCTTTTAGAAATTGTACCTGTTTTAGCTTCTGTAGTGTCAGTTATATTTTCTGAATTATTACTTGTATTATCTGCACTATTACTTATATTTTCTGCACTATTACTTGTATTATCTGTATTATTGCTTGTACTTTCTGCACTATTACTTGTAATTTCTGCACTATTACTTGTATTATCTGTATTATTGCTTGTACTTTCTGCACTATTACTTGTAATTTCTGCACTATTACTTGTATTATCTGCATTATTACTTGCATTTTCTACACTATTACTTTTATTATCTGCATTATTACTTGCATTTTCTGCATTATGTCTTGTGTTATGTAAAACATTATTTTTCGCCTGTTCTGGCGGTTCAAATTTTTCCAAAATTTCAGCAAACCTTAACACTTTTGGGGTCGAGAACGCTTTTATTTTTTCCCAATCAGATTCAAATTTTGAGAACACAAGGTCTGCGTAACACCGTATTTTCACAAAAACTGACGTGCAAAGACAGAGCAGTAGGAAATGCCTTTCGTAAGGCACTTTTATTTTAAGTTTCTCCAACTTCGTTAGCAGTGAGAACGCCGCTTTATCTGCAGCGTAAGGTCCTGAAAAATACATTTAAATATGTACTATCGGCAACCTTCACCAGGTCATTGGTCCACCGAGTGAGAGGCCTGCCTACGCTAAGTCTTCCCGTGTGCGGTCGCCACTCGAGAAGTTTAATGCCCCAACGGCCATCTGTTCTACAAGGTATGCCCCGCCCACTGCCACTTCAGTTGTGGGAAGCCGCTGGATGCGGGCAGCGCAGGATCGGTCGTTGTGGGAATCCTTTGGGAGGCCTTTCTCCAGCATCAGACGTCTCTTGGCTGATGATGAAGATGACAATCGAGAAACGGTTTGCGTCGGAACTTAGAGTATCATCACAAAATTACTTTTTTGTCTTTTTAAGCATCATTAGAGAATTATAAAAGAAATTATTAAAAAGTTTTTAGTTGCGCTAGTTTATTTAACTCTTTATTGCTTAAATATTTCATTAAACACATTTGTTCTATTATAATGTATTGTATTACTGTACATTGATGTGTTCTGGCATGGATATAAGATAGCCAGTTTCCCATTGCGTTGGGGAATCTTCATCACTTACCTCCTGAGTGAAATAATGCCAAGGGCTTAACGATTGTTCATAGAAAAAATACCCTTCACTGGTTTTATGTAGCACAAAAATATAGTATTCATATATGACTTCTAACTTATTATAACTGGCAATACCACGCAACTTACCTAACTGCTCCAAAACATATAGGAACTGTTTAAAAACATGCCGTGGGTCCAACGTTGGGTCTGGTATGTTCATGAACTCCTCGTATAAGTCTTCACCGTAGATCTCTGTAGGGTCGTATCTGAAATGGTAAGCAATGGAATGTTTACTTTTACAGGTATACCGCTAAAATCTGTGTTAAATTATAAGTAAGTTAATATTGGTCCTTTTTTTTATACCTGGCGGACTCAAATTAATTAATGAAACGAGGACTTCCACTTATTCCAAGATAATGAGATCATACCTACAAATCACTCAGCAGAGAAATGTGTTGGAGGGAGTTTTTTTTAGGGCCCGCCGTTTCTTCTCACTCCGCAAACACTTCCCGAAACGGTGGGTATACGAGTTCCGAGTGGTAGGAACCTCGTATTAGGTAAAAAGTATGATTTTAGAAGGTCCTGTTAATCTCTGGCAGAGGTATTTTTACACCCTGCATATTAACGATTATATAACGATTACACAGATGCAAACGCTATCACTTCTTGCCTTTGGAGATAAGACGCAACATTAATGACATAACGTTCTTAATGAAAATCGCGAATGGTAAAATCGACTGTCCTGATCTTTTATCTAATATTAATTTACGCACTGACTTATTAAATTTCCGCAAACGACCTCCTTTGTACGTACCTTATGCTAGAACTAATTTCAGACAAAATTCTTTCATAAATCGAATCTCAAAAATTTATAATGAACTCTCGAGTTTACATGATTTTGACCTCTTTTGTACCAGCACTACCACGGTTCGAAGGGTTCTTGCCGCGGAGTTCTTTGGAGATCCTTCAGCCTGATTTCTTTTGATTTCTATTATTCCCTTTTACCTATATTTTAGTGTTTATTGCTATATAAAAAAAAACAGGTTTTTTTCTTCCTTAAGGATGTACATCTGCTTTCATTGTACCTACATTGTACAAGCTCTTAATTTGTTATATATTGGTGGAAACTTGTCAATAGCATAGGTTGATATATTGTTAATTTAACCTATAGTTGTTATTTAGCTGTAAGTTTTCCAAATAAATATAAAATAAAATAAAATAAAAATAAAATATATCTATCTCTCTTATAAGGATTCTGCCAATAATTATTCAATAACTATAATATAAAAAAAACGATTTCTCACCTATGCTCATCAATGAATTCCATGGCATCGTTTATGGTTTCCTTCATGTAGTTCTGCAGCTCTATGTATTCCTCGGGCAGTTTGTCTATGGTCGGCTGTGCACAGTACTCAATAATAAGCTCTTTAGGCTTCGTTAATGTGGCTGACATACTGAAAAGCACAAGAAGTTTTGCAAACAATTTTTTTTTTGTTTTTGAACTTTATTTTGTATAAAAATTAAAATATTATTAAAATCTTATGAGTAGCAAACTTTTTATGTGTACTCTATTTTTCATTTAACTATAATACGATTTTTTTATACGAAGGTGGACTTCGCCACAATATTTTTGCTTATAATTTAAATATTTTTGCGCCATCTAGCCATATTTGTTAGTACTACTATAAAAAGGTTAATTAACCGGTGGCGCATTCACAGGGTCGATCCACAACAGAATGGCACATTCATTGTGGTCAGTATCCCGGACGACGTGGTGAAGGCCTTGGTAGAGCGTGGACGTCGCCTAGCATTTTTGCTGGGCAAAATCTACGTAAAATTCCAAGGCCCGAAGGGGAAGTTCAACGTAACTGACCCGCAGAGACCACCAACAACATCTGCCGACCAGACCACCAACACAGAGGCTAGACAGGAGCCTATGGAAGTGGTTGCACAGCCCGAGAGCACACCTGTGCACTCCGGGCGGTCCCCTAGGGGTACGCGGCCTAGCTCTCCGGAGACCGTTGATCTCTCTGGAAGCGGGGACGACTGCGCCGTGGGGATGGACAACCTCGCCATAGGGTCTGATGAGGAGGAGGGTTTGCTATCTCAAGATGGCGTCCCCTTCACTCCTCTGTAGCGCGCTCCAGATCAACCTCCACCACAGCCAAACCGCCACGGCTCAGCTCCGGAAGTGGTTGGAGGTTCAACCAACAGCCGTAGCTCTAATCCAGGAGCCGTGGGTTAGAGAGGGGAGGATATGTGGGCTCTCCAACACGGGAGGTAAGCTCTACTTTCACAGTGGGCCCGAGAGTCCTAGATCTGCAATATACATCACAAAAAACGTGACTGCACAACCCTTAACGGAATTCTGTTCTAGGGACCTCAGCGCTATCAAGCTGCTAAAGGACACCTCAAGTAACAGCCTACCAGAGATGGTGGTCGCATCGGCATACATGGCCGAGGGCGAGGACCCACCACCGCAGGACCTGGAGAGGCTGATTACCTACTGCGAGGGGAACGGCTTGGAGCTGCTCGTGGCAACAGATTGCAACGCACACCACACCCTCTGGGGAATGACGAGTTGCAACAACAGAGGTAAGGCACTAGCGGACTTCCTCTTCACCACAAACCTCAACATTCTGAACACGGGGTCGGCACCTACCTTCATCACAAGAAGGTGTAGGACCATAATAGACATCACACTGGCAACAGAGGGTATATCGCATCTGGTGTCCAACTGGCATGTATCCGAGGAGGCCTCCTGCTCGGACCACAGGTGGATCCGATTCGACCTTCAGGTAAACACGGTAACTTTACCGCCCCATAGGAATCCTCGTAAGACAGACAGAGCTGCCTACCGCACTAAGGTGGAGCAACAACTGCAAGGTCTACGTATCCCGATACGACTGGAGAGCACTGGTCAAATTGAGCAACAGGTAGGAGTCCTAACAGGCTGCCTAAAAGACTGCTACCAAGAAACATGTCCTCTAACAAATCCACCGGCTAATGGTAGCAAGCAGGTGAGCTGGTGGGGTCCTGAACTGGAGAGGCTCAGAACTAAGGTTAGAAGACTTTTTAACAGAGCAATGAATACTTGCGATGCCCAGGACTGGGATAGATATAAAATCGCCAAGTCCAAATACAAAATAAGAATACGGTACCGCAGCACAGCATCCTGGCGCAGGTTCTGCGACGGGGTGGAAACCTGCACCGAAGCAAACAGGGTTAGAAAAGTCCTCTCCGGCGACCCCAACAGGGAAATGGGATCGCTTAGAAAACCCGACAACACTCTGACCTCCTCGCCGGCTGAAGCGGAGTGTGTATTACTACAAACGCACTTCCCCGAATGCAGTATAGTGCAAGAGGTGAGATGGAACGACGACACCACCTGTGCAACCGGTGAAGACTGGCTCACAGCTGATAAGGTCGTCTCAACAGACAAGGTAAAGTGGGCGCTGAACAGCTTCCAACCCTTCAAAGCAGCTGGATGCGACGGGATCTTCCCTGCACTCTTACAATGGGGGGGAGATCTTATAGTCACAATCCTGACCAACATCCTCAAGGCGTGCCTGGCCCACAGGTATGTACCACATCAGTGGAGGGAAGTAAAAGTCATATTTTTACCTAAACCAGGTAAGAGTGACTACACAGACGCCAAATCCTTCAGGCCCATAAGCCTCACATCGTTCCTTCTTAAGACGCTGGAGAGGCTTTGTGACAGGGAGCTGAGGGAGAACGCGCTGAAAGACATACCGCTGCACCGCAATCAACATGCGTACAGTCAAGGTAAATCAACAGAATCAGCCCTTCATGCCGTCGTGAGCAGAATAGAGGCAGCGCTACAGAGTAAGTCTATGTGCCTGGGCACCTTCATCGATATTGAAGGAGCCTTCGACAAGACAAACTTCCGCAGCATAGAGGCAGCACTCAACAGACACGGTGTGAACCCGACCATGGTCAAATGGATCGGGAACATGTTAAGTCAACGAATCGTCAAACTCGACAGAGGTAAAGGCGAAGCAAGCACAGCCATAGTCGCGAAGGGATGCCCCCAGGGAGGCGTACTATCACCGCTACTATGGAACATGGTGGTGAATGACCTGATATCCACCCTCAACAGACACCACTACTTCACGGTGGGATACGCAGACGACCTGGCCATCCTCGTATCAGGTAACATTACAAACGTTGTCTGCGACGTAACTCGGGCAGCACTACGCATCGTGGAAAGATGGTGCACCGAGTTTGAACTATCCGTGAACCCCAAGAAAACAGAACTAGTACTGTTCACAAACAGACGGAACCTAGGTAACTACTATCTACCGAAGTTGTTCAACACAGACCTCCAACTCTCACAAGAGGTCAAGTATTTAGGGGTAATACTTGACAGCAAGCTGAATTGGAGCAGTCACCTCAACAACAAACTGGATAAGGCAACTATCGCCCTATGGCAGTGCCGCAGGATGGTGGGTAAGAAGTGGGGACTTACCCCCAAGATAATGCGGTGGCTTTACACAGTGATAATTCGCCCAATGGTGACCTACGGCGCTGTAGTGTGGTGGCCACGCACCAAACTCTCAACCGTCGTAAGTAAACTCCAACGGTTCCAAAGAACAGCATGCATGGCCGTCGCAGGCTGCATGCGCACAACTCCGACGGCGGCTCTCGAGACTATGCTGGATGTCCCACCACTTCATCTCTTCATCCAGCAGGAAGCAGCCAGCGCTGCCACTCGCTTGAAACTGCTGCATCTGTGGAGTAAGGATAGGATCCCTCATGTCGAGCTTCTGGACGGCATTGTCGCAGAGGAGCCGCTGTTCGCGGCCGTCAACGACAGAATCCCAAAACAGTACATCTTTGATAAGAAATACAAAATACAACTCTACGAAGACCCTCATGAAGGCCAGAACCTGAGGGACCTTCGGATTTTCACTGATGGCTCCAAAACAGGCTCAGGCACCGGCTGTGGCGTCTTCTCGGAGGATCTAAACATAAAAATAGCAACACCACTAGGTGCGTATAACACGGTCTTTCAGGCAGAGTGTATGGGCATCATATTGGCTGCAAATGCAATCACCGCCAGAGGAGTAAAGGATTACCCAATCCGTATTCTATCTGATAGTCGGTCGGTCCTACAGGCCCTTCAAGGTAATGTTATCACTTCAGGGCTAGTTTACGAGTGTCACCAAAGACTGACAGAGGTATGTTACCATAGCAACGTAACTCTACAATGGATTAAGGGACACAGCAACTCCCGTGGCAACGACGCGGCAGATGAACTGGCTAGGAGAGGGTCGGACATGATCGCTGTGGGACCAGAACCGGTCATACCCCTACCCACAGGGTGGCTAAAAACCACTCTGCGCCAACGAACAAGGTCAGCACATAATCGGTACTGGACAGAGCTGGAGATCTGTAGACAGGCTAGACAAGCACTGCCGACGACCAACCCTAGCTTGTCCAGAAAACTCCTGAGCCTGGGGAGGCTCCAGCTCCGGAGGGTGACAGCGGTCATCACTGGCCACGGTTACTTCAACAAACACCTGTTCACTCTAGGTATCACCGACAGTCCCCTATGCCGAGCGTGTATGGAGACCGAAGAGACAGCTGCTCACATTCTTCTGGAATGCAAAGAGGTAGCAGAATACAGGGTCAAACACCTCAAGGACCCGAGGACACTCCCGGAAGTCGTCGGCAACCTGCGGGGGCTACTGGGCTTCCTGGAGGAGCTGGGCTGGCAGTGAGGCCAGCCGCATCACGCAAAATGGGCGCGCCTGTCGCCTGGTTGCGGAAACCAGCCCGTCCTTACAATTACAATTACAATTACTATAAAAAGGCTCCTTACCGTTTTCCTCCATCAATATCTTCAGCCAGATCCATCTGGCAGTTTAGCTCTTTCTCCAACTCCTCAATCTTCCATTCGAGCTTCTCATACATTTCAAAGTCATCCAAATTCACATATGCACCTATCTCTTCCGTATTATCAACTCTTTTCTTCTGCATCTCTTTGGTTTTGTTTTCAACCTCTTTGGAAGCTTCTGAATCTTTATCTTCCACACTATCATCTCTTTTTTCATTCTCATCTATGGCAGAATCATTATCGTTCTTATCAATGGCCTCCGATTCTTTAGTTTCCGTACTTGATTCTTCTTTCTCAGTAATATTGGGTAATGTATAATCACTAGAATCATTTTTGTTTTTGGAATCACTGTCGATGGAAGCTTCTTTTTTAGGAGATCCGAACAAAGGGTAGGTAAGAGCCAGTATCCTTGGTTGAATGCTGGTGTCACACTCTTTGTACCTGTTCATTATCTGTAAACAAATAACCATAACTATATTATACATATGATATACTATATGATAAAAAAAGTGCGTGTGAAATTTTTAGGGGTTACTCAGAATAAATTACAGAATATGGGAACAATTTGAGAAAATCAGCTCTTCAAATTTTTTTTCAGTTTCCCATACTAAATCTGAAAAGTGAATCAAAAATACAATGTATTGGGGTGTCCCAGAAATAAAGAGACAAAATCATTTCAAGTCATTATAATGCAAAAAATGAATCCGGGAATTGACTGCATGAAAAATAGATTACGAAATATTACTGACTAAATAGCTCTTTAATTGAAATTATTGAAAACTTTAATCACTTTAATTTTCATTACATTTACAATTTTTAATTTATAAGAATTTCCTAATTAGTATGCAAACTACTACTTTGAACAATTACGTCATCATACAAAATTTCAAACATTTTTAGAACAAAATGCCGCTATTGACATTTTTTAAAAAGTAACTCAAATGACTAGCAGTCAACTACCGGTTAAGTAATAAACTTTAAATACACATTGGACCAAAAGTAATGCATTTTTGGGAATTTATAATAAATTTTCACCAGCCATGTCTTTATAGCAGATTTTTATCAAATTAGCTGCTGCACGTCTCAATACTGATTTTCCAGACTTAGCTGCTACTCTTTGAGATAGTCTAGCCCATTTTTGTTTGAAAAATGTTATTGTTTTTCTGAATAACTTTTGTACTACTTTTTATACAAAATCCAAAACATTTCGATATCTCAAGCTTTAGGAATATTTAGGGCATCGTTTGGTCTAGTACTGTACTCGATAGTTGCTACCTCCAAGCACTGAGTGACTTCAGAAATATAATTTCACGTAGAAAAATCTTTTCTTTTGTAATGTTTGTGTATAACAGGTATCCAATTTTTCACAATGCACTTGTTACGGCAAGTTTGGGCGTTTATAGACCCTTTACGAATTAACGGTTCAGAAATGTTGCTATTCTATCTACATATTATTATCATCTACAGCTTTCCAAATGACACATTTATTCAAAAATTTTACTTCTGGTCTTACTCTTTCAATATAATCAACAACGTCACGACTGGTCGAGCGCAAAAACTGCTCACCAGGTACATCACTAAAATCAATATGTACTCAAGTTTCGTCATCAATTATGAGTACTTTTCTCAGAGGTTTTGCTTAAACTTTTCGACACATCACTTTAACATACTTGTCCTGGTTTTTGACGGGCCTATAGGTATCTAATTTCACAAAAGTTTACATTTTCAAACCTTAACTTTCATTACAGAAATTTTAGGGTCCTAAGGGACCCTTTTCGTGGTGGAGGTGAAAAAGATATATGCACCCTTTCACACAATTTCTTGCGTTTAACTTTTAATAGAAAGCTTTTGTCAAATTTCTTAAACACACAAAGGCTTTTACGGTAAATAAGATTTTAAATAATAGATTATACTATGCCATCAAGAATAAAGAAGTATAGACTTACATATTGCAAGTCGGGATCTGTGCTGACCAAATGACAGCTATCCAAAACCAACACATTGATATTTTCCATAGACAATGCATCTTCCTCCAAAATCTGCTTGAGAACGGCGGACGTACAGACTAGCACCTGTAAAAGTTACACTATAACATTTGCTTGAAGCTTTTACATTAATATGCATTTTACTGAATAAACGCCTTCCCCAAGGATTTTCCATCCTTGGTAGAAGCTCAGTACTATGTAGGTAAAGATTTAAATGAATGTTTAAAGTAGTTTAAAGCATCTTATATTGTTTAAAGCATCTACTTAAAGAAAAAAAATATTTAGAGATTGAATATTTGTTTTTTTTTAAATCAAGCATAATGGAGTGATCGGAAATTCGGGGGCCTATTATATTATACCTAAAGTTGGGGATTAATAGCATACATAAAATTTCCAATAAGATCAACATTCACTACAGTCAGATCATTACAATTAAGAATCCTAACGCTTTTTACGAGCCCAGTAAATATATGAATATATTCAGAAAGGCATATCCATACTATTCTTTCTTGGGAAAAAATGAAATTGCCCCCGAATTTCCGATCACTAGAATGGAGTAACTCAAGTTGGAGACTATGGGTTTTCAGAAAAAAAAAATCCTACCTCCTTCTTATCCAGCTCAGCAGTCCAATCGTAAACCTCATCGTATTTGACAGCGGATCCTATTGCAAGGTCCGTGAGAATCCTCAATTCGTAGGACACCACAGGCACCCGGGATGCTCTCGTGACATAGACTGAACGTTGCTGGCCATCGAATAGGGACCTGCAAAAGAAACAGTGAGAGACTTAAAAAATACTATTAGCAACTCGTAATATGTATGATATACAGCATGTTAAAAAAAATGTGTGTTTCAATATTTTTCCTGTATTCTTTCTATACTTGATTCTGTGTAACTCCTTAAAATTTCAAACACACTTTTATTTAACAGCAGGACATTGCTCACTTACGGTTTTACCCAGAAAAAATACATAATGAGTGACTGTGGACTAGAAAGTGGCGAAAGTTCCTTTCGGTCCACAAAATATTTAAAGGCAGAGAAGTATCAGAAAATAAATAAAATATGAAAAAACTTGTCTCCATACCCTCGGATCTTGTAAGCATTCTCGTAGATGAGTCTAGTGGATATGAACGAGGAATACTCCACAGCGAGTATGTTCTTCGCACTGGCAGCCGCAGCAAGCCTGGTTCCACCTTCGGCTGCTGTGAAACGGGAGCAGCAAGCCTCCATGACCTAAAAAAGACATTCCATGTTTTTATTGAATATAAATGTATACTTTTTGTACATTTATAATTAAACTATAAAAGAGGTGTTAATTGGTCAACTGCCTGACTGCATCAAAAATAAATTATGGAATTGTATTTTTTTTTATAAATCTTTTATTGAAATTGGAGAAGAACTTACTGACTTTTTTATTGAAATTAGAGAAGAGCTTGGCTTGGATTTAATTTTTTTATTTTAATATTTTTTATACTGAACTATGAGAGACTTGGTTGCTCAGTGGTTAGCGCTCCTGACTACTGATCCGAGAGTTGTGGGTTCGCTCCCCTCCCAGGGCATACATTTCTGTGATGAGCAGATTTGTTTGCTCTGTGTCTGGGTGTATTATATCTACATATGTATGTATTTAAATATATATGTGTATGTATATCAGTCTCTGGTCCCCATAAAACAGGGAATCCTAGTTTGGCACCAGATGACCATATGTCATTTATATCCCGGTTATTTATTTATTTATTTATGACATCATAGCACACTTCAGATAAAAAATACTGTTTGTCATTTGATAAAAAGTTACTCTTAAACTAACAGTCAACTACAAAATTATGAAGCAGTGTGCATAGTACTGATACAATGCTTCACATGTCTGTACTAGTGGCTAGGATACCCTTTGACCAGATAATTACAAAAGACTAATAGCAAGAGCAGGTCAGTCTACACGGACAGCACCTGTCATCAGAATAATGCAAAAGACAACCCTTGCAGAGGGATCTAGAAAATTATAATTTCCACCCAGAGTAACAGATATTGAACAAAGCGGATACCTGTGGCAAAATCTAACTCTCATTGTAAAAGCTAAAGCTAAACTTCTCTCATTGCAGAAAATGATATGATTTTAATAATTAGACAAGACCGATTCTAGGTTATTTAGCAAAATATTGCTGTGCACTTACTTTTCCAACCTTCTGAGTATGTCCTCACTCGTTAGTAGTGTCGATTATGACTTCGAAGACTCGTTTGTTACACAAAAACCAAAACAAAGCATTGTGTTTGATTCGGAAAACCCATCTTTGGAACACACTACACTTTTCCACATTTCCACGCAAAGTAGCACGATAAAAACGTCACATATTTATGAATTACAAAGCTCGGGGGTAAAAAAAAATCTTTCCACTATAATAGTTTACGAAATATTCATATAATTTTCGTGAAAATCAAGGAAAATATATCGAGTAATTCACAAACAAACCACAACTTCAGCAAGTTCAATGACATTTGACGTTTTGTTTTTGGTTGTGATGATTTTTATTCTGATTTATTTACGAAATATTATTTTTATAGATTCAGCCAAAAACCAGACACAGATAGAAATAATGAGCCTGATGAGCACCAGAGCTTCTGATTTTTATAGAGCAAATAATGCAAGGATAAAACTATTATTTTATTTTCAAAGGTGAAACCACGACAAACGTAAAAATCAAAAATTGGCTGAATGAAAAATACACCATCTGCACTTTACTTGATTTAAAAAAAAAAAAATTGACAGCAGAGCTGTGTTGTGACCAATGACGTAGGAGATAATGGACGTGGCATACCTACAGAAAAAGCGTGCATACCTAAACTTGCTGAGAAACGAAAATGGCCGTTCGGCCTAGTGCATACCCATTATATGAGATATGATTTTATCGATATCACCGGCATGCAGAGAATGAGCGTCTATTTTTTTTTTGTACTCTACTCGTACATAAATCGCAACTGTTGGCGAACTTTCGATTATTTTATTATTATTTGACGGTTATGGTAAAAATTGACATATCCTCCTAAACTAGAGATGGGCAATAACAGATTAACGAATTGAAACAAGAAATTAATTATATTGGTTTTATCAGTTAATTAGTACGTAAATGGTCTGTAATCTCCAATATAATAATAATAATAATAAATGTAGTTTATTTTCTCAACACATCATAAATACAATGAATATAATAAGTATTATTTGTACACAGTATACTAGATTACAGTATGATGTGATGGACTGGTGCCTGAGCTAGACTGGAAGTCTGTATTACAGGTCACCAGGTCCTCACCCTACGGAGTGATACAAATAATAAGGAGTAAACTAAACATTGAAAAGAAGAGAAAGTAAGAACAATCTGAACACAAAACATAGAAAATTATTTAAAGATTTATGTGAGAGCGTGCGAGTGTATAGTTCATTCCAATAAAAAAAAAAAAAAAAAAAAAAGCAAAAGGTAAACAAACGTAGTATGCAGATGACATTGACATGTGTCAGTTCCATAGTAAGCTCGTTCTCGTCTCGCCTTTTCCCGACTGGAATGAACCATATGTGTAAGTGAGGGGATCAATCAAGCTAAAGAGAGCAGAAGATTCTCAGTGCTGTCATAATCATGATTCTGAAGATTGCTTTTTAGCGTGGATTTTAGTTTGGACCTATTCATATTTATTATATTATTAGTATCGTTAAACTGTCTGTACAAGAATGGGCCTAAGTAGGTCAATTGTCGTTGAGCAAACTTAGTTCTGACAATAGTGACAGGAGTACGAAGTCGCCTTTTACATTGCGACAGCTGCGAGGGGTCCACGGATTTGTGTTGGCGTAGAATGGTATTGTACATGCAGACAACTGCCAACGCCAACACAAACCCCTTAGGTTTAATGGTGTTGTTATGTACAATATTTTGTAAGTTTTCATATTATTGGTAATAAATAAAAAAAAAAAAAAAAAAAAAAAATTGACGAACTGATAGTAAGTTAGTTTCCTTATACAGCAAAACTGTGGGGTACCGTCGAGGTTTGCGAAACATAACCTTAATAATCGATCTTTGGGCCCTTTCTATTTCCAACATATGACTTGTGGCTGCACCACCCCATATGGGAATGCAGTAAGTAATAAGAGACTGACAAAGGGCCAGATAGATTTTAATTATTAGGGAAGTATCCGCAGAATCACGAAGACTTTTAAAGATAGGTAGAAGCCTCCTGATTCTTTTACTTAATGCAGTAATATGTGGTTGCCAGTTAAGCTTACTATCTATAATCATGCCAAGATATCTGTGTGAATCAGTCTGAACAAGGAGAGGACAGTTGCAGGTTGAGCTAGTAGGAGTATTATTGTTACAAGTACTGGAATGGGCTTTAATTAAGAAGCTTTCAGGGGGTTTGTTAACAGCAGTAATACCGAAGCAAATAAATTTGGTTTTGGGTATGTTCAGTGTCAGTAGGTTATGGTCTAGCCATTTAACTACCTTCCTAAATCCCTTTTCTGCCGATTCTTGTACCTCCTGCCACGAGGAACCATGAAATATAAGTGCAGTATCATCTGCAAATACAAGGACGTTCCCCTTATGCAGTTGTAGTTTACATAGAATATGATTACTATCTACTGTGTCTTTTGCACTAAAACAATAAAAGGCAAAAAGTAGGAGACAGAAGATGTCAAACGAGTGTAGATGGCTCGTGTCTTGCAGCGCTATAGGTGTAGGTATTCAAAATAAAGACAAATATTCGGAACTGTATTTTAATTTACAGCTTGGCCGTAAAGAGTTGAAAAAAAAAATAATGATAGCGCTATTGGATGCGAGCAGCACAGGACCGGTCGGTGTGGAAATCTTTGGGGCATGCCTTTGTCCAGCAGTTGACTTCTTTCGGCTGATGATGATAATGGCGCCACTATTGCAACATTTAATACTACAATCTAAATGAATTTAATACTTGCAGGTTTTTAATATAAAATGAAATTACTTTTCATCATTGTATTCAATAGTTTGTTTTCTGCATCCCTATAACAAATGGGAAAATAAACAAGCCTAGGACATTAAAAGAAAATTTATTTAGTTTTATTCACATAAACATTCTGGTCGAAATAAATAACTTGATGATTTACACCTGACATGGCATCAACATTGTCATCTTCAGAATCTGAGCTGCTGTCACTGCTTTCTTTGGCGCCACTGGGTACGAATCCTTGACTAATCCAGGACGTACAATAATACAATGTTTTCCTCTTAAAACATCATGCTTAATGCCTTTCAGATTTTTCTGTAATCAGAATTTAACATTATATTTAGGAAGAATGCCGTTCCTGACGAAATTGATCAACATTATGAAGTCGCGCTATGTATATGTATCGTGCTTATCCACTTTTTTCCATATTATGTAAACAGAACAACGAAGAGCAACTCGAATCGTCGGCTGCCAGGATATTTCAGATCGGCTTGACTCCTTGGCGCTGCGTAGAGATGTAGTTTCATGTAGGGGTGTCTATGGGCGACGGTAATCGTTTACCATCAGGTGATCCGTCTGCTCGTTTGCCACCTCTGCCATAAAAAAAAAGTAAACAGAAATTACTGAGGGATTATATAACTGACTGTAAATTTGTGAATAAAATTCACCACTGACAACACTCTTAATCATTAAGTGCCATAAAAAAATGTAAACAGAAATTACTGAGGGATTATATGACTGACTGTAAATTTGTGAATAAAATTCAACACTCTTAATCGTTAAGTACTAACGTGGGTATGGTTCATTCCAATCAAAAAAAAGCAAAACGTAAACAAACTTACTATGGAACTGACACATGTCAATGTCATCTGCATACTTCGTTTGTTTACCTTTTGCTTTTTTTTGATTGGAATGAAGTATAGGTATACTTACCATTAAAAATCTTGATGGTACAGCTTCATCATGCAATGTTGTTTTGTCCAATGTGCGGTAAACATGATTCATGGAAATGAAGCGAACAGATGTTGATGGCTTTTGTTGATGTTTTCTATGCCAATTGCTGTCAGCACTTTTTCTTTTTATATTCACTTCGGGGAAGCCTAAAAAAATTATATGTAAGTAACTTTTTCTAAAATTCATCATCATCCTACATAAACATCGATGTCTAAAAGAGCCCCGAAGAACAACACTAGCCACGTTAGAGCCGAAAAATATTTTAATAAAATAAAGTTAAAAGACAGACTGAAATTATATTGAAAAGCTACTTTCGGTTATTTATATCGCTTATCTTCTTCATTAAAACAAATACGTAATTTAGTTTGTGAAAATAAGGTATATTTCAACAAGATAACAATACGTACCGGTGCAGTGTAATGTTCGGCCGATTTCGGCTCATTATGATGCCACAGCCTGTAACACTACAATTAGGCATCTTAATTACTGTGTTGTTTCACTAAATTTATTATTTTCGGATGCTTTGTTTAACCATATTTAACAATTTTCAATTAAAACACTCGCGAGCGAAGGCATTTTGACAGCTTATGTACCAATGACACCGAGAAATGAAAATGGCGAATCGGCCGCAAAGAGGTATTTTGCTGACGTCACGAAAACAAAGTTGCCATTTTGTAAAGGACAAAAATATTGTTGTCCTTTTTTTACTGAGAAGAATTACATAAGTTAGAAAGAAATAAAAGTATAATTAAGAATTCGCTATCGAAATGGCACATATTTGTATAACTGATTGTTCATATAGACAAATATTTCATGTCCTCTAGTTTCTTTGGTCTGAGGTTGTGACCTGTGACATTATTCTCTTTGGCTGTGGAGACTTTTTGGCGGGAACTCGCGGCAAGAGTTTGTCATTTTTGTTTTATTATCCGAAAAAATAGATATCGTGGTTTTTAATGCATAATATTGATAGTGTATTGTTCAATAAAGTGCCATTTAAGTGTCTAATATGTAGGATAATGAAATAAAAGTGTGTAGACTGTGTTTCGAGTGCTCTCAAGAAGTCCATGAAATCTTCATCAAAAGTGCTATCATTTTGTTGAAGAATAGAGAAAAAGTTAAAGACGACAGAAATTTATAAATGAGAACTCAAATGAAATAGAAAAATATTTAGAGAAGAGCAAACTACGTAAGAATAGGCTGTATGGCCAGAGAAGCCTTTGCCTTTTCCTTGCAAAAGCAGGAAAGAACCAAACAAAAAAAAAAATCTCTTTGGCTGTGACAGTATAAAATCAACAAGTATAAACCGCTTCATAGTGTTTGGGTTCTGCATTATAAATATTAAACAAAACCAACATGTACCTACTCCATAAATCCAAATCGTAAAACATATTTTGAAAGCGTTCCAAGAAGTCGTTCCATAACTAAAAGTGATAGCCTACAGACAGAACCATACAGAACGTAGTGGTTATATTCTCTTTAACCGACAGAACCCTAATTAAAAAAGCGAAACGAAACCGAAACATAACATTGCATACAAAATTGTTTTTAATATTTTCCACAGTTTTTCCGATTTAGTTTGTAAGCGAAAATGGATCGGATCACTAGTTTAGAATCTGAAATCGCCGAAATACGAAAGACTTTGCATGAGAAGGAGCGAGAGCTGTACGAATTGAAGAAAGAATGGTACCCGGTAAGAAATTTACATTTGCAGACAGATTAGTACCCCGTAACTTAAAGAATAAAAGTACACCTGACAGCAATTATAAAGTGGTTCCGAGATCTCAATGTACTAGTAGGCGATAGCGAGTGGCGAATGCAATGTCGCGACAAACAACTGAGTTTAGCGGCACTTTATAAATAAGTCATAAAATGTATTGTATATTATTAAATAAATAAATAAAAAAAAAAAATAAAAAAAAATATATTTTTTAGTTTAATATTTTTTCTTTTTTATCACTGGAAGCCTGAGGTTCATATTAATATTTACTAGATTAATTATCAATGATTTCGTTAACAACCCATATCGTCCGCACTGCTGGGACGCGGGTTTTTCCCATAGCTTGGGAAGGTTAAGCGATATTCCATACACAGAGGCCATTTCCGTATTATTGCACGTTATGGGGCTATGACTCACCCCAGTGACTAGAAATTTCAAGCCGCCTGCAAGACCAATGATTAAATCAATGGAAAATATTTTCAGCTGGTAATCAACAACTGTAGCCATCAGGAGATAAGTCAGCAACAGACCTGCTTAAACAACACTCAAGTACAGCTGCAGAGTCTGCCAAAATGGGCGATTGAAAGGTAACATACCTCTCAGCTTTTACTGTCAAATAAATACTATTTCTTCTTCTCTTCCCTAATTTAAGAGCTGGACTCTTGTCGGTGTAGCTCACACCATTGATTCCTATTCAAGGCCTTCTCCTTGACTTCTCTGTACAACATCATCTCAACCTTCTTTTTATTGGTACATGTACTTAAATTATCCTTATTTCTATTGAAGTCATTTAAAATTATTATACATAATGTGCCAAAATTCTTCCAGCTTACACCAATTTCTTTTATTTTTATTTCATTAGTTTTAGAATAAAATTAGTTGAGTATGTGAAGAAGCTCCGATTAAATTTAAGTCACATGTTACATTCCTTTTAAAGGCAATTTTGTTTTCCATTAAAATTCCCTTAACAAAATTGTTATGATGATATGTCTCAGTTTATACTCTCAGCTGTTTACACATAATGCTAATTCTGTGAACATGTGAATACTTTGGAACAGTCTTGTAGAGACCTTGTGAGCCTCTAAAAAATTAAATTGAATCATTGGCTGTTCCAATTTCATTTTCTTAGAGCTCAGTACATTGTTATATTCCATCTCTATTTAAGTATGTATAATATTTGAAAATCCTGTGATTTTCTTTATGTTGTCTTCCCATCTGTACAAAAAGCATGGGATATGAATACATGGAAGTCACTGGAAGAGGCCTTTGTTGAAAGACAAGCTCAAGAGGGCACTGACCGTAAATACATACTCATGAATGTCCTTTTATAAAATATTGTTATCTTCTAGCAAATAAAGTTTATAATAAATAAATAAAAATATTTGAATATATAGGCTATAATAAAGGCAAATATACTATTTGAAATAATAATGTTTTTTTTTAATATTTTTTATTTAAGTAGATGCTGTACGTACGCATACTTTTAAATCGTCTCTTTTTCTACCTAGTACAAAGTTCCTACCACTCGGAACTTGTACACTCAACGTTTCTTTAATTCATATTATCTAATTGAAAAAAAATATGGTACCAATTTTTATAAGTATTTTATTTGGAATATTCAAAACATTAAACAATTTTTTTTTTAAATAATTTGATATTTTTCGAGATACTTAATTACTGTTTTTCATAAGTTATTACAGGGTATTAAGCATTTCCATCAGGTCTACTTTAGAAACTTTACTTATTATATCAATACTTCTGGTACATACCGATACTTCTGGGCTCAAAGGGCGTATACGCCTAAGGTCTATTTAGCATTTACGCCCCTTACATGGGTGTCTTAATATTTATTGCCTTTTCTCTATAAAACACATAAGAATTTGGGGTTTTGCTTTTATGCATTGGAAAGTCATAAAATTCTGTTAGGTACTATCATCATAATCATCAACCAAAACTTATTCTGGATTTTCTCAAGCATCCATCAAGGGAGTCCATATGATCGAGCTACTTTCTAACTGACTTCTTACCAGAGCATTGTAAAGAGATTTGATTGCTGCAAAATTCTGAAAGTCTTTTGTTTGTCGTAGTACGAATCCTAAATTCCTGAATGCCCTTTTACACAGCCTTGTTATATGATCACTAAAGTTCAATTCCTGCGTGATATGAAGGCCCAGGTCCCTAACTGACGTAACCCTTGATAATGTTAACCCTTGATAACATATTTACAGGTACAGCCGACAGATCCTCCTCCAAGACATAGGGGTCCGTGGGCAGGAGAGGCTCTGCGCTGCAAGGGTGCTGGTCGTCGGCGCGGGGGGGTTGGGGTGCCCCGCGGCCGTGTACCTCGCTGCGGCGGGTGTGGGTAAGACACTCGTATAGACTTGTATATGTGGTGGCCAGCCGTCAGAACCTCCAAGCTGCGAGGGTGCTGGTCAATAATGTTAAAGTTCCGAACTTCAGAGTTTCACATACTTATTGACTAAGCATGCTCATTTTGAACATGCTCTGTTTTAACCCGCTTATTTTGAACACGTGTTAACAACCCATATTGTCCCCACTGCAGGGGCACGGGTCTCTTCCCGTATCTTGGGAAGGTTAGGCCTAGGGTTGCCAACCGTCCCGGATTTTCCGGGACGTCCCGCTTCTGGGTCAATTTTGGACCGTCCCGCCGTGACCCCTTGCGGGACGCCTTTTGTCCCGGAAATCAGTGATTATATGATATTAGTATCTATCTCGTACCAACTACCCGACGGTAGTTGGTAGTGGCCAGCCCCAGTGTCAGTGGCCCCAGCAGGGCCAACTGTCCAACCCGACGGTTGGGCAGTTGGCCCGAGTAACTTGTTACACATTATTAAAATTTCTTAATACCTACGCATTGCGTATTTCGTGTGACCTCCTTCAAATGCATCAGGAGAGTGTTTTCTCTCTGTGGAAATGCATGGACAGACAGCACAAATAAGCTGTATGTCGATCACGTTAAGGCTGAACTACAAATTAAAATTAATTTAGACCAAAAATGCAGTGGATTTTATAACTTTGTGTTGCAAAACAAAAACTTATAAATGCGCAAAATCGCAAAATAAGTACAGTTTTAAATGTAAAAAAAATAATTTAATTTAATAATTTAAAATGTTTGTCATACATTTGTATTGTTTTTGTTTTTAATAAAATGATTAAAAATATATATAGTTTTTTGCCTTAACCATTTTGAACTATGTGGTGTGTTGTGTCCCGCATAATATACCCAAGTCCCGGATGTCGAGCTGGGTAATCCCGGAAATGCCTTTTTTGTAGTTGGCAAGCCTAGTTAGGCCATACTCCACACACGGGGGTCAAGTCCGGATTGGTGGAGGTTGCGGGGCTAGAGGCCAACCCCTATTTTGAACCTACTCTTTTTAAATATGCTCCTTTTCAACACACTCCATTTAACAAAGGTACTTGTTCTTGCAGGCGACATCGGCATAGTGGATTACGACACGGTGGACGTGACGAACATACACAGGCAGATACTGCACGGCGAGAGAGACGAACACATGAGCAAGGCTGAGTCGGCCGCGGACACGCTCAGAAGGTAACTCTAAAGTCTTTAAAATATCTTGCAATATTTGCTTGGAATATTTTAGTATGAAGGCTGGCCTACCTACTGTCCGCCATATTTTTTTGCTAAGTTGCGTTTACGGTTTATAAAGTCGAAAATGACTTTTGAACAGTGAACTTCCAATAAATATTATTTTGATATTGATTGATTGATTAAACTCGTGGTTTTTTATCCACTAGATGACTAGACCATGGAGGCGGTTAAGATTACGCAAAAATAAACTCCTTCTATGTTCTCCCATGTTGTTTTGTTCTAGTATCAACTCTAAGATAACCGTCACACCATACAACATCCAGTTGGATTCGTCAAACGCTCTGGAAATAGCTGCCAAATACGACATTGTTCTGGATTGTTCCGACAATGTGCCCACTAGGTACCTGCTCAACGACGTCTGCGTTCTCACCAAGGTAAGTTTACGTTATTTATTGTATGAGGTGGCACAGACACGGTCGCGTCGATCGCTCAGGTTAACTGACTACAGACACGGTCATAACCTGGATGGGTTTGACTTATTGACATTTATCTCGACCGTCTCCGTGCTTCGCAAGGCACGCTAAGCCGTTGGTGCGGGCAGCTATCACTAGATGACAGTCCTTAAGCCATGTTGAAGGCCTTACAGGCGGCTTGAAAGCTTCTGACACTGGGTTGACCAGTAGACCCACAACCTCCACCAATCCGGACTCGGCCCCCGTGTGTGGAGTATGGCCAAACCTTCCCGAGTTATGGCAAGAGACCCGTGCCCCTGCAGTGGGGACGATATGGGTTGTTAACGAGGCGGCATAAGGCTAAGAGCCTAAAGTATCGTCGAAATGAGAATAAAGGTTGAACTATAACTGGCCGCGCGGAATCGCGTTTTCCTATAACGCTAATCTTTTCTGTCGCTCAGAAACATTGTTCGCTAGAGCGAGAAAAGAATACGAGTAGCGAAGTCAATATTAAGATTGTCACTCTTCTTGTAAATGGTCTTTGCTGTTGCTGCGTCTGTAGGCGTATGCGCAAGTGGTTGACGCTAGCCTTTGGCTCATTTAAACATATTTTTAACTAACTAGCTTACGCCCGCGACTTTGTCTGCGTGGACTTCAGAGTTGGGTCCAGAGTGAAAGAAAATGTTAAGGTGGCGTCATCTATTGACGAAGTGGAAATTTGTGATCCGTCTGCTCGTTTGCCATCTATCACATTAAAAAGAAATCCTTCGGGAACTCTTAAGTTTTTCTGGATAAAAAATTTCCTGTGTGTTAGACGAATGCTTTATTTATCTATCTATCAAATTCCATCCAAATCTATTCAGTAGTTTCGACGTGGAAGTGTAACAAACAAAAAAACATTCATACTTTAACATTTATAAAATGAGTAAGATAAGACTAATATTATATTTCAGTTACCCCTCATATCTGGGAGTGCTCTTAAGATGGAAGGTCAAATCACAACTTATGGTTACCGAGCCGAGAAGAATCCGAACGAAAAGGTAAGCTTTGACAAGTTACTACAGAAGCCTCTATTTTACAATTCAAACCATTTACATTTACAAGGCGACTTATGTTAGATGCTATTCGTGACATTGAACAAATTTTACATAAACAGAGTAAAAAACCTACACCTTTGTAGGGAATTGCACTAAATTGACCCGAAGAGTAACGTACGACAGGCCATCCGCCGCTGATTTTGTGGCAAATTTTTGCTAGAAACATAAAAAATGACCAGTTGTCCGAACTGACAATCTATGACAGACTGTGACGTCATTCGCTGTGATTAGTGATTCATGAAAAAATATTATTGTCAATGTTTATATTAAAACTGGGTCATTTTTAGAATACTTTCAAATTGCATTCTAAAATCTGTTATTCTTTGATTTTTTTAATACTGTCATCATGTCTATTAATTAACACTCCCTCGGTCCCAGGATAGGCAATACTTGGGCCCGTGCTACCGCTGCGTGTTCCCCGCGCCGCCGCCCGCCGAGACCGTCGGCAGCTGCTCAGCCAACGGTGTGGCCGGCCCTGTTCCCGCCGTCATAGGTAACAGAAATCTCTCTCTCTGTATCTCGCTCTCTCCTTCTCTCTCTCTCTCTCTCTCTCTCTCTCTCTCTCTCTCTCTCTCTCTCTCTCTCTTTCTCTCTCTCTCTCTCTCTCTCTCTATTTCTCTCTCTCTCTCTCTTAGTTTGTGGCGTCTCTTAAAATAATGGCGAACGGCACATCAATCCACCGTCACGTCTCGCATCCACCAGTGGAAGGTCAGGTATAGCTGTTAACGCTCATGGTCACACGACAGGCAATACTGTGCCCGCCGTCATATGCACCACTATCTATTACAATCTGTCCAAAAAGTCTTGCTAGCTATTTTAAGATAAGATAAGATAAATAAGATAAGTGATGCCAACCTTAAAATTCGGAATCGTAATTTTTTGAATATGCACAAATGTTGCCCTGTTGAAAAGAAAAGCGCCCTCATTTATTTTCAAGACTTTCTTGACAGACTATACAAGAGTAGCTGATGCCCGCCACTTTGTCTGCGTTATAAAAATATAATACTTATAATAAATTTGCATGTACTCAATATCATGAGAAATGATTGGTTCCCCATACAATCTTTCATCCCGTATTTCACCCCCTTCAAGTTTTATTTTCGCGATATAAAGTAGGCGCAGGTTCGGCCTCACATGGAATACTATTCTCATCTCTGGGCAGGGGCACCCCAGTACCAGATTCTCCCTCTGGACCGTATTCAACGGAGAGCAACTCGAATCGTCGGCTGCCAGGATATTTTAGATCGGCTTGACTCCTTGGCGCTGCGTAGAGATGTAGCCTCGCTCTGCATTCTCTATCGCATGTACAATGGGGAGTGCTCCGAGGAATTGTTCGGATTGATCCCTGCCGCCTCTTTCCGCCATCGTTCTACGCGACAATATATTCATCCCCATCACATAGATGGTTGGCAGTCCACAACTGTGCGTTTCACTAGAAACTTTCTGCCTCGCACAACCAAACTGTGGAATGAATTGTGGCCTGCGGTATTTCCGTACCGATACGACATTCAAACCTTCAAGAAAAGAGCGTAGCCCATATCAAAGGCCGGCAACGCACTTGTGACTCCTCTGGTGTTGCGGGTGTCTATGGGCGGCGGTAATCGCTTACCATCAGGTGATCCGTCTGCTCGTTCGCCACCTCTGCCATAAAAAAAAAGCTTATGTACTTCTCCAAGGTCACATTTACTCTATACCAAAATTCATCAAATACCAAAATTCATCAAAATTGGTTCATCGGTTCACGCGTAAAAACGTAACAGACAGATAGAGAAGAGTAAGGATACTAACGCTTTATTGTTTTTGCAGGGGCGTTGCAAGCGCTTGAAGCTATCAAGTACATAGTGGGTCAAACGCATCAGAAGCTCCTTGTTGGCAGACTTCTACTTTTCGACGGCGACGACATGGTCTTTAGAACTGGTAAGGGGTCGTCCATTAATCACGTGATGTTTTTTAGCAACTTTTTAGACTCCCCCCCCTCCCCCTGGTGATACGTGGTGAGATTTCAGACTACCCCCCCCCCACCCCCTACCCAAAATCACGTGTATTTTTTGGTACAAAATATTATGTTTAAAAACAGGTATAATATAATTTAATTCTGGAAAATTAAGCAGCGTGATCTCGTGTCTAGACAGACATTAAGGTTGCAGGTGTTTTCTGACTACCTGAAGCCGTTTCAAACCTTGCGATGAGTTAAAAACAACGTAACAACAACAGTCCGACGTTTGGAACTCACTCTAGAAATTGCGCGTTCAACAAAAAATAAATACACGTGATATCTCAGTACGACGACGTATCTCGCGCGCGACGCGAATTTTAAAAGTATTTGTTCCGTTCTAACGCTAAGCTAATGAAAGAGACAGCTGAGCTGTTGTCTCGCGTTTGGCGCGACAAACAGCTTTGTCTACGCCTCATGCTACCCGTGCTGGTGAAGGAAGCCGCTGGATGCGGGCAGCGCAGGACCGGTCGGTGTGTAAATCCTTGGGGGAGGCCTTTGTCCAGCAGTGTACGTCTTTCGGCTAATGATGATAAGTCATTTGAATTTTTATCATCTGTCAGAAAAGAATATTTGTTCTAAAAATGGTTGAAATACCAAGGCGTGACGTCATAATCACGCACGTCATTTCTGAGCCCGCCTGGCTAGCTACCACCATCTTATCTAAGTCTTGCCGTCAAACATCGATGTTAACACCATTGATGTGTTCCGGCATGAAGATAAGTTAGCCAGTTCCCCATTGCGTTGGGGAATCATGGTAAGCCCGCTTCCATCTTCGGCATCATCATCACTTACCATCAGGTGAGATGATGCCAAGGGCTTACCAATAGTGGGTACAAAAAAATGATTTTTAGCGTCATTAATGGAGTCTATTGTGATTTTTGTATGTAAAGAAACTGTACTATGTAAAGAAACTGTATTTTGTAATATGTCCACCTAAAATGTAACTTCATTTCGAGCAAATAAACTATTCTATTCTATTTTATAAATGAAAAATATGTGGAAGGAAAATAATGATGTTTATTATTTCGGCAGTGAAACTCCGCCCACAGAACCCAGAGTGCGCGGCATGCTCCAAGAACGCAACTATCACTCAGTTACTGGACTATGAGATGTTTTGTCGCGCTCAGGCGAAAGAGAAGGTACGTATTTTATTTTATAATAACAATAATATCTGGTACAAATCATACACGGTCATCTGGCCCCAAACTAGAATTCCCAGTACTATGGGAACCAGAGACTGATATACATACACATATACTTTTAAATACATACATATATAGACATAATACACCCAGACTCAGAGCAAATATTTCTGCTCATCACAGAAAAGTTTGCCCTGTGTGGGGATCGAACCCACGACTCTTGGATCAGAGGTCAGGATCGCTAATCACTTAGCCACCGAGTCAGTCTATTATCATTAAGTATTTATTGGGGATTTCAAAAAACCGTGTACAAAACTTAAAACGAAGTAGCGTTACAACTAGAGATGGAGTTTTGCCCGGGCACTTTTGGGCGTTTTGAGTTAATGCCCCGTAAACGTCCATTTACGCCATTTAAATTGGGCATTTATTTATTTATTTATTGGGCGTAAATAGACGTTTACGGGGTATTTACTCAAAAATGCCCGGGCAAAACCCCATCTCTAGTTACAACACAAATGTGTTTGAAATCCACGGGTTGAAATATAAACATATTGTGTGCATTCCAATAAGATTAAGATTTACTATCTGTAATTGGACGAGCATTAGTGGACTGTATTTTTTTTTTAATTCAGTAACTCTATGAAAAGTTATGAAGGATATACTTTGTAATTTTTGACCCCTAATTTCTATGATTATTTTGTAGAGTACTCAAAAAAAAGTCAACATTTTAATTTCATTTGTATAATTATATGTTTTCGGCGTGTGCGCGAGTGTCGCGCGTGTCGCACGCACACACGTGCGTTGTTTTCTGAAAAATGGCTCTCAGGATTTTAATAAAACTTTGTACTGTAAACTTTATACGGCCTTATCTTTTTTTATTGTAACATTAGAAAGGTCCAAAACTTCCAACTTAATTTAATGATTCCCCTGTACTTATTAATAATATCAACTATTCCATACTAGGTAGTTCATTATTCTGGAAAAAATCGAAAATAGGTACCTTCTTTACAAACCTACATTATTTATATTTTCCTTCAAGTATTTTTTGATTTTTGCTACTGTTTATGAATCTTTATTGTTGATTTGTATTAAGCCAATGATTATCCTGTGTATGCCAGACGGTAAAAGGATTCGCGAGAAAATACAATACGCAACGCGTAGCAATACAATTTATTTTGCTTTGCCAAAAAGATTTTATAATACGGGGCTATTTTTGGATCCCCATCATAACTTTACATGAAACTGAGCAACTTTCCCCAAATAACCAATAGTCAATTCGCAAGAAAAAATTGGGCATCTTCGTACAAAATAGGCCCATCACGTGAAAGGTCCAAAAATTTTTTTGCGAATTGACCATTCGTTCTTTGGAAAAGTTGTTCAGTTTCATGAGTAGAAGCCACTGTGAAGTTTTGGTGGGGGGGGGATCTAAAAATAACCCTGTATTTTTGTTTTTAAGACAGCTAAATTATAATGTGTTGGTGACTGGTGTGTGTGAAATAAAGCCTGCATGAAGTTCAAAATTGCGAATGTTATGCAAAATTGTAAGGTAAGTCGGTTTTAAATTATTTTTGAACACTATTCAAAGTAAATTACGTATTGGACAAAAACATTCGCGGTATTGACTTGTTAAAGAGTAGTATTTAGTACAATTAAAAAAAAAATACATGTTTATATCTTTTGCTGGCGTTACGTTAACAACCTAAAAAGTCCCCACTGCAGGGGCACGGGTCTCTTCCCATACCTCAGGAAGGTTAGGCTATACTATACTCCAGACACGGGGGCCAAGTCCGGATTGATGGAGGTTGTGGGGCTAATGGCCAACCCTAGTGTCAGAAGTTTTCAAGCCGCTTAAGGCCTGTAACAATCGGTAAAGCACGAAAAAGGTCGAGACAAATTTCAGTTAAATTTAAACCCATCCAGGTTATTATGTGTCTGTAATCAGTTAACCTGCGTGATCGTCGCGACCACGCAAGATGCACTAAGTTACATACGCTTCACATTCACATGCTGGCGTAAAATTTCGTGCGATTTATCCCTTTGGTTTCCTACAGTCTATTTCAATGTGGGTTATTGTTCTTTCTTTTTCTGTGATTCGTAATACGGATTTCGTATGTATGTATGTATGCCAATTTCATTGTAACCGCATGTTCTAAAACCGCCTCTTGATCCTCAGATTGGCATAGGATATTTTTGGGTTGAACCATATCTGGCTGCACGGAATAAGCTAAATAAATGACTGCTTGCATCAAAAATAGATTCAGCTTCACTGAATTACTCTTGTACTGAAATTCAAAAAACCAGATTTGTTTTGTTTTCCATCACATCTTTAATTTTTAATTAATAAAACTCACAAAATGAGTCCTGTAAAATAATAACGCTGAATGACTAGGACGTCACGTCTAGGTATTTCGAACATTTTTTGAACAAAATGTCGTTTTTGACAGATGCTAAAAAATAACTCGAATGTCCTTTTGCGGCCGCCACTCGTAGTCTATTCTAGCTCTAGCGAACGATGGTTCTGAGCGATAGAAAAGGATAGCGCTACAGGAATATGCGATTCCGTGCGACCAGATATGGTTTAGCCCTTATGCAATCGAGTGTTTCTATGTTGTTTCATATAATAGTTGATATTAGTTAACATAAATTCTTTTCGTAACTTTTTTCTTCTTTGTTCTAGAAGAAACAAGAAGCCCGTCTAAAGGCGCAGCGCCGTCAAGAAGAGAAGGAGAGACGCATGACCGGTCAGTCGTACCTCGGTTTCCGCATACAACACAACGAGAAACGAAAATGGGTTCAAGACGTGCCCAAATCTGGGCGAAAGATCGGACCTGGGTGCAAATCTGGCATTTGCTCTAAGAGTAGTACAAGAAACTGTCATGAGTTCAATGAGGATAAGAGACAGGAGATCTTCAATTACTTCTGGAATGAGCTGGATTGGAAAGGGAAGAGAAAATACGTGCGCTCGCTAGTGGATTCTGTGCCACCCAAACGACGCAGACTTAAACATAAGGGGGAAGTTTCTAGAAAGGGCGACTCGAAGGTGTATCACTTGATGAGTGAGGACAAAAGGTTGCCTGTATGCAGATCTATGTTCCTAACCACTTTTGATATAAAAGAGGCTATGGTTAGAACTTGGCTAGTCAAGGAAGACGTCCCAAAGAAAGCTAAAAAACCAATAAAAACGATAAACGTTGCATCTTATATAGAGAATCTGCCAAAAATACCACCGAAATGTCAAATATGTAGAAATAGCAACGATATACAGTATGTTAATTTAGATAGTGTAAAAAATATATATCAGCTCCATATTCAGTATGTAAGAGATATGAAATCTAAAGGTTTAAGTTTTGCTTCGAGGAAGACGTTTACAAAAGTGTTTGGAAGTAAAAACGTAAGGATATTCAAACCAAAACACGATACGGATATTTGTGATCTTGTTAGCCAGCATAATGAGTTACCTAATGTAAATAGTTTTCATAACTTAGAAACAGATGTGCAGTTGGAAAAAGACAGTGAATTAGTGCAAAATATTGAAAGTGTTCAAAATGTGGCCAGTAATTATTTTTATAATAGTTTGCAGTGGTAGATTATAATGAAAATTAAAGCTATGAAAGATAAAATAAGTCTGTTTCATTTTTTAAACCCTTACTTTAAAAGAAACAAAATGGGAAAGTAATTCAAAATATTTTTTATTTAAGTAGATGCTGTACGCATACTTTTAAATCGTCATTTTTCTACCTAGTACAAAGTTCCTACCACTCGGAACTTGTACACTCATCACTCACTTGTATTGTATAATGAGTATCCAATTAAATCAAAATACATTAATGGAATTTTCTGTTTACGGGATGCAAAAAAAGACCACTCCCGGAAACAGAAACATTAGGTTCCAGATAAAAAACTGAACAACTTTTCCTTAGAAACCCATACTGTATTCTCCAACTTATTTTGGAAACTCGGTACAAAATTGATTGATTAGCCGATCAACTTGTATCTAACTAAACTTTTTTTTATTTGAAAATTCAATATAGGGCCCATAACCCGTTTTACAATTACATTATCAACTCATATCGTTGCTGTACTGCTGCATGGGGCATGAGTCTTTTTTCCACACCTAGGGATGGTACGACGATACTTCCACACACGGGGGCCAAGTCCGGATTGGTGGAGGTTGTGGGGCTAGTGGCCAGCACCAGAGGCAGAAGTTTACAAGCCCCGTATAAGGCCTCTCATGGCTACACGACTGCTATCTAGTGATAGCAACCGGCGCCAACGGCTTAGCGAGATAAATGCCACTGACAGTCTTATGACCATCAGGTTATGACCGTGTTAACTTGCGTGATCGATTCCACTTCGCAAGCCGCACTTGAACTCTGCGTTGCTATTACAATACGTTTAAGTCCATAATAACAATTAGTAAATCCAGGCGGGTCCGAGTTCTGGTCAATACTGAAGATGCGTGTACTGCCCTTATAAGTAAGAAGGCCGCAAAGTATATGGAGTTTCCGTATACTTTGCGGCCTTCTTTCTTACAACGTCAGTGTAGTTTCTAATTGGCCGGCCGCTCGTATGCTCGGTGACCGTCGGCCCATATGCTAGGTGACCGTTGGCTGCCCGGCGATATCTATTGGGGGTAATCTATAGCCAGTGACTAAAATTAGTTGTAGAAGACATTTCTCAGAGTACTAACTTCAAAAAAAGTCGTCTCTGAATGGGTCAAAAGGTATACAATGCAATACCTGAGGATATTAAATCATTGCCTTTCAGTGCGTTTAAAAACAAATTATACATATGTGTGGCTTCTTGAAATTATGTATTATTCTGTTGATGAATTTTTGAGTCATAAGATTACAACATTAGAAAGTAATGCGGATCCGGATATTTATCACTTAGTGACATCATCAATATTATTTTATTATGTTTAGCTACGTTTCTTATTTTCTTTCATTTATTTATTGTATTGAATAATTTGCATGCTGTAACTGATTATGGCTGAGCAAGAGAGCCTTTGTTACCATTGACCACCATTATTATGTACCTTGTTTAATGGCAAATAAATTCTATTCTATTCTACTATCATTCTCATTCATTGTAGGATCTAGAACTCCACATATTGCCGCCTAACCACCGAGTCTCACCCGCCAAATTAGCAGAAAACCTTAACTCTACCAGTATCGGTCCAGCGGGCGACGACGGCAACCAGCGCCATCTCTTGGTCGACGTGAGAAGCGAGCCGGAGTTCGGCATGTGTCGGATAGATGGTGCTGTTAATTATCCAAGTAAGTTTAACAAATGCTATGAGAGATTACATCTCGTAGAGCGCTGCTCTGAGGCACAGACACTAGCCATAATAAAAGCAAACTTACGGTTACGGTTATGGTCATTTTATTCGGTTGTTTTCGCGAAAATTCACCTTCAGACTCTCTAGAACGTATTCCTTTTTGTAGTGTTGGTAAGATCTGTACTACAGGGTGGTTTTGAATGAGCGCTTCTTTTCATACTGAACAACTTTAAAATAATTTAACATTTATTTAAATAAAGTTTTTTTAGGGTTCCGTAGCCAAATGGCAAAAAACGGAACCCTTATGGATTCGTTATGTCTGTCTGTCTGTCTGTCTGTCCGTCCGTATGTCACAGCCACTTTTTTTCCGAAACTATAAAAACTATACTGTTGAAACTTGCTAAGTAGATGTATTCTGTGAACCGCATTAAGATTTTCACACAAAAATAGAAAAAAAACAATAAATTTTGGGGGTTCCCCCATACTTAGAACTGAAACTCAAAAATTTTTTTTCATCAAACCCATACATGTGGGGTATCTATGGATAGGTCTTTAAAAAGTATATTGAGGTTTCTCATATCATTTTTTTCTAAACTGAATAGTTTGCGCGAGAGACACTTCCAAAGTGGTAAAATGTGTGTCCCCCATCCTGTAACTTCTAAAATAAGAGAATGATAAAACTAAAAAAATATGTGATGTACATTACCATGTAAACTTCCACCGAAAATTGGTTGGAACGAGATCTAGTAAGTAGTTTTTTTAATACGTCATAAATCGTAAACCGCAATTTACCTACAACGAACTACAAGAACTTTTATATTATGTTACTTGTTGCTATGGAACCCTTCATGGGCGAGGCCGACTCGCACTTGGCCGCTTTTTTACATATTTTCCACCAGAACCCCATACCGAATTCTCATTTTTTTCGCATACATATATAAAGCAGTGCTGTTACTGCATCTGCCAGTATATACTCACGCACAAATGCCTGCGTAAAATTATTGCATTGGTAATTATAAATTGCTTCAGAAACAACCAAGAACCTGCAATCAAAAGTATCATAATATTAACTGAATTGCGTCAAGTCAGAGCGAATGAATGAATAAATCAAAGTGACGAATAAATGAAGAAAATTATGTAATATTTCCGTTTAAAGTCGACAGTTTGCGAAGCGAGCGACTGGACGACCTACTGCAACGTATCAGAGAGTGCGCGTATAAAGGTATGTATAAATTATTGTAATACTTCGGAGAAAATAATAAAAATATAAGTACGAATTTGACTCTGGGGCGCAGACGGGCATTATTGCAGGCTTTCTCACGAAGGATGTAATAAACATGAATTTTGGCCCCATTGTGTTTTACGGGGACATTGAAACCAGTAAGGGCCTTTTCTACAATTCTCTGTGCTGTACCTTGTGTTCGTTAACAAGCCATATCATCCCCACTGCAGGGGCACGGGTCTCTTCCCATATCTCGGGAAGATTAGGCCATACTCCACACACGGGGGCCAAGGCCGGATTGGTGGGTCTAGTGGTCAACCCCAGTGTCAGAAGCTTTCAAGTTTCAAGCCACCTATGGTCTCCGACATGGCTTAACGATTGCCGTCTATTATAGTGATAGCAGCCGGCACCAACGGCTTAATGTGCCTTGCAAAGCACGGAAGCGTTCGAGATAAATGCCACTAACAGTCAAACCCATCCAGGTTATGACCGTGTCTGTAGCCAAGTAACTTGCGCTGCGTAATCGATAGTCAATTCGCGTTTTTTTTGTACTTTTTTAGTACACAGTACAGAGAGTTGTGGAAAAGGCACGCTTCCCGCGCTTCATAGCGCACAACGAAATAGCAACACATGTCGCACTCTCTCGCACGATTCGAACTTGAAATAGTTCAATGTTCAAACAGGATAGGTTTATGTGTCGCCATTTATACAAGCCACTTCTTGAAATATCTTCCAATTTACTTGAAATCTTTTCTAATTTACTTTAAATCTCTTCTGATTTCCTTGAAATCTCTTCTAATTTCCTTGAAATCTCTTCAAATTTTTCTTACACACAAAGAAATACAAGGAGATCGATAACTTTCCAGTGATCTTTATCTGTCGACGCGGGAACGACTCGCAGCTGGCGGCTCAGAAGGTTCTAGAAAGCATCGAATCGGAGCATCGGGACAAGATAGCGGACTTGGAAGGTGGTCTACACGCGTGGGCTAGAGTTGTGGACGAAAATTTCCCTGTATACTAGCTCTCTCTCTCTCTTTTAGTTTGTGGCGTATCTTAAAAGAGTTAGAGGAGATAATGAAACAAACGATCCGGTAGTTGACTGTTAGTCATGTGAGTAACTTTTTATCAAATATCAGACAGGATATTTTGTTCTGAAAATGTTTAAAGTTGTGAACTATGACGTCATTAGTCAATATAGTATAATACTACATAATGACGATTTTTTTATAAGTTGCACATTTTACTGTCGCACTATGAACATTCCACCATTTATTTTTGATGCACACAACTCCCGAATTGTTGGACCCAAAAAACTTCTAGATTAGTAGTAGACAACAGGCTAGCATTAATTATTTAACATAAATAGGTAAGAGCATTTGTAAGCTATAGTTAATTACTTAAGAATAAAATATTTGATATTGTTATTTTTGTCTTTTAAGAAATTTTAGATTTTTTACTTTTAATAAAGGGGTGTTAAAATAATGTTCATTTCTCTTATTTTTAAATGTCCTGCTAAAACCCAAAAACTTAAGCTTGATATGGAGCTTCTGTGTTAATTGGTTAAAAGTTGACTTCTCAAAGGAAGGCGATTGCGCACACGGTGACACGCGCAGTAACAATACTGTTACTGACATATTTTGTGCAAAGCTTACTATCTATAAGACTGTTTCTAGTGGTACTTCAAAGTACCTCTGACGAAGTATCTTCGACTGACTCGGTGGCTAAGTGGTTAGCGATCCTGACCTCTGATCCGCGAGTCGTGTGTTCGATCCCCACACAGTTCAAACTTTTCTGTGATGAGCAGAATTGTTTGTTCTGAGTCTGGGTGTATTATATCTATATATGTATGTGTTTTAAAAGTATATGTGTATGTATATCAGTCTCTGGTTCCCAAGATACAAGGAATCCTAGTTTGGGGCCAGATGACCGTGTGTGATTTGTCCCAGATATCATTATTTTGGAATATAAAATTGGGCTACTCTGCACACTTGGCGCTAGGTCAAATGGCAGGAGCTACTCCAGCAGAAGCACAGTCGGCTGGAGGTCAGTGCGACGAGGAGAGAAAGCGTCGGACAATCCGGGCATTACTTATTATATTATTATTATCACTAGATGGAAGATGGAACCAGTTACATTTGCAGACCGATTACCCCGTATTATAAGAATAAAAGTACACCTGACGGCAATAATAAAATGTACAAGGCGATAGCAAGTGGCGAATACAATGTGTGTGTAATGTCATAGATATTACAAACTCGAAAAAAAATACAAAAACAGAGCGCAACTTCTTATATACTTCAGAGATCTAATTACCTTTTTTTAACAATGTGGGAAAGAAGCTCCCCCTCCACGTCGAAGTTGAGTTCGTCATCATCATCGTCATCGTCATCACCTAGGTCCTTCACGCCTCTCATCACCGGCTCATCGCTGGAACTTGATGAATCGGAAGACTTCCTTGCTTTTTTACTCGAACTGTTCGTGTGGAGCGTAACAATATTATTGTTCACAATAATTGTAACATGTTTTTCAAGGAAATTCGGGACATTTTGGAATGCCTTATCAGATCTAGTCATTCATTGGTCTATGGCAATCAAAAAAAATAAAAAGAAGGAAGATTATTTTTAAACAACTTTGTGTATAGTTCATTCCAATCAAAAAAAAGCAAAAGGTAAACAAATTTACTATGGAAATGACACATATCAATGTCAGATGCATACTATTTTTGTTTACCTTTTGCTTTTTTCTGATTGGAATGAACTATACAAAGTATTTTTCGAATCAGAATGTATTTTAAAGTATTTGCCCTACATGTAGCAGTGTGGCGTGCTAATATACAGGTATAAAAAGATAACTACCGAATACTTTTACGCTGGGTTCCTCTCATGAAACTGAACAACTTTCCGAAGCAACCTATGGTAGGCCTTTGTCCAGCAAGGTATGCTAAATTCTTTAAAAAAATGGACTCTCCATACTCAAAAAATTGCGTGATCGAATTGTATGAAAAATCATTTTTTTTTAATGCAGCGGTTCCATATGAGAAATTGTTCAATTTCACGAGTAGAACACTAGTATTAAAAATTCCCGGAAAAGTCTTTTTACAGCCTCTATACAGCGGCCTACAGTATCGTGTTATAAACCCCTATTAAAGAAATTTTATTTTATCCTTAATTTTTAAGCCCTTGGCATCATCTCACCTGATGGATGGAAAGCAATGAGGAACTGGCTATCTTATCCCCATGGCGGGACACATCAATGCAGTTAACATGGATATTTTGGCGGCAAGACTTAGATAAGATGGTGGTAGGTAGGCCGACGGGATCAGAAAATGCCCTACCACTAACCGAGTCCTACAAAGTTGGACCCGGCTGGGAATCGAACCCGGACTAGCAACTTGACCACGAAGGTGGTTAAAATCGAGTAGGTTAAAGTCGAACAGACTGATGTTTACCTCCTGCCAGTTGTACTAGTAATATTCTCTGTGTTCGTCTGCACAAAAAATCGCGACTTCATTTGTTTCGTCGTGGTTGTAGAACTAAGTTTCCGCCTCTTCCTCATGTGCTTCGCTGATTTCCTCATTTCTTGGTCTCCTTTATTTGATCTCAGGACCGGTTTAGAATTCCCCTCGTTTCCTTCCCTGAGGAAAATTATTTTTGCCTGTAAATGTAAATGTTTATTTATATATCTTAAACTCTTAGATCTTAAGCTAGATATTTTTCTTATCATGAGGGTTGTATAGGCCCACCAACACCACTCAATCACGCCCCGGACACTAACAAATTGCTGCGATATAAATACCTACTACTAACTGACTGACTAAAAATATGAAGTTTGTACACGCGTAAATGTGTGTTGCGTGGATCTTCACAGCAGGGTATGAAGTCGTCTATAGAGTGGCTCAGGAAGTAGTTATATCACCAGGAACCTCAACTTATAGGAATTAATGGAAGACGTGCGGAAAATAACTCAATTTTGTACCTTGTTTTTCTTCTTTTTTAATTCCTTTCGCATTCTTAGTACTTTTTGCTTTAACTCATCCACTTTCTGTCTCTCGATGTCAAGGATGTCCTCCCTCTCCTTCTTATAATACCTCGCCTTTATGGCTTTCTTCGTCTCTTCGTCAAGGTCCTTCGGCTTCCTCAAGAGCTTCTTCGCATCCTTAAGTCCCTGGTACTTCACATTTTTCGGCTTCTTCGATGTAGCCACGGTCTGTATTGCATTTTTGACAACTTGTTTTGTCTCTGTTACCTGCTATAAAAAACGGTGACAGAAAATTATGGTAATAGTTTGAGGTTAAATTGATTAACTTTTTTAAATTATTATTTATTATTTACCAGTTTTATAGAAATATTTGAAAAGAGAAAAAAAACACATTTTATTAAAATCGAACGCGAAATTAAGTTTACGAACTAGTAAGAATATACACCTACTTAAGTATATGTATAGGGTGCTACTTTATTAGTGCCCGATATTTTAGTCAGTGCTACTACTCCTAATTTGGTCATATTTCACCCCCTTTCGTTTGTGCACTGTATCGAGGGACATCCTGTATTTAGATGTAAGTTTTTGAAATCAATATTTAAAATAAACAACAAAACTTCACTTATTATTATTACCTTAGGTACCATCTTAACCGGTACCGGCTCTGGATTCTTAATCATTTTCTGCGTATTTTTCCACAGCTCTGGATTCTTATTAATCTTAATGCTTTGTTTATTTTTCCACTGCTCTGGCTTCTTCATCACCTTAATGCCCTGTGTATTTTTCCACAGCTCTGGATTTTTAATCATCTTCTGTGTATCTTTCCACAACTGTGGATTCTTAATCATTTTGTCAAACTTCACAGTAACTGGTAAATTCGGTTTATCAGCTTTGCGTGTGTCCATCATTTTGTTTGTGAACACCTCAAAATTGAGCATCGGTGTAGTAGTCAGCTTAGTTGTCCTGGATATGTGTTGAGGTGGAGGATTTGCCGGGGGCTTGATCTGATCGTAGACCCTTCGGAACTGATCTACCTCTCCAGTTTTGTCACGCGTCGTGCATTCTGCTTGGAAGGTTACTGTCACTGTAAGATACAACTGAATCTTACCCTGGATGCTCCATAAATGTGTCGTTATAGATGCATATTGCTGCTACCGGTACTACATAGAAATATGACGTTTTTATACGCGTAAAATTGAACAACTTCGCCCAAAAAAATTGTGTGCTTTTCATAATTTTAACTGATTAGCTATACAAGAACTTTGTACGGGAGACAAAAAAATTTTTCACGAATTGAATATGGTTTCCTTTAAGAAAGTTATTCATCTAATTTCATGAGTAGAAATCACGTTTAATGTTTTTTCCAGGTATTTATATAGGTAGCAAATAGGTGTAGAACTTTGTTTTAAATAAAAACAGTGAACTTCTCAAGTTTTTATACAACTCGATCAGCTCATTTTCCACCGTTATATGGGAAGTAAAACTGTTTTTTTTCTATTTCAGCAAAATTGTTGATTATGTCGACAAAGAAGCTCCGGTTTTCTGGTTCTACGCCTGTTTTTTGCATTCCTACATTAGATCTGAATTGCGAGACCATCGCCGCATTCTGAAGACTTTTTAGACACATTTAATTTTTAACCGACTTCAAAAAAAAGGAGGAGGTTCTCAATTCGTCGGAATCTTTTTTTTTATGTATGTTCACCGATTAAGACGCCTGAACCGATTTGGATAATTATTTGTTTAAAAGGGTTCACAGGTGGTCCCATATAAATTAATCCAAATCGATTCATCGGTTTTTGAGAAAATCAACAAAAACATATCAAAATATGAGTTGTTGCGATTGAAGTCGGTTGTTTTTAACGTATTTAGCGTGGTCAATTATAGAATAACTCAGAGAGTCAAAAAAGTCTGACTAATGTCAGAATCTCGGTAAAACCTATACGAATACGTAGTTCATATAAAAAAAAACCTTTAAAAAACTTACGTAATAAAATAAAGTAGCTAAAAGTATTCATAATAACAGTATTTTTACAAATTTTTGTTCTCTATATTTCAAATCATCGCTGTGGTAAAGGATGCAATCAACAAAATATTGCATCCAATATTCAGTTATCTCTGATATTCACTTTTATAGCTTTCGAATGAACCGTGAAATGATAGTTTCCGATATGAAAATATATACAGGGTGTAAAAAAATTGGTGTAGTTACCTGGGGAATTAACCATTAACTGGGGATTCTACTCATAGTACTGAACAACTTTTGTTCTACGACTCTGCTCAAATCGCAAAAAAATTTGGACTCTCCATACAAAAAATGGCAAAACAGATGATCAATTGGTATGTAATGTCCAAAAAATTGTTTATGATTTGAGCAAAGTCGTAGAAAAAAAATTGTTCAGTACGATGAGTAGAATGCACAGTTAACGGGTCCTACACCAATTTTGTTACACCTTGTATAGGGTCCTTCTAAAATACCCGAAAAAAAATTAACAGTGGCTGCTACTTATGAAACTGAACAATTTTCTCCCGAGGAACCTACACTCAATTCGTAAAGAAATTTTTGGAGTTTCCATACAAAATTGCCGGTTCATTTAATCAATGAGTATGAAAAGTCCAATTTTTTTGACAATTGAGTATAGGTTCCTTGGAGAAAGTTGTTCAGTTTCATGAGTAGAAGCCGTGCTTAAAAATTTACAGGTATTCTATAAGGACCCTTTAGATTCTAAAGGGTCCTTATAGAAATTATAGGTCCTTATAGAATTCTAAAGTTTAGAATCTTTTTGTAGAGATACATTTAAATTCCAGTTATTTTGCCAAAACTTTAATGAAATGAAAATATTTTATTCGAAGTAGGTAGCAGTGTACACTTTTCGAACGTCATTACTTTATCTACCTAATACGAGGTTCCTACCACTCGGAACTCGTATACCCACCGTTTCGGGAAGTGTTTGCGGAGTGAGAAGAAACGGCGGGCCCTAAAGAAACTCCCTCCAACACATTTTTTGAAAAAAGATCTTACATTTTTTAACTATACAAGATGCGAGTGGCGAGTGGCACGGACTTTGTATTATGTAGAAATAAAATGACGATTTGGAAGAATGTGTAAAGCATCAAAAAAACCGCGATGAAAAAAGAGTACTTACAGAATTAATAAATGGTTTGCATGGAATACTTATGTACATATTAAAGATCTGTTATAAGATACTTGTACAATTCCTTCATTAATAAAATCCCGTCAAACAGATCAATTAACTCCTCAAATAGACACCTCACACTATTTAGAAAAAACATAACCTTTTGCTTGGACAGTCGGATAAACCTTGGACTTTAACCCTATTAAGCAAAACCTGCATACAAAAGGCCAATGATTCAAACATTACCAAAGATCCATACTTTTAACTATAGCTATCCCAAAACTAAAGTATAACAGTGTCTACCCTCAATACCCAAACATTTTCACATTTCAGCACCGATTTTCACGCGATTTAGAACCTTTTCCACCTGACATTAAAACCGTAGGCAGTAAATTGCAACTAAAAATGCAACTTTGTGAAGATTCCAAGCCCTTTTCTTGTGAAAACTAAATCTGATTGGCCAATTTAGGAAATGCGCGCGCAGGGGCCAATTTTCTTTTGAGAATTTTCACGTTTTGCATTCCATTGCTGGTTTTGTTCGAATGTTTTTAAAACGACAACGTTAGGAAGCAATGAAATGGGAGAAAGTTGTACTGTCGTGTTTATGGAGGTCACACAACATTCCCGTAGATTTTATCATTTCGGGAGATAGTTCTTTGCCTTTCAGTCAATTTACACATCGCTATTTTGCGATTTGTTATCCAATTATTTCATACGATTTTTTCTTTTTTTGTGCTGCCATCTTTAGTTGTGGTTCCCAAAAAGTTTATTTTTAATGAATTAACGCTTGATTTGAAAGTTTTGAAGACAGTGCGACGGTTTCTTTGTGATTTTTGATATAATCAGTGCCTTATATTCACTAGCCTTGCTTTAATCTTCAAAGTGCCTTAACCGTAAATTATTCAGAGAGAATGAAAAGTGAATTTTCGGTGAATGATAATAAAAAAGTGCTTTATTAGTAGATTGATTATGAAATATATTAATTCAAATATTGAAAAATACGCAATTAAAACAAAAACTAACAATAGGTAGCGTTTAAAATTTTCAAATTACGAAAACCAACAAAACAAATTTAAAAAGGAAAAACAAAAATAAAAATAGTAAAATGGCGAATATCGGTAAAGTGCTGGCCACAGTAAAAGCTGTGATCACAAGACTGGTGTTCGCTTTGCACGGCATCATAGCCATTTGGCAAGTGACGTTTCTGAAGAAGAATTTAGAGTATTGGTATCTGGCCACTCCGACATTACTGTTGTTATTCGAAGGAGTTTTCACTCTGACTGTGAAGAAGAATAAAGAATGGAAATGGTAAGTGTGCCAATTATAAAGTCTTATTATTTAATCTATATGGTTCCAGTAATCCGGGAGTTGACTACATCAAAAATAAATTACGAAATATTGTTCACTAAATATTATAGCTCTTTCATTGAATTTACAGAAAAAAATACTCGTTAGGATTTTCATTACATGTACAATTTTTAATTTATAAAAATTTCCTGATAAAATTATTTATTGAACAATGATATCATCACATCACTCACAATTTGAAACATTGTTAGAACAAAATTTCGTTTTTGACATTTGATAAAGTAACTCAAAGCAGTCAAATACCGGATGATGTGAAAACCTAATCTGTGAATTTTAAGAAACTAACCGGCTTTTAAAATAATGTTTTTAAACCTGTAATAAGACTAGGTATATCTGTCTGTACCATGTTATGTAGGTACGGTTAGAAACACGGAACAGTTTTTTTTTTTAACGAGTCACCGAATTCGTTTCGTATCAAAAAAAACTTGCGATACCGACACATCGATTATACTAGTCTATTTTTAACCGACTTCAAAAAAGGAGGAGGTTCTCAATTCGTCGGAATCTTTTTTTTTATGTATGTTCACCGAGTACTCGAAGACGCCTGAACCTATTTGGAAAATTCTTTTTTTGTTTAAAAGGGTATACTTCACATCACAGGTGGTCCCATATAAATTTTATCGAAATCGATTCAGCGGTTTTTGAGAAAATCAACAAACACATAGCAAAATTGGAGTTGTTGCGATTGAAGTCGGTTGTTTTAACGTATTCAGCGTGGTCAATTATCAATAAAATAAAGTTGAAAACCTGTATTTCAAAAAATATAGCAAGACAAGAACCAGTTTTTGACGACCAGCGGACTCACAGAAATATTAATGAAATACTTTTAAAAAGTTTAACAAATATATGTATATTATTCATTAAATATTTTTATTGTGAGTGTAGACCGCTAAAAAGCCTTTCTTAAATTGTGTCGCGTTTTCAGTTTTGTACGTGTTTAGAAACAAAGATAATTATTATGACTTTCCGAAATCCCTTTATACTTACGTGCTGTCTGAGCACTCATGAATAGATCTTTTAAAATGAATTAATGTTTGCCAGAACACCTCAATGCTCAACCTCAAACTTTGATAAGATAGTAGTAGCTAGCCAGAGACGTTAGGCATGCTCAGAAAATACCCACCCTATCACCAGTATAAATAATCGAACCCACGACCTCCTGATTTGAAGCGAGTGGTCTAGCCACTTCGCCACGGTAGAGGTTAAAAATTGACCTTAGTTAGTAGTAGAATTTACCTAAGTATGTAAGATTTAAAAGTTCGGGTGTACCCTACTTAATGCGTGTTTTGACACTCACTTGACCTGTTTTAGGTTAATCTCATATTTGAGTGTTAATGAAAACTTACTCACATTAGTAGTCAACTAAAAACATCTACACTGTTATACGACAAATTCTGATGACATTACTTAATTTCTTAAATTGTACATTATCTTAACGCGCAGGTTAACCGACGTCTTAACCTGAATGACTCAGGGATGTTGCGAATATCCGCATCCGCAAATGCGGAGCTTCCGCATCGATTTTGACATCCGCATCCGCAAATTTTAATACGGGTTTCATGCGGATGCGGATCTAGGGCAGCATAGCTAATAATTGTAATATTTAATTTCAGGAATTTAATTATGTATATTGTATAAGATTTTTTTTTCCATTCAAATTATTTATTTTCAAGTAAGTAACAAAGTACATCATTACACCAAAGGCAGCAAAGTTACTTTTTATCAAATATAAAGGTCCATTTTAATTTGATTATGAAGCATTTAATTATTTTACGAAAAATTTTGGGGTTAGTTTTGTTTTATTTTTATTTATGTGCACCCATACAAATTTTCTTTAAAAAATCTTAAGATCCGCATCCACATCCGCATCCGCGGATGTGAGACTTTAGATATCCGCATACGCATCCGTGGATTTTTAAAAATCTGCATCAGCAACATCCCTGGTTGACTTAGTGACATTCATCTCGACAATGATGTCGATTCGGTTTTCATGAATAAACTTATTTGACAGGACTAAACTTAATTTAAGTGTTTTGTTTTTTTCTCTCTGTATCGAAAAGACAAGGATAGGATGCTTAAATTAAGTTTAGTCCTGTCAAATAAGTTTAATCGTAAACACCGAATCGACACCAATGCTTCGCGAGTCACATTAAGCCGTTGGTGTCAGTTTGCTATCACTAGATGGCAGTCGTCAAGCCATATGAAAACATATCATACAGACTACAGAGATTGACTACTAAATCCACATCCACAACCATCACCAATCCGGACATAGATCCACGTGTAGAGTATAGCCTAACTTTTCCGAGGTAGAGGAAGAGACCCGTGCCCCTGCAGTGGGGACGAATGGGTTGTTACAAATGCACTGTGACACCCGCAAGTATCACCTGGTTTTCCTATGAATAAAACTGATAAATATCAAACTCTTGCGTTTAATTCTGGATCAGCTATATGTAGTATAACAAAAGCTTTCTTTAAGCTTATTTGTTATGCTCAATTTATATGTTATTTAGCCAGCGACTCTTCAACGAATGCCGTCGATCGAATTACGAATACGTAGTTTTTATAGTCACAATTAGTAAGCCCCTGGAATCATCTCACCTGGTGATAAGTGATGATATGCCGAAGATGTTTGCGGGCTTACCAAAAATCCCCATAGCTGTCCCCCGCCCCCCCATGATAGTTACATTAATTATTCTGAAAAGCTTCATCGCCGAAAAGTCACAGTTCCTTAATACCAACTCGTTTTCACCAACAGAGTGTTATAGTCACTCAAAACAAGCGAATGGTGCTAATGTAGCGTCAACAAAATATACCAGTTCGGGGAAAGACTAAATGAAATGGGTGTAGATTGTAGAATCAACATCGGCGCGACATTTATTTGCGAACCGTACGCCGTATTTGAGTCACCGTGGCGCTGGCGTGGGCGTCTTGATGTTAGACGAATTAGTTAAGTGTGTGGGGTTATATGTATGTAAATGTGACCTAATATAGTAACCATACTAACTATATGTATATATTTCTAGACTTAGTACCTACATTTTTATCTTAACTTATATGTACACTTAATTTATTTAAAAAAAGAAGATAAGTACTGAAAAAAAAAACCGTCGTTCCGTCAATGCTGAGGATCGTGACTGTCATGCCTAGAGAGGATGCAAAGTCCTCTCCATCCATCCAGCTCTGTCGCTCGCTGCAAGCACTGCCTTCTGCAGCTGCATATTGATAGCACTTGTGGCTTGACTGAACCACTTAGCAGGAGGTCTGCCTCGAGCTCTCTTGCCCTCGATCTTTCCTGTCATAATTTGGTATTCCAGGCTGTTTGTCGGCGTACGCAGTGTCCAAAAAAAGAGTCTAGTAGAAACCTGCATGTACTTTTATTAGGTAAATAGGATTATCCCCTGATCTTGAACCCACGACAACTTCATTCACCAAAAAAGTCTTGCCTTTGACCTTAACTGCTAACACTTTCGCCGCCGTCATAGACCAACGCTGGCATTTAATGTCTTTGTGAACACCCAGCGGACCGGCACGGAAGACATTTACGATATTTTGTTAACTACATCTGTCTTTAACGTGGAATATAAGGTGAAAAACTTTATTCATTTTTTTTTATTTCTTTAAAAGTGTCGGGGATTCCATGGTATAGTGATTTCGACTTCCTAAGCTGAGGTCTCTGGTTTGAATCCTGGCCAATGTACCCTTGAGTTTTTCTTAACTTACGTACAGTTTTATGAAGGATAACATCTCAGGAAACCTACACATGTGATTACTAGATTTGTATCATGTAACGTTGTATCGTTTTAACAGCCTCCGTGGTCTAGTCTGCTTGCCTTACATCAGGAGGTCGCGGGTTCGATTCCCAGCGGGGTCCAACTTTGTAGAACTCGGTTCGGTTGGTGGTAGGGCATTTCCGGAGCCCGCCTGGCTAGCTGCCACCATCTCATCTAAGTCTTGCCGCTAATCATCAATTCATTTATTTATTCACTTATTCATTTCAATGTTAATAGCATTAATGTGTTCCGATATGGAGATAAGATAGCCAGTTCCCCATTTTGTTGGGAAATCTTGGTAACCCTGCTCATCTTCGGCATCATCATCACTTACCACCAGGTGAGATGAAACCAAGGGCATAATAATTGTGTTAAAATGATCACCCACGTTGCACACGTTCATTGGTGTCAGTGGTCAGTGTCTATTGTCAATAGTGGGAACAAAGGATGTAAATGCCCTACACGTGACCGCGGGCGATGCTAAGTGTACCAGGCTACTGCTGTCTTATACCTCGTGAGCTTGTGATAACAGTCTAATTGTATCACGCAGGTATAGTTCATTCCAATAAAAAAAGCAAAAGGTAAACAAAGTTAGTAGGCAACTGACGTTGACATGTGTCAGTTCCATAGTACATTGTTTACCTTTTGCTTTTTTTTATTGGAATGAAGTAGTCGTATACGTATCGCTATATCCAAAGAGATGAAATATCATCTAATTAAGAAATGATACTGTAATTTTTTTGAGCATATAAGAAAATGCTCAAGAAATTCACTGAAAATCAACGATATGGCCCATTTTATGAAGATTTTATGACACGGATATTTTAACTTATTTGTTGTAGTGCACATCACATAAGTTTTTATTTCTTCGTCGCTATGAAGCGCGCGCGGTGTCGTCCTTTTCCTATTTCATAGAGGCAGCTAATCTGTTCGCAAACCACAGTAGTTCTTAGGTTTAGGCAATCAAGCTATAAGTGCTTATTGTAATAGGAAGGCAGACAATCAGCTGACGGACATTTTGATGGAGCAATCAGTTAGTCGCACGTCACGCGGTGGGCGGACCCGGATATGGCCCCGGAAGTGCCATTAGCTCGAATCCCTCGAAAACTGAACGCACATTAGGGTGCTTGCAAGAATTAGATTAATGCAGAGATATGCTACATGCCCACAGGGGTATCAAAACTGGTGTGGACTCTCCATCTGTGTAAAAAGTAGAGATGGGATGGATAGTGGTTTGGCCGGATAACCGGATACCGATTATTCAGCCAAGCCACAGGCCGGATAGCCGAATATTCGGCTACATTATGCGGCCGTCTAAAATTCCTGCAAACGGATGGTAGCCTAGAATGCTATGACGCGCAAGCGCCGCCGCCTGGCTACCTTGTTTACCAAGCAAATTAGCCCTAGCTATGGTAAGACTTGAGGAAGAAAACGAAGCTGATGCTGAAAAGGTGCCTCCAGTGTCACCTAGTGAGATGAAGGTGCCATAATCAACCTCCACCAATCCGGACTTGGCCCCGTGTGGAGTATGGCCTAAACCTTCCCGAGTTATGGGAAGAGACCCGTGCCCCTGCAGTGGGGACGTAATGGGTTGTTAACAACAATCAAGCTCAAGGCGAAAAATACTGCCCCGGGACCTGAGGGTATACCTGTTCGAGCTTTGGTGATATCCCTGAATAAGTACCTCACAGCACTCCTTGATTAGTGCCTGCAGGAGAGCCAATTTCCATGCTGCTGGAAGCAGGGCCGACTTTTGCCGACTTGTGCTACTCCAGAAGTCTCACTCTGCCTACCGTAGAGTAGCAAAATATGTTTTATTTTACGTTATTCTTGAATTAAACGTTACGTTTTAATAAAAAGTACATAATAATCATATTTGATTCGAATAAGGCTGAAAAAATCTAATATTCGAATATCTAAAATCTTCGAATGTTTGCATGCCCTTTTTTACCCTCAATTGGGAAAAATGCAATCCCTAATCTCAGTCTGGGAATGAAGACGAATATAGCAATACCTGGAATGAAAAAATCCATCACGCTGTTTTTGTTATAGACGATAACAATTAACCTAAAGGATGCCTGGAAGAAATCGCTCTTTAGCGATAAGAACGCCTACTGTATAACTTTCTTTTTTATGTTTAAGTTTTTATTTTCCTGTTTTGTTGTGCAATAAAGTATTTTCATTCATTCATTCAATTAACAAACATAATTACAAACACTCTAAAACACTAACCCCCTTGAGGAAGTCCGGTATAAAAAAACGTATTCGTCGGATTGTACCTAAATTAAACCTTTTCCAAGATACGATTGATTTGACATTTTAAGGTAATGCCCAAGGCTTACTAATTGTGGATTAAAAGAAACCTTATGTCCCCAGGTTCTGTCCGTCCGTGTTCATCTACCTGGGGCTAGTGGTGCCGGCGATATGGCTTCTGGAGCTGCACAAGGTGGACCTTCGCCTTGAGAAGAACGAGACCAACTCATACGTCAATGTAAGGTTTTATAAATAATCATGTCAGCTGGAATGCTTGCACTCTTACGGGGCCATCAATTAATAACGTCTCACGTTAAGAGGGAAGGAGGGGGTCAACGAAGTGTGACATTATGTGACAAGGAGTGGGGGGAGTTATAAACCTTGTGACGTCACATAATAAATCATTAAAAAATATATAATTTTGGAATTTCTGTTTTCATGTATTCAATCTGGGCGAAAAATTGCAAAATATGTGACGTCACACCAGAGAGGAGGTGGTCTCACAAATGTGACCATCTATGACAAGGACGGGGGGGGAGGGTCCAATCATGAAATTCTTGTAATGTAATTTATGGGTGGCCCCTAAAATGCCCTAGGTACCTCCAATCAAATCGAATCCTATAAAGTCGAACCCCGCCGGAATCCGAATTCGCAGCCTACTGATGTGAAGCGAGTGGCCAGCCAGCCTTTACACCACATTGGCAGTTACAGCAAGTTCGACAGATCATCAGGCTGGGAGCCAACCATTAATCATTTGTCCATACACTGATAGAGATGGGTTTATTCCATTTATGCCCAATAAATGCCCAATTTGTATGGCGCAAATGGACGTTTATTGGGCATTTATTCAAAATGCCCAAAAATGCCCGGGCAAAAACCCATCTATATACACTGAAAAAAAATCCTGGTACATGTAACTAGCATCTCGTTATCCGTACGATATTGTCTAGTTCTATTTGTGACGACAAAACGCTTTGTCGTCATTACTATAATAATCTAGTTAAATCAATTTGTGAATATAACAGAACATATCGGTATGTGCACAACATTTCATGTTCACCTTACAATCCGATTATAATGACAACAAACCTTATTGTAAAGAGTACCGTTTTCCAGTATTCATTACTATCGTATCATTAATGCTTACTTGCAGTGGTAAACACTACAATCTGTGTTTTAACCACAGACATGCACCCCGCTCCCCCCCTATAGACTAGCAATACAGGGCATCGGCCGCTCGCCGCAAGGTGGGCAGATGGCCAAGTTAAATTGAAATGTCATTTTTGTTCAATTTTCGTTCTATAGAGGAGCGGAGCGACGATATAAAACTTCTTTGGTTTTAACTACGTTCAAAAAGTAAACTTTAGTAATCGCTTAGTACATGCTGCAAAAAATTCTATTACAAACAAGTTTTTTGTTAGAATGACAATTTTTAAACAACTATACGTTCTTGTTGTATTGTATTCAAAACTTCTTTCGGTGTTTTGAAAATGTCATAGATTTATGAAATATTGCCATTTACACCAAAATTCAATACAATACAATACAATACAATACAATACATTTATTCAAAAAACAACACATACACAATTCAACGCCATATTCTGTTTATTGCTGATTTGTGAGCTAAGCACTGACAGTCCTATGTAAGTAGGTACCTATTTATGGCAGACGATAAAGTGATGCGACTTTGCTTGATTTTGGCACTTTCCTATCCACTACGATCCATTGATACCTTACACAAGCCCAAATACTAAAAAAGGTTGCTAAAAGTTTCCAAAGGTTTCCACCCTTAAGTCCTTGTCTCTTCTATTTTTCTTTCTACTCCTTCCCACCTAAAATATTATAGTTGACACACCATTTCTTCTCATCAGATGACAACTCCTATAACTGCGGCAGCACGCTTAACCACAGACATGTGGGTGACCCTGATAGAACAGTTCCTGATGCTGACTCTGATAGTGGGCCGATGGTTACTGCCGAAAGGAGACCTCACGAGAGACCAACTCAGTCAGTTACTGCTCGTGTACATAGGTGAGTTTTAGAGCTTTTTCGAACGATTTGCGAATAAGATACTACAGACAGTTTCTGATGCTCAGTAGTTGGCAGACGGCTGCTTTTCATGTTATAACGTGGACCATTATCTCGACGCTCTTCCTTTATGTTTCTTCCTTTTTGTCCTAAAATTGACGTAATTTTACTAGTTTCATTACTTAAGTTGAGGTAACTATAAGATTAAGATTAGGAGGAAGAATTAACAGAGAGTAAACGAGGACCCGGGCATAGATCAGTAGGAAGACGACGACAATCAGATGACATGTAAGCGTCATTATAGCGAGACTAGCGTAGCGAGGTAAAGACTGACATAAAAGTCTTGAATCGGAATTTCGATGGAACTTCAAATACTTCTTATAGCAACCCCAAAATTATGAATCATCATTGGTTAATATGCTTAAATATTGCCATTTACGAACAAACAAAGCGAGTCATTTATGTTGACTGTACCGAGTAAAAAGCCGTACACTAGAAGAAGCCTGTACCTACCAGAGTGGCCTATGTGAGCTTTCATTAGATAGGAAATTTCTTCGTAGCCAAAACCATTTCCCTTGAACAGGCACAGCAGCAGACATCATAGAATTCTTCGACTCCTTCAAAGACGAGAAGGTGGCTTCTGAGAAGGCCCTAGTGCTACTCACCCTGGCCATCTGGTCGTGGTCGCTGATGCAGTTCACCGTGGTTCTGACAGCCACCAAGTCCCGGAAGTCTCGCGGCACGGCTCATAGGTCTGACATGTACGTATGTGTAGCGCACTGGCTATGCTTCTCACGATGCAGGGTGTAAACTGTTGCAGGGTGGAATTAGCGTCGTTTTCATTTATTCGAAGACCAAAGTTTGCAGACATTGCCTTAAAGATGAGCCCACTCTGACTCGATTTCGATTTGTTACTTCTGATCCACATATGGGTCAAATACGTTGAGTAAATATTTAAGCGATTGGATGACAAACGTTACAGTACGACACGCGTGGTCGCGTCGATCGCGCACTTAACTGACTACAGAGACGGTTATAACCTAGATGAGTTTGACTGTTAGTAGCATTTTATCGCGACCGTTTCCGTAATTCACAAGGTACGCTATCTAAGCCGCTTGTGCAGGTTGCTGTCACTAGATGGTAGTCGTAAAGCCACGTCAGCGGCCTTATTAAGCTGCTTGAAAACTTCCGATACTGGATTTGGCCACTAACCGCACAACCTCCACTGATCCGGACTTGGCCCCCGTGGTTCAGTTTAGCGTTTAGCTTCAAATGTAACACTCAGGTTTTGAAGGGACGATTAATTTCACCCTGTAACGATCAGTTCACAAAACTATTATTTTCAAAATTAATACTTATTAAAATTATTAATTATCGATGTTGTTTCGGTCCTCTAGAGATTGTAGTTAGGTAGTTCGGTTACGAGTAAACTAGAAAATTTGTTCACCATTACACCCTGCATGAAATGCACTTTTGAGTGTTTCGTTTGACAAATATCTTTGTGGCTTTGCATGCACGTTAACTCCTATACAATAACGTAAAGTCATATACTCACTGATTTTAAAAGCCTTAAACAAAATTTATCTATGTATATACTGAGACCTCTTTTTCATAAGTAGTATAATGAACGCTTTTTCGCTCCAGTTTTAAGGGTTCCTTGGGGAAAGTTGATCATTTTCATGACTTTCATATATTTGAGTTGATTGAATGAAAGGTAATTTGCGGTTTACGATTTATGACGTATTAAAAAAAAACTACTGACTAGATTTCGTTCAAACCAATTTTCGGTGGAAGTTTGCATGGTAATGTACATCATATATTTTTTCTAGTTTTATCATTCTCTTATTTAAGAAGTTACGGGGGGGGGGGCACACATTTTACCACTTTGGAAGTGTCTCTCGCGCAAACTATTCTGTTTAGAAAAAAATGATATTAAAAACCTCAATATCATTTTTGAAGACCTATCCTTAGATACCCCGCATGTATAGGTTTGATGAAAAAAAAATTTTTGAGTTTCAGTTCTAAGTATAGGAAACCCCAAAAATGTATTGTTTTTTTTTTCTATTTTTGTGTGAAAATCTTAATGCGGGTCACAGAATACATCTACTTAACAAGTTTCAACAGTATAGTTCTTATAGTTTCGGAAAAAAGTGGCTGTGACATACGGACGGACAGACAGACAGACAGACATGACGAATCCATAAGGGTTCCGTTTTTTGCCATTTGGCTACGGAACCCTAAAATATAGAGTTCAAAACATGTGTGATTATGAATTTTATACGGAACCCTCGTCGGTGCGCGAGTCCGACTCGCACTTGGCCGGTTTTTTTAGTTAATAAAGTCACCTGTATAAGGTCCAAAGATAAGGTATAGAGGGTGTTTATTCGTTTCGTTAACTGTGGCCCCTACTCATGAAACTGCACAAATAGATTTGCTTAGTTCTCCCCACCCCCTACATTTTAGTGTAGAAAAAAAAGTTGCGTGAGATGTAAAATATTTCATTAATTTTCTAGAAAACCTTTCGTGCTTTTTATGTTATGTATGTACCTACTTGTAATTATTTTTTGCGACTCAGCTTATGAATGTAACTTCAACTCACGTTTTTTTAAATAGCGGATGTGAACATATCCATATAAATTGACCGTCGGTTTGACCACTGTATTGAAAGGCCACTTTTCCACGTAAAAAGTGGTAGAACCAAATTATCAATCAAATAGCATACATAAAATTTTCAATAAGATCAACATACGAAAATCTATAAATTTATTGAGAAATGAAATTGCCTCCGAATTTGCCTCCGAATTTCCGATCACTACTTATTATATCGTACCTATACGATATAATAAGTAGTGATCGGAAATTCGGAGGCAATTTCATTTCTCAATAAATTTATAGATTTTCGTACAAAAAATTCCCGGGACACCGGGATCGTAAAAAGCGTTGGAATTCTTAATTGTAATGATCTGATTGTAGTGAATGTTGATCTTATTGAAAATTTTATGTATGCTATTAAAAATCGTTAATTCAACGTTCTGTTAATTCAAAACGGCATGTCCATATTATGCTAGCTCCCCAATTTTAGGTATAATTGCCCCCAAATTCCGATCACTAATTAATAATAAGGCAATAAAGTTTTCAGCTTAATGCGGGCTGTAACAAAAAGGCGTGGCCTTCTACTTTACGAACTGATCAATTTTTGATCTAAGATTTCGCGAGAAATCGTAATAAATGACATTCATACAAAGTTCGCCAGTTAATCAGCTAGATCCGATTTATTTTAGAAGTCAGATTTTTTTAATTTAGCAAGTTGCGGAACAGAAGTTGTTTAGTTTGATGAGTAGCAGCCCATCTTACAGTATTACTACAACACGACACGCTGTATTATCTATGTAGAAACGGGGTACCTGTATGCCTATGTTCTGTCTTGTCCTTTGTAAAGTTGTCTATAAATTTGACAAAATTAAGCCCAAGTTGTCAAGATTACTGTTTGTCACTGTCAATGTCGTTGTTTCTTTAAAACGTTAAATCTTCTTTTTAATATGTGCAACATATCTGTCATAATCATCATCTCAGCCAAAAGACGTCCACTGCTGGACAAAGGCCTCCCCCAAGGATTTCCACACCGACCGGTCCTGCGCTGCCCGCATGCAGTGGCTTCCCGCAACCTTCACTAGGTCGTCGGTCTGCCGCGCCGAGTGGGAGGCCTGCCTACACTGCGTCTTCCGGTGCGCGGTCGCCACTCGAGAACTTTAATGCCCCAACGGCCATCTGTTCTACGAGCCATTTACCCCGCCCACGGCTACTTCTATGACTCTGTATGGCTAAGTATCAATTTTTTTTTTTTTTCAAAATTAAGCCCAAGTTTTCAAGATTACTGTGTGTCACTGTCGATTTCGTTCTTTCTTTATACCTCTTAATCGTCTTTTTCTTAACAAGTGCGACATATCCGTTGCTATGTATCCCCCTGCGCGCGCAGGAACACCAGCCGGGCTTGTTGCTGCAGCATCGAAGTCTGCGCCATCATGATGAACATAGCGCTGCAAGACGCCCCCTTCCTGGCCTTCAGGCTGCTCATCATCGCTCACTACAAGATCATCAACTATATGAACATCTTCTTCACTTGTAAGAACACTTTGGTAAGTGGATTGCGTCATTACGTTATAGTATTGCGTTTTATGCTATACTGGGGTCCAATTCAGCTACTGCGTTTCGAGCTAAACTTTTGCGTTAATGCTGCGTTTACGCACTAAAACAATCATTTCGTATTTTGCTATGCAAAAAGTTGTAGTTTAAGTCAAAGCTGAACCAAAGAAGAAGAAGAAGAAGAAAAACGTTTATTCAGCAACACCATTACAAAACAAAGACAACAAGTACATAAATTAAGTACATTTATTAAAGCTATACCGAGACTAAGCGAAACATTTCACATTCTACTAATGGGATCACGGTTTGCTTGTGTCATTATCAGTATTCCACTAAAGTTTGCTGACTACTCATGATCACATGATCATCATCTATATGAACTACGAATGAACTTACTTTGATAAGTGACAAGTCCCAGTAGTTTAGTATCGCATCAAAAACAAATGTGAAAATGGGAGCCAAGTTCAATATTATGATATGGTGTGGTTGTCAACTTTACTGAGAAAAGAATTGAGATCTAAATGGATGCCAAGTTCTGTAGATAATCCTGAAATTTATTTATAAGAACGTATAACATTCTTAAGTAAAAAAACACAATTTCTTGTTTTTTACTGCTACAACAATGTTTGCTATTTAAAAATATGACTTTCTAAATTTAAATAGTAGAATTATTTACACAAAGCAAATAACTTATGATCTGTTTAACCTCAACTTTGACTTGGCTAGTTTTCACATACTAGTCATCTTAAATTTGGTTTATCAACGTATCATCTTTATGTTATACGCAAGTTCTTATTTTTATACTATAAGGTTCTATTCTTCTGAATATTTCATGTGCTGGTAAAAACTAGCCAAGTCAATGATGAGGTTAAACAGATCATAAGTTATTTGATTTGTGTAAATAATTCTACTATTTAAATTTAGAAAGTCATATTTTTAAATAGCAAACATTGTTGTAGCAGTAAAAAACAAGAAATTGTTTTTTTTTACTTAAGAATGTTATACGTTCTTATAAATAAATTTCAGGATTATCTACAGAACTTGGCATCCATTTAGATCTCAATTCTTTTCTCAGTAAAGTTGACAACCACACCATATCATAATATTGAACTTGGCTCCCATTTTCACATTTGTTTTTGATGCGATATCATTACTTTTTGTGAGTACATTTATTAATATTATTTAAAAGTGATTTACTAATAATAAAAAAACCTGCGCTTACGCAGTCACACCCCGGACACTTCATACCAATTTCGCGCCATTGTTTACTACATAGACATTCATGTTTGTACACATGTAAATGTGTAAAACTTTTAGTGTGTGAACTGGCCTGCTCTTGTCATTGGTTTTTTGGAATTTGTTAGTCATTAGCTACAAACAATTTTTACTTTTATCTCTTTTGAATCCTTTCTTTATTCTTATTTTTGTATATTTTATTTACAGACATGACATTGTATAATTCATTTATTGATCTAGCATTAAGATGTAATAGAATATAAGACTTAAAAAAAAAAAATGTGTTGGAGGGAGTTTCTTTAGGGCCCGCCGTTTCTTCTCACTCCGCAAACACTTCCCGAAACGGTGGGTATACGAGTTCCGAGTGGTAGGAACCTCGTATTAGGTAGATAAAAGAATGACGTTCGAAAAGTGTACACTGCTACCTACTTCGAATAAAATATTTTCATTTTCATTTTCAGTGCTTGATCTGATAAGTGTACTTAGTAGGACAATTTCCATGTTCTACCGGCAGCTGTAGGAGCCTATGTATTGTGAGTCAGTTTATATTTAAAGCAGCAATACCAGTGGATGCAGCTACTGCAAGTAATTTGTTCATTCGTTTCGTAACCCAACTTTTAATGGTATTGATATAACTTTTTCCTGTGCCGCCTGTCCTACTAGCAAATTCTCCAAAACTGCAGTTTTGTCGAACAAAGTCTTACAAATTGTATCGAAAATACGTTTCTGGTCTAACATTTTTAGACCTTTTATCATTTGTTCGAGCTCATTTTCTGATATGAAATCTTTGGCATTTCTGAAATCTTCCATTGCATTTACAGTTTCAACAGGTCAGAAGTCCAACGGGTTCTCTAGACCGTCATCTTCGTGATCATGTTCCTGTCGATTTCTTTCAATTTCTCCTACTTTTTCTGCAATCATTTCGAATGCTCTCTCTGTATTGTCTAATGTCACTGACATAAGTACATTATCCCTTACTTACTAAATCAACACAAGATATCTCTTCTACTTTGGGCAAGGCAACACCCACCGAATCTTATCATTATCAGTTACAACTTACAACAGTACACCTACTGGCTACTATGTGTAACTGTGCTCTGTTTGAAAGATATAATTTTTCTTAAGTTATGTACCTACTGCAGAAGATGTGTTTCACCCCGTAAGGAATCGACCAACCGGTAGGCCGGTATAGAGGGCGGCTTCAGTGAGAAAACTCTTGGTTCAAATCCAACATGGGCAACTTTATATTTATTATATTTTCAGCTTATTGTTAGTAATAACGAAATGCTAACATATATTTTTATTCTGTTTATATTAAATGAATTAAGTTTATATGTAATAGTTTTTATTTAAATATTTAGTAGCTAGTGCTTTTATTACACAGGTTTTTTATACAATTCCAAGAATCTTTTATTTTTGTTTAATTCCAAGAATCTTTTTTTTTTTCGTCTTGCTATTTTCCTGTTTTCCATTTACTAAATTGTATAATATTATCTTTATTTCACCATTGCCATTACAACCTCGATAGCTCACTTAATATAGAAGTCGCATATGTAACGCGCAGGTGCGAGTTCGAGCCCCGCGATAAGTTACATGTTGAGCCTTTTTTATTTTTTTAACACATGGTTTTTTTAATTTTTCCGTTATCAGTACATGAAATACTAGCCGCACACCAAATTTAAAGCTCGTAGCCTTGCTAGAAGTACCTTAGCTTTTTGATGACGGTGAGTGTGTCTTTAAATCATAAAAATATTGTATCGAAAAAAAATTTTTTTCTTAGAAATTTAGTGTTTTCTGATTTTTTCCTTTGCATACACACAATTACCTAGCTTGATGCAAAATTTGAACTTTCTAGGTCATCTGGAAGTGGGTAAGCTTTTTGATCTATATGTCAGTGAGTCAGTCATAAAAATGTCGATTTTCGGACGTTAAAACCTATACCAACAGTTTAAGCGGTGTTTATAAAATTTTGAGTGCTCATTTATCTAGGAAGTCTTAATACGTAAACCAAATTTGGTGTGTTTATGTTAAATAAATTTTGAGTTATGAAGGTGACAAAAGTGGCTCCAAATGGTTCGTGTAATATTACACACGGAGCTACTCGCCAGTTCTTTTTTGACGTGAACTTGGCTGGACACGCTCCGCGTGTCTAGATTGTGCGTATGTTGCATTGTATGAGTTTGTGAGGATATATAAGCAGCGTCACCTCCTAATATCATATACAGGTGTAACAAAAAAGGTGTGGTGATACTTTAAGGTGGGCTTCTACTAATCAAACTAAACAACTTTAGTTCTACAACTTTGCAAAAATCGCAAAAAAAATTCATACAAATCGATTAGCTTGCGAGCCAAGTTTGTATGAAAAGTCCAAAAAAAATGTTCAACAAAGTTTTGCTCAAAACAGTTCAACAAAGTCGTGGAACAAAAGTTGGTCAGTTTGATGAGTAGAAGCCCACCTTGAAGTATCACCACACCTTTTTGTTACAGCCTGTAGATATTAAACACCCAAACAAAGATCAAAAAAGTACGCTCGTCGCACAATTAATATTAATAATAACCGGGACAAATCACACACGGTCATCTGGCCCCAAACTAGGATTCCCTGTATCTTGGGATCCAGAGACTGATATACATACACATATAAGTACATTTAAATACATACATACATATATAGATATTATACACCCAGACTCAGAGCAAACAATTCTGCTCATCACAGAAAAGTTTGCCCTGTGTGGGGATCGAATCCACGACTCTCGGATTAGAGGTCAGGATCGCTGACCACTTAGCCACCGAGTCAGTCATTTTTTTACCCTGGATGTGGATTGAACCCACGACTCTCGGGTAAGACCCCAGTCCTTTATCTTTATAATCAATACAGGTCTGTTCGTTACCCAACAGGTGATACTGCTGCAAATATACAGACTGTACGTGTTATACCTGGAAACGGTTGATGAAGGGAACGGTGGCTCCGTATACAGAAAGAAACACAAGCATAAATCACGTGACAGAAAAGACAAGGAGAAAAAACATAAGTGAGTGCTAGGAGTACGTTTGAATTTTGACCACCATCGCCACGACGTGCTACGGGCCAGGCCGCCCCTACTTTAAAGGCCGGCAACGCACTTGTGACTCCTTTGGTGTTGCGGGTGTCTATGGGCGGCGGTAATCGCTTACCATCAGGTGATCCGCTTGCTCGTTTGCCGCCTACGATATAAATAAAAATACCACCTGTGTTGGTTGTTGGTTAATCAACTTTGTAACAAAGTATAATGATCACTCCCGGAAAGTTTTACAGGCTGTTCTGTTCATGAAATTGAAAAACATTTCCAATGGAAGCTGTACTGTACTTAATCAATTCGTAAATCGTTTTTTTGGACTTGTCAAAAATAAATTGTATGGATTTTTTTAGGAATCCAGCATGGGTTGCATAAGAAAAGTTGTTCAGTTTCATTTACACATGAATCCCATCGTTTCAGTTTCCGTAAGTGGTCTTTTTACACTGTATTGTTTAGTGAAAAATGGTTTAATGGTTTTAGAGTTATTCAACTTTTTCAGTCAGGGATACGGGTGGTAGTTTTTTTTATTCTGCTTGTTATTATACCTACTTAGATATTAACTAAATAATTTTGTCATCAGACACCACAAAGGGAAGAAACACAAGAGAAAACATGAGGACGTTTCCATATCCGTGATAAGTGATCCCAGACGACACGATAGGGTGGATGGTGGGAAGATCAGGTGAGATAAAATTTTAGTTATCATGTGTTGTTCGCCGGCCCGTATCATAAGTTCTTTTGTAGACGTGAAACAATTTTACGATGTTAAATTTTTTATATTACAAGGTTTTTTTTTGTTGTTGTTATAAGGTGTTTTTTAACGGATATGTATGAATATCACCAGGCTGTTATTACGTCCCAATCATAGGTTCCACATAGAGTGGAAAAAGTTTTTTAGAGCACTATGGCCTAACCTTCCCGAGGTATGAGAAGAGACCCGTGCCCCTGCAGTGGGGACGATATGGGTTGTTAACAACATTTACCACCGTCAGAGACGGTCGATACTAATTCCACTACACTATCTGCGGGCTGAAAGCCTATAGTGTGTTCAGGGCCTAACATCCGACTGATCATCGTATTTCTCGACCCTCTATTTACTTTTGAAGTGACTAAGCCAACATTAATGTAGTTCTGCAATACATATAGGTTTGGTAGGTACATCTGTGACGGGTAGGCGTCGTCGGGGTCGCCGGGGTCGATCGTCACCTTGACACGGGGAAGAGCTCCAAATCACCTGGTTTAGTGATGGGGTACCAATGTGATATCGATATTTTAAGCGAGATATTATGTATTTGGCAATGTGTCCTTACATCAGTTGGATTGTAAGATACGTAAAACAGGTAGATTTTTCACTTGTTTGCAGTTCGTCTCACCTATTGTACTTACAAACGCCTACTTACCAGCTAATGAATAATTGACGGGAACATGGTTTTGATATAATACCCAAATTAAAACGATATATTTGTTCATGCTGAATTATGAAAATCTTCTCAAAAATCACTAACAATTATAAATCTTTCTGATCATAACTATTACCAACGCGTTTGTATGGTGTAACCTCTCAGGTGCGCACAAATGCATATTTGTTTATCAACTTTGTACGTCATTAGCAACCAATAACGTCCCCACTGCTGGAGCACCAGTCCCTTTCCATATCGGAAAGCTAAACCACACTGTACGCACTTCACTTTTTGAATGAATGAAAACACTTTGTTAATACATTACATTTAAACATAAAAAAGTTATACATGTAGGTGGTCTTATCACTAAAGAGCGCTCCTTTCAGACAACCTTTAGGTGAAGTAAATCGCGTAGAAACATATTTAGGGTAGTGCGCAATAAAAGAAAAGTCCGAATAATGAAAAAACTTATCGATGAACTGCACAACACTAGCAAAGGGAGCGGCCCCTAAATGACTGCGGGCGTACAATGGACGAATGACCTGTCTGTATCAACTATCCCCGCGTATTTGTAGTAACTGTGTATATCGGCATCTATACTACTATAGATAGATTGCTACGGTATCTATATTAATATTCTTATATTTTTCTTATACTATAGATACCGAAAAGTGAGAAATACTTATAGAATTTGACACCATTCAAGGCGCAGCTTTTATATAGGATGTTTTAAAAGCGTATCATTTAAACGGTTAGCGAAATATTCCTATTTTTGTGAGCAGAAAAATGTATTGGTCAGCCAAAATAACTAATTGGTCAGCAACTTATGGCCAGCAAACAGTTAATGTACTGGACTACAAATTTGGACGAATTGGACAGCCAATTAAATATATTGGCTGCATTGAGTGAGCCATATTTAATCAAAGGTTGGAAAAAAATATTTGTTCAGATTAATGAGTAAAAACTTTAGTTTAAATAGCATCAGGAAAAACACCCTGTATAGGATGACTGATACCATACATAAAAGATTACTATTTACAGTAAGTCTACATTCCTATATTAAGGACCTCCCCATTGGTAAGCTAACGCTTACCTTACAGTCTTAGAAATATTCTATTATAAGGTTTTCGTCTCAGGGCTATCATACTCACAAACTCTGACGAAATCAAGGAGTTGGAACTGTCCAAGCTATTCAAAGACCAGGTTTCTATAGAAAATGAGAAGAAAAAAAGGTGAGTTTATGTTTTAATTAAAGCAGACTGCGCCCCCGTGGCGCAGTGGTTAGTCCGCTCGTGATGTATCTGGTTCGATCCCGGCGAGGTCCAACTTTAGGTTGGTGGTATCAGTAGGACATTATCGACGGACATTTAAACGGAAACATACTTAAGTATAATTATGGGGTGTACACAGAATGTATCAAAATGGATGTAGCACCCGTTTATTAAGGCAAACTATGTGTATGTGTATGTATATCAGTCTCTGGCTCCCAAGATACAGGGAATCCTAGTTTGGGGCCAGACGACCGTGTGTGATTTGTCCCAGATATTATTATTATTAAACTCATCATACTAAACAACTTCTGTTTCTGACAATTAATTATGCCAGTTACCTTGTACTTAACTAAAAAAATATCAATTTTTCTAGCACTTAAAGCAAAAATTAAGTAATCATATTTTATTTGCAGCAAGAAAAAACAGAAATCTGAAACATCAGAAGAATCCCTAAATAACATTCATCATACGACCGACGATTCGGGCATTTGACATCATCGGGTCCGCCGGGAGAGTCCCAAGCGGAGCCCTAAGCCCAAAGACAGGCACAAGGAGAAGAAATCCAAGAAGAAACACGACACTAGCGAGAGTGACTCGGAATCTGACAGCTCCAGTTGAAGAGACTAGGCTGTATGGCTGCAGGTTCCTTTGCTTTTGAAAAAAATAACTGGTGTTACCAGGTTTTCAAAGTACGGATTTCGTACGTTTTCAATGATTATTGGCTCTCTTGAGTCTTGTTGTTTGACTAGTCTTGAAAGTCTTTTGAGGGTAGAGCATCATTTACTTGGAAAAAGGTGGACGGGTGTGTATTTTTAAATTGGACGTGTATAAGATAAAGCGCGCACTGCGATACAATTTTTATAGCACGATTTGAAATCCAGCTGTCAACACATTACAGTGTTTTTTTTTCTCGGACACCCGAGGATATTGCACACCAGTAGAACAATTTATATATATAAAATATACAGACAGTGCAAAGGCGGAGGATATATTAACAGAGTAACATTATTTTTCTGCAGTGGTTTATTTTCGTAGTGCTCTCTTAGCCTTGGTCGTAAAAAATATGTCTAAATTGTATTAGACGATGTACCTTTTAACTAATATTAATACATAAGTACTTAAGTATATGTATCATAATATTTCCTGAAAACTGGGTATTCTACTATTTACATGAAAATTAAAATGTAATTATGTATCTATAATATTATGTTGTACTTATAGATTTTAAGATAACATTAATACCTAAGTTTCAGAACAACATTTAAAATAATGGAACGGAATGTTGGAATCATGCTTGAAGGTTTTCTGAGTAGTGAAATAACTTTATTTTTATGTATGTTTAAAAATGTGTTTTATTTATTGAATTTTGTTCAAATGTTTGTAGAAAATAAAGTAAGTAGGGCTGACAGTTATTCTCAGTGCCTTAAAGCTAAAATGTAGAATGTTAATTATTAGATTATTTGAATAAATAAGTATATAAATATTAAAAAATGTATACATTGTTGCTGATTCAGACATTTTATAAATAATTTATTATTATTCGTACATGCATAGGATACATTTTGAAATAAAATGTTGTTCAGATTATGTTTAGTGTTTTTTTTTCTATTACAATAACTCAAATAAAAAATACAAAACTCTACAGTTCTTCAATACAACATCCATAAATTCATGTAAAAACCACAAATAAACACTTAATCAAAATAAATAGGTAAAATAAAAATAAAACAATGGCAACACTTAACTATTCAAAACTTTTTTCCCACCTATTTCCTATGGACATCGGCGCCATATTGGTAGTAAAGAGCGCGCCAGAAGTAAGCTCTGTCTGGTGTCAATGGAGCCACGTATTGGGGCTCCAAAGTGATAGCAAGCTGATGGGGATGCGGCAGCCACTCTCCATTGGAAGGGTCTGGAGTCGGTGACCTGGAGAAGAAGAGGAATTAATATGAGTCCTTAGAGTAGAGATTGGTAAAGTCCGGAACCGGATCCTTTGTAGTCGGGTCTGGAATATTTTGGTACTAGTTTTATACTGGTAGAATGTAATGCATGAACACGTGTCGATGGATCGTAAGTAGTTAAACCGAACCTGGAACCGGTACCTAAAATGGTAAAGGCATGGCGGTTGATACTGTACGTTACGGCAGGTCTAGCGTTGAGTTGCAGTGCCACCTTCGAGTCAAATGGTTGTCTAACTAGATATATTGTGTATACCTACACTCTAACTTTTAAGTAATTAGTCCTATTTTTCTGTATTTTATATTTTGTTAAGGAGGATAGGAAAATATGTAGGATTACAAAAAAACAATCCGTAAGAGAGGTTGACGAATTATCTGGTGAGGTTTTCAAAGTATGATTTTTGTTTGACACCGGACGTCTTCCAACTGACAATGAGATTATTATCTATTATAAAGGATTTTAGACGATTCTTACCCGTGCTTAGCGAAATTCGCCCACATCATCGTCATGAAGGTGACAATCCTCGCGTCGTTCTCATCCATCGGTAGCGGAAGCCTTTCCAGCTCGAATATGTAAAACAGTTCATCTAGATTGGCTGTGGCTGGCAAACTGCTATTTGTCAGCAATCGGCCAAGATTCCTGTTGCCTATGTAGTTGAAGATATATTGGTACACCGGCACAATTGAATTGTTCGCGTACAGCTCCGAGAAAAGTGACATCGGACCAACGTATGAGAAATCCGAGTTCAAATTTATTATCCCACCCACTAAAGCTTCGTCTGATGTTATGTTTGTGAAGTATGTCTCTTTCAGAATATTTCTTATCTCTTCTTTATCTTCTTTCGGAATCTTTAAGCTTCTCTGATCTAATGCAGAGTAGTCTTCGTTCTTTATTCTATCCATTTGACTTGTGATGGTGTGGTAATCTAAAGTACTAGTAAGACCTTCAACGGTATTAATTCCAATTATTACTGGAACGGGATTGAAAGATTTATGCTTTTTAGTAGTCAAGATATGGAACGGAGTATCTGTTAAGAAAGGTTCTTCATCTTGGAATATTTCCTCTACGGATGGTAAGAAAACAGATTTAGAATTCATTTGTTTGGCTATAGCTTCTTCTATGGTGTTAATTGGAGTGTTTTTGTATAATTCGAAGAGTTCATCTCTGTCTTTCGTATTGACTTCCAAATTTTTTGCTATTTGGCTTGCTGTTGACACAGGGTTTGGATCGAAAGACTGAGGAGTGAACATAGTTCCACTCTGGGAAATCACTCTATGGAATAGCCCTTTAGTAGACTCTGAAAGTGTTAGATACAAAGCAGCGGTACCTCCTGTGCCCTGTCCGAAAACAGTCACGTTATCTGGATCTCCCCCAAAACTGGCTATGTTCTTCTGGATCCATCTTAAAGCTGCCCTAATATCTTTCAACCCTGCGTTTCCAGGAGCGTCTTCAGTCTTCAAGTTGAGGAAACCACAGTAGTTCAACCTGTAATTAACAGTTACAACGACAACTCCATGGCTGACCAGATATTGGGGTCCGTAGAAGGTGGGGGATCCTGAGCCAAGACCGAAGCCTCCGCCGTGCAAGTATACCATGACTGGTAAGGTCACGTTGGTGAGGAGAGAAGGGGTGTAAATGTTGAGGACCAGGCAGTCTTCATTGTCGCTACGGGCTGCTAGGGGGTCGATGGACGCGAACTGTGGACAGACCACGGCTCGGCTGTCGGCTTTGTACGTGTCAGTGTAAGACGGCGGTTCTGCCGGAGCCTGAAAAATTAAATATGATAATTAAATAATGGTGGTCAATTTGTAAAATGAAGAATGTTCCTATGAGAGTTATTTTTTTCGTTCCGCTTATTTTAGGATGATATTTGTAATGTGGCATCACAGACCATACATCACATATATATAAATATAAATCATGAAAAATCAAATAGGTTAGTAAAATTAACATATGAATATGAAAAATTTATATGGGACCACCTGTGAAGTATACCGTTTTAAACAAAAAAAGAATTTTCCAAATCGGTTCAGGCGTCTTCGAGTAATCGGTAAACATACATAAAAAAAAGAAAAATAAAAGATTCCGACGAATTGAGAACCTCCTCCTTTTTTTTGACGTCGGTTAAAAATTAGATAGCCCGTTACCACTGCGTTGCATAATCTGTCTTGGTAATCCCCTGGTAATCCCGCTCCCACCTTCAGTGAGGATTCTTTACCATCAGCACCACTTACCATCAGTTGAAATGAAACATTACAACAGATTGCCAAAAACATATTATTATTATAATAATAGAAAAAGTATTTTTTACTTACCCTAAATTTGACAGGCACTGCATATCGAATGGCCAAGAACTCGTAATAGAGACCGTTCGATGCCAAATTACCCTCGACCTTCCCTTGCCTCGTCAACACTACTTGGCTATCCACATAAGCTGAGACCACAGAGAAAATAAATAATGAGAAAACAATTATCTGGCTGTATGTGTATAAGCCCATTGCTCACGACACGCGCGTCTTAAAACTATTGTTTATTTTTTTTAAATTTCCCGCCTTTTATAGCGAGGGACTTTTTCGCAATAGGTAAGTACAAAACTGTACCTTATTACCTAAATTCAATGAGTTTAAATTTACGTTTTAGGTATCTGTAAAGTTTATTATTTTATTTCAACTAGTATCTTGTACGTGATGATAACAATGATCAAAGCTGATATATTTTTCCTTTCAAAAGAAATTGGACGTGATTTTTGTTGATATGAAATGATAACGGGCTTTTGTAATCATCAGAGTCAAAGACAGGTCACAGATAATATAAGACAGGTTTATGAAATATGCTAATGAGAACTTTATTATGTAATTACAGTCATAATTACCTAAGTAGGTACTTAGTTAATAAAAGTTTAAGAAATAAGCATACTCACTTCGAACACAAAGCAAGAGTCGTTCTCTGTAATAATCATATATTCTTATTTATCGCCTCCGTGGTCTAGTGGCCAGTGTGCTTGCTTTACCTCAGGAGGTCACGGGTTCGATTCCCGGCGGGGCCCAACTTTGTAGGACTCGGTTTGGTTGGTGGTAGCACATTTTCGGAGCCCGCTTGGCTAGATACCACCATCTAATTAAGTCTTGCCACCAAACATCAATGATAATAGCATTGATTTGTTCCGGCATGGAGTTAAGATAGCAAGTTCCCCATTGCGTTAGGGAATCCTGGTAAGCAAGCCCGCTTCCATCTTTGGCATCATCATTAGTCATCATTTACCACCAGGTGAGATGATGCTGGGATTACCAGTTATAAATAAAACAAATAAAAAATAAAACCAAAAAAAAATTCTAAACCAAAAAATAATAATTTGTTAACACTGATGTTGTTAACTTATCATCACTTTTTATCCATTTAACAAATATTATTGAGGCTATATTTTTTTAATACAGGGTGATTGGTAATTCGACGTGATCCTTCAAAGGGGTTATACTAGAGGTCATTTGCAACAAATTAAGTCCTGTTAATCAGGGGTCAAAAATGTATGGATACTGAGATATTACTGTTTTTAGATTTTTTGAAATTTTCTACCTTGTTACCAAAAACAATTAATTATGAAAAAACCATTACACCGTTTACATCAAATTGATACTTTTTTTAAAGCTGAGAAATGAGCGCTTGCTTTGAAAAAAAATCCTTGCCCAAAACTCACACAGGTTCAAAAATAAACGGTCTTAAGTTGCATAAAAATATTATTTTGTATAAATTTTCCATAAGTAATTGAGTGAAAAATATAGTGAACTTGGCGTACAAATTAATGACAAAAGTTCCTTGTTTCATAAACTTTCTAAAAAGGTACAAAAGTTACCATTTTTTGCACGGGATCGAAAAAAAATCCGATAAATCAAACAAGTATCACATTTTTTCCATACATATCCTGCACGGTGCCGCCCTCTCTTTTATTCGTGTCGTGCGTGACTCGTGAGCTTAACATGATTCGATAATTTGTAGCAATCTTCGCGACAGTTCGTGGACACGAACTCGCACATTTTCAAACCAGATGGTTAGTAGTGCGTACAGAAAAGTCACAGTATTCGTTAAATAATAGTTGATATCCTTGTTAATTGACTAAAACTACGTTTAAACACTTTTAATTTTGATATGCGTGGTTTTGTGACGCTTCTTCAGCACGAACATAGAAGCGGTCGTGGTTCAGTGTGGCTTGCTTGGTCTCATCGATCACGCAGGTTAACTGACTACAGACACGGTCAAAACCTGGATGGGTTTTTACTGTTATTGGCATTTATTTCGACCGTTTCCGTGCTTCGCAAGGCACGTTAAGCCATTGGCACCGGCTGCCTTCATTAGATGGCAGTCGTAAAGACATTTCGGAGGCATTAATAAGGATATTAACTACAGGGTGATTGGTAATTCGACGTGATCCTTCAAAGGGGTTATACTAGAGGTCATTTGCAACAAATTAAGTCCTGTTAACCAGGGGTCAAAAATGTATGGTTACTGAGATATTACTGTTTTTAGATTTTTTTGTAAATTTCTATCTTGTTACCAAAAACAATTAATTATGAAAAAACCATAACACCGTTTACATTAAATTGATTCTTTTTTAAAAGCTGAGAAATCAGTGCTTGCTTTGGAAAAAAAAATATTGCCCAAAACTCACATAGTCTCAAAAATAAACGGTCTTAAGTTGCATAAAAATATTATTTTGTATAAATTTTCCATAAGTAATTGAGTATTACTAGAAAAAAATGTAGGGAACTTGACGTACAAATTAGTAACAAAAGTTCCTTGTTTCATAAGCTTTCTAAAAAGGTACAAATGTTATCAACTTTTGCACGGAGTCGAAAAAAAATCCATTAAACCAAACAAGTAACACATTTTTTCCATACATATCCTGCACGGTGCCGCCCTCTCTTTTACTCGTGTCGTGCGTCACTCGTGAGCTTAAGATAATTCAATAATTTGTAGCAATCTTCGCGACAGTTCGTGGACACGAACTCGCACAGTTTCCAACCAGAAGGTTAGTTCGTGCGGACAGAAAAGTCACAGTAATCGTAATAGTTAATATCCTTATTAATGCCTCCGACATGGCTTAACGACTGCCATCTAATGATAGCAGCCGGTGCCAATGGCTTAACGTGCCTTGCGCAGCACGGATACGTTCGAAATAAATGCCACTAACAGTAAAAACCCATCCAGGTTTTAACCGTGTCTGTAGTCAGTTAACCTGCGTGATCGATGAGACCAAGCAACCCACACTGAAACACGACCGCTTCTATGTTCGTGCTTGAAGAAGCGTCCCAAAACCACGCATATCAAAATTAAAAGTGTTTAAACGTAGTTTTAGTCAATTAACAAGGATATCAACTATTATTTAACAAATACTGTGACTTTTCTGTACGTGCGAACTAACCTTCTGGTTGGAAATTATGCGAGTTCGTGTCTACGAACTGTCGCGAAGGTTGCTACAAATTATTTAATCATCTTAAGCTCACGAGTGACGCACGACACGAGTAAAAGAGAGGGCGGCACCGTGCAGGATATGTATGGAAAAAATGTGATACTTGTTTGATTTATCGTTTTTTTTTTTCGATCCCGTGCAAAAGTTGGTAACATTTGTACCTTTTTAGAAAGCTTATGAAACAAGAAACTTTTGTCATTAATTTGTACGCCAAGTTCACTATATTTTTTTCTAGTAATACTCAATTAATTATGAAAAATTTATACAAAATAATATTTTTATCCAACTTAAGACCGTTTATTTTTGAGACTTTGTAAGTTTTGGACAAGGATTTTTTTTCAAAGCAAGCGCTCATTTATCAGCTTTAAAAAAAGTATCAATTTGATGTAAACGGTGTAATGGTTTTTTCATAATTAATTGTTTTTGGTAATAAGGTAGAAAATTTCAAAAAAATCTAAAAACAGTGATATCTCAGTAACCATACATTTCTGACCCCTGGTTAACAGGACTTAATTTGTTGCAAGTGACCTCTAGTATAATCCCTTTGAAGGATCAAGTCGAATTACCAATCACCCTGTATATTGAACAAAATAAAATAAAAAATTAAGAAAGAGTTTGGAGGAGTCTTCGTGAATGCTTATTATTAAATAAATAGGTACTAACTCGAAGAGACGCATTTTGAAAGCTGTATAAAAGTTCCCGTACCTATAAAATGAATTCGACATTCAGACCTTCAAGAAAAGTGCGTACTCCCATATTAAAAGCCGGCAACGCACTTGTGACTTGTGACTCCTCTGGTGTTGCCGTTGCAGGTGTCTATGGGCGGCGGTAATCGCTTACCATCGGTGATCCGTCTGCTCGTTTGCCACCTCTGCCATAAAAAAATAGTTTGTAATAGACGCAGCTAGGGCAGATGACAAAGAGGATATACCTATTTTGTTTTATTTTGCTCACAAGACCAAAACACGGAATAACTAACTACCAACCCTCTTACATTTTAAGACAGAAGTAAGTTTCCGTTATTGGTATCATACGGATTACGGAACACCCAAGCTTAGATGAAAAAATAAAGCGACCAAACTCAACGTACATACCTAAGTTAAAGCGTTAAAATTTAAAGCTGCTAATAAAAATCTCTTTGATCTGTTTCGTGTTCTCTATTTAATCCTTAAGTGATCTAGTGGCTAGCCCACTCGCTTCACATCAGGAGGTCACGTCACGGGTTTGATTCCCGGCGGGATCCAACTTTGTAGAGTGCGTTTCAACAAATAGTTCCTATGCTGTTATGTTGGCTCCCCTGTCTATCAACGACATCAAGACGCTTCTACTGATTTTGTTAGTATGTGTCTGCGTTCTAAGTAGTGTGTGTGGAAAACATTGCTGCCAACATAACCGCATAGGAACTATTTGTTGAAACTAGAGATGCGCCGAGTACAAGTTTTACCGAGTAACCGAGTATCGAGTATTACTCGGTTTATAGATTGCCAAACCGAGTTACTCGGTTCAGTTAATACATATACTTTATTAGCAAACTAAATTACAATATTACATATAGTCAATTATTAATATAAAAATCCACCATAAGGCTTCTTAAGTCGAAGAGTCCACCCTAAGATGCTCCAGACGCAAAGGTGCCCATCACGCTTGCAGCGTTTCCACGCTCAATAGCAATGGACAAACTTTGCGTCAGGAAGACCCCAGATAAAACGTTTAACACAAATGACTCATAATATCAGAGATAAAATATTAGCCTGTATAGGATTTTCGTCTATAGCAGTGAGTTCTGTCTTACGAAGTTTTCTCGTTTGGAGTAGCTACTACAGCAGTTTGGTGTCCTATCCTAATATTACTACACAGTAAAAACATAATTTAATTTAACAAAAAAAATGAAATGTAGGTCTTCTTGATCTAGTGACCTTTGCGATTTTTTCGCTGCTCATAAAAAAGAGTTCAACGTGTGATACACGATATATAATATTTTTACTAAATGCGAGCGATTGTTTTCTGAAGCAGGTAATGTCTATGAAGAAATAAAAGCGGTTGGAGATATTAACAAAATATTGCCCTAACCCAAAAATCCAACTTTGTCCAGTGGTTTTGGCGCTACAGTACCGGACAGACATGCACAAACAGACACACATATACAGTTTTTTTTTTTGTTTTTTTTGGGCTCTATTACTGCAAGACAATCGATCGCCATCAAAATCTCTAGTTAGATTTTTTTACCATGACAGTACTTCCTTACTCCTTCATAGCTCGCTAATGCTCGCTCCTCAGTCGCTCTTTTTTACTTTCAAAAAGAACAAGTTGTTAGAGAGTCCTTGTATTCATGCATTTTAACTTGCCTTTGCTAATTTCAAATATAAATGTCTTAATTGTTGAATTCTTTATAATGTTGTTGTATTCTGAAATTTCTGAACAAAGCTTCCACTGTGTATATGAATATGATGGTCGTAGATTGTTTGTTATTCATTGTAAATAATAATAGTTCAATTTTAAAATACTGTTCTCTACATAAATTGTAGTTTCCTTTGTTTTCTTTAATAAAAGCTCATTACTTTATTTAATAAACAGGCTTGTTTTCGTTATATTATCTCTCAAATTATATTAAGTACTTTATTTGAACCGAGTACTCGTCATTTGAACCGAGTAATTCGGCCGAGTACGAGTATTAATAAAAGTGCTTTTATTCAGTTTTAATTGTATGATCTTGTATTTATTATTATTCTTCATTCTTTGTTCTTTTATCATATGTATCTACCTACTTAAGTTATTACCTAATACCTATTAGAAATATTGATGATGTTGTGATGCGTATCCTAGTTTATACAACTGGATAATTAAAATTTTAATTTTAGTTTTTGTACACCTTAAATTTTTTCTTTTATGGCATAAGTACAGAAAGGCAGTCGCTGCGCTCGGCTGCGCTCGGCTGCGCTTTCCTCTGTAAGGTGTCCACGGAAGACCAGCGTCGTGTCACTCAGAGTGACCCGACATTATGCTGAGTGAGGCACATACTAAGTACTTTATGTAAATTTTGTCTAAATTTTTGATTGTTATTTGCTACTAATAAACATTTTCTTTCTTTCTTTCTTTCTTTCAAATAATAAAAACCCCAAGTTTCTAACCTACACACAACGTTTGCTATGAGCGATTAAACGATAATATTCCAGATATGCAATTTTTTATACTGTTGCTCTAAATGTTAGTTTTTGGTTTTCTGTCTTAGTTTTGTGCATTTTTTTTATTTTTATGGGACGGCGATCTACTGACAGTCCTCACTTTTTTTGTTTTAATATTTTAGCCTGCTCAATTTAAAAGTGCTTGATTAAAAAAATATATGAACGCCGACAAAAATTTTTTTTTTACTTTTTAAATATTTTTTGAGCAATAAAATTGGGTCTTATTGCATCCCCTTTCATATGTGCACTTTATAAAGACGGGTAAGTAATAGAATCTATAAATACAAAAAATATATCATTTAGAAGATATACCAACCAAACATAATTTTCTTAAATATAACGATTGTCAGATATAATAAACTCTAGATATAATTTTAAAAAGAATAATTTCATAAGGTATAATAAACGCTGTATATAATAAACATACAATATAACAATCATAATATGATATAAGACTCATTTAACCTACTATTGATAACATATAACATATCTTAGATATAAATTTAAAAGATATAACAGTGGAGATGACAAAACTGAATTGACAAAATATTGAACCGTAAGTCGGAATATACAGAATGCGAGTTTTTAATAGCTTTGGCCTCTAACTTGAGTTTGAAAAATAATTAATTTAAATTTAATTAAATGTTAAAACTCAAACTCATTTTTTTTAATTTATGTAGATGCTTCACCGTGTTTTCTCCCCCTTCTAAGATCGTACTTAACAATGTTTTCTCCCCCCTCTAAGATCATACTTCACCATGTTTTCTCCCTCCTCTAAGATCGTACTTAACAATGTTTTCTCCCCCTCTAAGATCGTACTTCACCATGTTTTCTCCCACTTCTAAGATCGTAATTCACCATGTTTTCTCCCCCCTCTAAGATCGTACTTCACCGTGTTTTCTCCCCCCTCTAAGATTGTACTTCACCATGTTTTTTCCCCCGTCTAAGATCGTACTTCACCATGTTTTCTCCCCCTCTAAGATCGTACTTCACCGTGTTTTCTCCCCCCTCTAAGATCATACTTCACCGTGTTTTCTCCCCCCTCTAAGATAATCTTAGAGGGGGGAGACAATCTTAGTAAGATTGTACTTCACCATGTTTTTTCCCCCTCTAAGATCGTACTTCACCATGTTTTCTCCCCCTTCTAAGATCGTTCTTCACCATGATTCTCCCCCCACTAAGATCGTACCTCACCATTGTTTTCTCCTTCTAAGACCATACTTAACTATGTCCCCCCCAGTCTATGTAGTAAAAATGGCGCGTTTGTATGAAGTGTCCACAAATAAATGTTTATTAGTTCGCCAACTCACACATCGGTCACACAGGGGGGGTGAGGTCGCTTTCAGATAGCGGCAGGGAGTGTCCATAGTCCATACTGTGTATTATCCTTGTACTGTGGGATTTGATATGGATGAACGTTATCTCCTCGGGCCCATAGCTCAAAGAGGCTTCAGACCTGAAAAAACCCTTTGTACCTGAAAAATGATTTCTTATTTTGACACTCACAACATTTGTACCGCTGTCTGTGAGGAATGATTGACAAAAGAGTTTGGGCCATACGGCGCCATCTTGAAAATTTGTTTTTCCATTTTTTTTGATAATTTGGCTTTTCTCCGACCAGATTTGAAGGCCTAACACGCGTTACATATCATTTGTAACGGGGCTGGTGTACTCAGTTTGTTTCTAGATTGTCTAGATTTTCTGTAATTAACCTCCAAAAAAAAGCCCGACGGGCTTTTTTTCCCATGCTAATTACAGAAAAACTAGGTACTCTACATACCAGTTTATTACATCAGCCCCGTTACATATGATATGTAACGCTAGTTAGCCCTTCAAATCTGCTCGGAAAAATGCCTAATAATAAAAAAAAGGGAATAACATTTTTCAAGCGTTACTCCGTCGGGCCCATAAACTTTCATCGATAACTGTTCGATAACTGTTTCATCGATAACTGGTGTTGTTTGCTCACCGACGATATTCTAAAAGTGTATGTTAATAGGTCCAAAGATAAAAACGAACCTTTTATTTTTTATTCAAAACGCATTACATTAAAATAAGAAGAGGCTTGGGTGGCTACAGTACAGAACCTAAATATGTAAATATTATTGAAAATCAAAGTATTTTTATCTAAGTAGATGCTTTACACATTTTCCTAAATCGTATTTTTTTTCTATTAATACAAAATACCATAATAAACATACAAACATATGCATTTGAATATTCTATAAATTTATATTGATTTCTGTAGGTACCTATAAAACATTATCATATTAATATATATGTAAATCGATAACTAAAATCTAAATGTCGATGAAATATGCATAACACTTCATCTCGTCCTGTAAGGATGTCAGTGTCAGACTGTGTCGGATGAGTGCAGCACATTCATTGAAAATGTACAGCGAATAGTGAGACCGATAAAATAAGATCCGTTTTATAAGTCCGGTAAACTGTCGGAGTCGGATGAGTACACCCGCCCGCCCTCATACAAAATGTACAGCGACTGAAACGGACTGTGACATCATCTGTCGGATCTGATCGGATTGGATGAGTGCGCCCGCGCCTTTAGGATGTTTGCGGGGGGTGAACGACGGTGGCGCAGGGAAGTTCTGGCTAATTAAACTATAGGACTTGGTGATAAGTAGTTCTTTAATGATTTGTTATATTTTATTACATATAGTTTGAAAACATATATATTATATATATATATTATGTAACAAACCTTTTATGTCGGAAATTTTCCTATTTTCATAATAAAACTATGATCACTTTGGAGTGTTTATTTTCATAAACTAGTGTAACTGTAGGATCGTAAGTGGAAAATTATTCGGATATTGAAAAACAAAGTTTTCACAAAGTCTCGTATCTGTTTTCAAAAATAAAAAAAAATATTACAAATACAATTAAGTGAGTAGGTAATATATCAAATGAAAGCAGAAACTTTACTCTATATATAGGTATATTAGATTTATTTCAGCATGTCCTTGGAATTAAAATATAATAGAAGTTTGAAATTCCCTAACTGAAAAACGGTTGTTTTGAAGAACTTGCAAAAATGAGATACGTGAGTTAGTGGTGCGAGGGACGATATGTCAGACAAAAAAAAATAAAAATATCAAAAATCGAACCTGCTATTTTTGTTTCAAAAAATATTGCAGTCCATTTCCTGTTCCCTCATAAATATTTTGCTCCGTATCCTAAAGGGTGGGCGATCCCTTTGTCCAGAATTCAGATGTATAAGTACCTCACTTGCACAACAACTAGTTGAGAATAGAAAAGCTTCTATTTTATTAGGCCGGAAACCCCATCACTAATGAATAACGAGTATACCTTTGTTCTAGCTGAGTGCTCATTCCTCAGAACGACATTTTTCACTGCAAAGGCATAATTCGGGGCAGTTTATTTGTCTTTTTTGACAGTTGTATTTAACGCCACAATGTGGTTTGAATTGCATTTGCACCGAATTAGCTCTAAACAAGCGGTAGCAGCCACAGCAGTAGACCATCTACTGATTATTTGTAACTATTTCCCACTTTCACTGAGCCGGACGTGAGAGATTTTGAACGGCCACTAATGTCTGATCCCATACGTGGACACCCTGGTATACTGCTCTCAGAAGATATTGTTGAAAACTGTCTTCCGATGATGGATTTTTTTTAATTTGTCCTTATCTTTTAGAGTACGATTCTCGCCTGCAATGGGTTAAGCTGGTGCAGTAGCTGGATCTTAAACATATTAAAAACAAATCAATTTAAAATAATTTTATACCCAAACAGAGAAATCTATGTACAATACAAAAATATCGTTTTATTCAAACTGTCTTGTCATAGGCGCACATGGTTATAATAAATTTTTCCAAAAATTTTTTTGGCGCTTTCAATGTCTCCACAACCCATCGTTTTAAAACCGAGAGTTGATGGAGGAGAAACATTCCAGGCTTACGACGCGGTTTTCTTTCCTCCTCCATTAGGGGCTGAAATGGTATCACCTCCTGTTAGAGCATAGAATATGGACAACATTAATTCTTTTTTCGTCTTGTAATATCTTGTGTTACCAATATTTTTTATTTATGCCACTAGTGAATATTTTTTAAACGATAGCATATTAAAGCAAAATCTAGTAGATTTTTTGGAGAGTTTTTTCATTTTCTTATTTTTTTTACAATAAATGTAGTAAATTGAACAAAAAATGTGCCAAAAATGAAAGCTTCATTCTCGGTTTATTCGAAAACGACACCAAGTTCAAGATGATAGGTCAAATAGATAGTGTTTTTTCTAAAGCACGCCAAAGTGAGACTTTGTACGCCCTCCCTCATCACCTGCCAGGGGGTGAGGGGTGGCTACTGGGCTAAATCAGCTTCTATTTACTTAACATACACGTGTGCCAAGTGATTTCCTTTAATCATCAAATTTTACCACCCCATACACATTGGATTACGTATAAAACCCCACTATGTAACTTTATTTATAATAAAACCATTTAAAATACTTTAAGTAAAAGACTCTCATCAAATACATTCTGTACAGTTTTAATATTGTTTTATGTAAACATAAAACTTATAATCCCGTTTATCCTAAGGCATTTTGGCTATGGTAACCTTATGATGTTCCGATTCGGAGTAGGTGTTTATTACACTAATAGTTAAGTATCTGTTCCGACCCTTATTACTAAATTGAACCATAATTTCGATTATTCATAGCCATAGCAATCACTCCAGAGTAAAAATAAGTTAGGCAAGCATTTTCAGTAGTCTGTGATAAGTTGGTAAAGGCATCTATTTTATAAATTAATTTTACAAATGGTGAACTAATACCTAATACAATTTCAAAAATCCCAATTTCCCTTCATCTCTCAGGAACTTAATTAAATGCATTAAAATTTATAGTTGCAAACTAGGACATTTTTTAGGACAAATTTCAAATAAAAACCTAAAATTGTTCCCCACCTAACAAATCCTTCGCTCATTCATTTTATTTTGTTACCTAAATAACTTTTTTTTTCTATTATTTTGTTAACATAATGACCGTATTATTTATGTATTATTATGTAACAAGCGTTATCTAACTTTTATTATGACCATTGGGTCGAACAACCAATAATTCTTAACAAGAATTTCGATGGATGCATATTTTTTGATAATATTTTATTTATAATACAATATTTCATTTTTTTTGGTAATAAGGGTACTGCAGGTACCTAGATTGATTTATCTGTGATTATTTCGTTATAATTTTTACCTACCTAACATTTTAGTACTAACCAGTATTATTCCAATAACATTAACAATCATTGTCACCCTATTTCGTGAGCTACATACAAACTTTCGCTTTGAATTTCTCCATAATTACTGCAGATATTAACAAAATAAGTTCATAGAACCTTTGTACCAGCAAAATATTTCAGTAATACTTCATTCTTATCATTTGTACCGCACTCGTTATGGAGTTATCGATGAAAGTTTATGGGCCCGACGGAGTAACGCTTGAAAAATGTTATTCCCTTTTTTTTATTATTAGGCATTTTTCCGAGCAGATTTGAAGGGCTAACTAGCGTTACATATCATATGTAACGGGGCTGATGTAATAAATGTTAGAAATCTTGTGATTTGGAACGCACATAGTCTGCCTAGTATTGACAGCTGTCATTGTCAATTTTTTTTTTATCGTCTGTCTGTTCGTCTGCCTTGCTCTGTAAAAGTTGTGCCCCCCGTCTAGTCTAAATATAATCTATTTTTAATCAAGTAATCTAAGCTTATTGTAAACTTTTTCCCACAATATTAGTGAATAATATTTGTCTGGCGAATATCAGCATTTTTATTTCTTGGCCCGCTCCGACTTCAAACAAACAGGTTATGTGACCAGCCACGCTGATTGCGCCTTGATGATCTGCGCAAAGCACTGAACTGCGAAGAAATAAGGAAGCAAAGAAAGCTACCTACTGTGAGTAAACTGATCATTACTTTTTACAATCACGAAATACAATGTCGAACGAGGGCGAGCACGGGCCTCATGCCGCCTACTCGTTCGAAAAACTAGACGGGGTGGCCAACTATCACAATTGGAAGTTCCAAATGAAGATGGCACTGATTATGGAGGGGCTTTGGGCCTGTATTGAAGGAACAGAAACATCAGAAACCAAAAGTCAAAGAGCGTTGGCACGTATTTGTTTGTCTGTGAAAAGCAACTGTATACAGTATCTGCGGTCTGTTAATTCTGCCAAAGAGGCATGGTCTAAACTTCAAGATGTCTTTGAGGATAAAGGACTGTATCGTCGCGTCCTTCTACTCCGGAAACTGCATCGATCGAATTATAATGATTATAATTCTATGGGTCAATACATTGATGGGGTCATGACGCTGGTACAGCAACTCGCTGACATTGGTCGAGTGATCGAAGATAAAGAAGTGGCCGAACTGTTGCTAAGTGGCTTGCCACAAGATTACGATGTGTTGGTCTCAAGCATGGAATCTGCTAACATCCTAGAAAACTTGACAAGCGAAGCAGTGCGCGCTCGTCTTTTACAGGAGGAATTCCGCAAGCAAAGCGATAATATAGTTCCAGTTTCGAGTGAGTCCGTGTTTATCGTTTGTCACTACTGCAAGAAACAAGGCCATGTGAAGTCAAAATGTTTTAAACTAAAACGTGATAATAAAAATAAATCTAACAAAAATAAACCAGTGCAAACATCCAAAAGTGAAACTTTTTTAGTGTGTGCCTTAGCTGAATGCGTAGAAAACAAAAATTGGATAATTGACTCTGGCTGCACATCTCATATGTGCCATGATCAAAAGATGTTTACATCTATGGACACTAATTATTCTAGTATAGTTACTGTAGCCAATTATAATAGCCTGCAATGCAAAGGAATAGGCTGTGTAACTATTTCTTTTGAAAATGGTGTTACATTAACGCTCGAAAATGTTTTGTATGTTCCTAACCTCTCCGCAAATTTAGTATCAGTGAGTAAATTATTAGATAAAGGATATTTTGTGGAATTTAAAAATCATAAATGTAATATCATAAAGAATTCACAAATATTGGCCAGTGCATCTTATTGGAACTGTCTTTTTAGGTTAAATGGCCGTGTGCTTAATCCTTCTTGTTCACAGAGTAGCTTTGCATCCTCATGCTCCCTGCCAGGCAATGTACAGGAGCGGGAGAGCGTATTTGCAGCCGGTTCAGTGCCAGTGGAAGTTTGGCACAAACGACTGGGACATCTGAGCCCCCATGGTATGTGTGCACTTCGTGATAATCTTGCTGAAGGTGTAAAATTTCACAGTGATAAGATGGAAGATTGTATCCCGTGCATTAAGGGAAAGCAAACAATGAAGAGCTTTCCAAAGGGTGCTGCCAAAAGAGCTCAACGACTGTTGGAGTTAGTACACTCTGATGTCTGTGGTCCAATGTCGGAGCCTAGCTGGGGAGGAGCAAGATATTTGGTGACGTTCACCGATGACTACTCTCGGAAGACATTCGGCTACCTAATTAAGAAAAAAGATGAGGTAATGTCCTGTTTTATAAAATTTAAACTTCTAGTAGAGAAACAGACCGGTTGTTTTATTAAATGTTTACGCAGTGACAATGGTGGTGAATATTGCAATGCAAAGTTCACGAATTATTTATCTAGTCATGGGATAGTCCACCAAACCACAATACCGTACAGTCCACAGCAAAATGGAGTCGCAGAACGACTAAATAGAACTTTAGTCGAGAAGGCAAGAACTATGCTTGCTGATTCGTGTCTAGGAACGCGTTTTTGGGGTGAAGCTATAATGACATCAATTTATTTGAAAAACAGGTCCCCTACTGCTGCGATACCCGGTGCAACACCTGAACAAGTTTGGACTGGTTCCAAAGTGAATTTAAGTCACTTGAGGGTGTTTGGTTGTAAAGTTTTTTCTCTTGTACCTGACTGTAAACGTAGTGGAAAATTTAGTGAGAAATCCAAAGAATATATTTTTGTTGGTTATTGTGAGGAATCAAAAGGTTACAGATTGGTGGACCCTAATAATCCCAAAACTATAATTAAATCTAGAAATGTTCATTTTATTGAATTGACATGTAATAATAATAATGATGATAAAGAAAATAATTATAATAATAATTTTATCAATCTAGACATTAATAATTTGAAGAATATTCCCTTTCCTAGTGGAAATAATAATGAATGTGTTGTGATTAATCCAGTTTTTTCTGAAATTCCAGGCACTCCAGTGCAAGAGCCCTCTACTGGTATTGAGGCAACCAGTCAGAGTGACTCTTCCGGTGATGAGAGAAGTGAGCCTCTCAGTCCAGTCTCTGCAGAGGCGTCCTTTCATGATGCCCATCCTGTGGACGAGCAGCTGCAGCCTGAGAGCCCGTTGGAGTACTGGAGCCCATTGTCCAGTGACACAGATGGCACCGAGGCGACTCCTGAGGCCACTGACAGCAGTCGTCCCGTGAGAAGTACCAGAGGTATTCCACCAAAAAGGTATGATGATTATGACTTTTCATCTAATAGTTCTTTTCTCTCATATGCACCATGTTTTGATGAGCCCCAGTCCTATGAAGATGCAATGGCTGGTACCAATAAAGCTGAATGGGAGTGCGCAATGAAAGAGGAATATAATTCTTTAATAAAAAATGGGGTTTGGAAGGTAGTAGACAGACCATTGAACCGAAATGTTGTTAAATCAAAGTGGGTTTTCAAGGTTAAACAAGACACATCAGGAAATTTTGATAAATTTAAGGCTCGTTTAGTAGCTCGAGGATTTAGTCAGAAACCTGGTGTAGATTTTAATAAAACTTTTTCACCCGTAGTTCGACACTCAACTTTGCGTATTTTGTTCAATCTGGCAAATGAAATGAATATGGATATTGACCATATAGATGTTGCTACAGCATTTTTGAATGGATCCCTACAGGAAGAAATTTTTATGGAACCACCTCCTGGTTTTGAATTTGACAAAAACAAAGTATGTCTTTTACAAAAAAGTATTTATGGCCTAAAACAAGCAAGTAGAGTTTGGAATGAAACTGTTAATAAATTGTTAACTAGTCATGGTTACTCACAAACTCGTTGTGAACCATGTGTTTATGTAAAAAGAAAAAGTAATAAATTAACAGTTTTGGCTTTGTATGTTGATGATTTCTATATTTTCAGTAATTGTCCTTCTGAGAAGGAAAATATAATTTCCATCTTAAAAAATAATTTTGATATAAAAAATTTGGGATCTATCAAAAACTGCCTTGGTATAAGTGTACATAGGGATAGAGATAGGGGTACTATTACTCTAGAACAATCAGAGTACATTAAAAGGCTGCTTAATCGTTTTGGCATGTTAGATTGTAAAGGTGTATCGACACCATTGGCTGTAAATGAAAAATTTGAAAAACCTACCAAAATTAATGAATGTAACTTTAATTATAGAGAGTTAATAGGTGGCCTCATGTATCTAAGTGTATGTACCAGACCTGACATTTCTTTTAGTGTTAGTATGCTGAGCCAATTTAATAATAATTATAATGAAAGTCATTGGCTGGCTGCCAAGAGGATTCTTCGTTATTTAAAAAATACAATAAATTATGGTTTAGTTTTTACAAGATGTAAAAATTTTAATTTAGAAGTTTTCGCAGATGCGGATTGGGCGAATGATCCTATTGACAGAAAGTCTTATACAGGATTTGTAATTAAATTTGGTAGTAATACTGTTAATTGGGAAAGTAGAAAACAGCGCTGTGTCGCTTTATCTAGCACAGAAGCCGAATATTTGGCCATTGGCGATGCATGTAAAGATTTGTTATTCATAAAAAATTTGTGGTTTGAAATAACAGGCTGGGAATTAAAATGTAAAGTCAGGAATGATAATTTAAGTGCATTAAAGCTTTTGGAAAGCAGAGAATGTCATAAGAGAACGAAACACATAGATGTTCGTTATCATTTTGTTAAGGACTTAGTATGTAATGGTTGTATCTTTGTTACATATTTACCTACCGATAGAATGATAGCAGACATACTGACAAAGGCTCTACCACCTTGTAAGCATAAAGGTTTTATTTATGACTTGAATGTACGGAATGTTTAAATTATTAGCATGTATCTCTTTGTGTTATACTAAATTTTGTTGTGTGGCATGTATTTGTATCTCTATTATAGAGTCACCACTATGCAGCCTAAGGGAAAGTGTTAGAAATCTTGTGATTTGGAACGCACATAGTCTGCCTAGTATTGACAGCTGTCATTGTCAATTTTTTTTTTATCGTCTGTCTGTTCGTCTGCCTTGCTCTGTAAAAGTTGTGCCCCCCGTCTAGTCTAAATATAATCTATTTTTAATCAAGTAATCTAAGCTTATTGTAAACTTTTTCCCACAATATTAGTGAATAATATTTGTCTGGCGAATATCAGCATTTTTATTTCTTGGCCCGCTCCGACTTCAAACAAACAATAAACTGGTATGTAGAGTACCTAGTTTTTCTGTAATTAGCATGGTAATTAGCATTTTTTTGGAGGTTAATTACAGAAAATCTAGACAATCTAGAAACAAACTGAGTACACCAGCCCCGTTACAAATGATATGTAACGCGTGTTAGGCCTTCAAATCTGGTCGGAGAAAAGCCAAATTATCAAAAAATGGAAAAACAAATTTTCAAGATGGCGCCGTATGGCCCAAACTCTTTTGTCAATCATTCCTCACAGACAGCGGTACAAATGTTGTGAGTGTCAAAATAAGAAATCATTTTTCAGGTACAAAGGGTTTTTTCAGGTCTGAAGCCTCTTTGAGCTATGGGCCCGAGGAGATAACGTTAATTTGTCGGGTCGGGTGTGGTTTCGTTAGTATGTTTCCACCTTAAGATTCCGTTCCAAAATCAGGTCAGTTCACGTAAGATTTACCTTGTTCAGCGTCATTGAGTTGAGAGTGAGTAACAACATGTCTCTGGTAGCAACATCGACGTAGAATCAAATGGACGACGGGTCTAGTACATAATTCACGAAAAAAGCGTCCGCAGTTAACCTATACACAGTAGTTATATGCATAGAAACAACACACATTTGCATTTAGATCGTGTGTCATTGCATTACGGTTGTTTTTGTTTGCAACAATTTATCACCATACGAAACTTCGACTGGAACGTACTTCACCTTACGCAGTTTCGAGTGAAGACAGAGAAGTAATGGAGTAGCTTTCACTTATAATGTTTTTTGTTGGTTATGTTTTATAAGTATTTTTTATTTTTGCAGAATCTTGTTTTTTTTTATAACAATCAGAAACGCTTAATAATGAATTATACAGGGTGAAAATGATTCGAGCAAACAAAGTGTATTTTTTACGGAACAAAGTATTCCTCTCGTCATGATTCGGCTATAATGTTTTTCCATAGTGCACAACGTATAGGATCTCGGGGAAAGCTAAAATAAATAAAATATTTCATGTAATAAAAGCAATAGTAAAAAGTTACAAAATATTTTAATAAGAAACTTTATACTTGAAAGCGATGTTCGAAAGTTCGCTCATGGAAATCAAACTAAATGCGTAATTCAAATAAAAATAAACTACTGCGTTTCTTAGCAAAACAATACTTTAAAATGATAAAGCAAAAGTTTACTTAGCGGAAATATGATACTCCATCCTGTTTTTTCACTTTACTTTAATAGTTTTTACAACTTTTCACGACGCAGTACGCCATTTTGGACGTGCAGTCAGCCGGCCGACCGAAATAAGACTGGCGCGAAATTAGACCTCTTTTTGCGTTTTACTACTCTTTTGGTTCGGACACTTTTGAGCGCTGACCCGAAGCCCATTGTTTCTACGTCGATGGGTAGCAAGCAGTACAGTACCAACTTCAAGGCAGTCGCTTTTTCGGCTCTTTAGCACAGTCGACTGTGCTAAGGGGCCGAAAAAGCTGAAAAACCACGTTTTCTTTGTGAGAGTCATTAATATCGAAACAAATCTGTATGAAGCCAAGTCCAAGGGAGAAATTTATTAATCTCGCGAGATCTCGTCCGATTTTTGGTCGAGAATCGAGATTAATCTTTGTAAATATGGCCGAGGATGTCGCGAGAACGAGATTGCATTCCCTAGGCAGTACCCACCCATTATGTTTTCATGAGAGGTATTTTAAGGTCCTGTATATGTGTATTTTATTTACGCGGATATCACACTGAGGCGGAATTCAGACGGGAGCGCGGAGCGACGAAATTCGCATGCGGCAGCGATCCGCTCCGCAGGACGGTTTCCGTCGGAATTTCGTCGAAAGCTGCAGTGCACGACGAAGGCGCGGATTCCGCGCCACCGCCGGGCGGTTTCCGTCCGAATTTCGTCCGAAGTAGCGGTGCACGACGATTTTCGTCATACGTTTATCTAATATTCGAACGTGTATGTATGTAACAAGGGTTGTTTTTGTTTGTTACAAGCTCAGAACAAGAATAGGTATAGAAACTGAATTCCATACAATACTCCTTCCAAAAAGCAGGGTAGTACTTTATCCTATATATACGTATACATCTTTGTCAACAGAGGTCAACCTTGAATGGTAAGTCGCGATGGTTTCATATAACTATGTTTTCCGTCCAGTCTAACTTGACCTATGCGTATACAAAACCACAGCGTAAAGATTCAATCACGGAAAAACAGCAAGCAAACTCAGTAAATCGAAGCAACAAAATGTATGTTATAGAATAACGAAACGGGTTTGATTAATAAATATAATAATTTTTTAATATTTCTTTGCAAATTATCAGTATTATAAACGCAAATTGCCCGTTTTTTTCATGTTAAACAACTTTCGCGTAGCAGGAGTACTTTACTTACTGTTGTCTTTGTGTTCTGTGGCATTCACGTCACAGCGTTTTGATTAGAGCAGAGTTAATAGTGAAGTCGCTTCTACTTCATTTTTTAACGAAAATATTTTTTACTACGGCAAACATTCTTAGAAAAACATCGAAGTGAACTATATCTTCACTAGCTGGAGGGCCCGGCTTCGCTCAGGGAGTTGATGTAAGATCGTCTGGTAGTTGGAACAAAAGATAAAAAAAATAATCTAAGAGGTTTTTTTTATTAAATCCTTAGTCTAACAATTCACATATCTGGTTCATTATCAGTATTTTTCGTTTTCAGGGTATATTATTATTTTAGAATTCCCTACCTCATCTCCCGCACCCCGAGCCTCACCCCCTCTCGCTCCCCGAGCATTTATTTAATAACTCAAGTTACAAGTCAGTGTATATAACATAATATAAATATAACATCATATACCTACTTAGGATTATTATTTCATTATTACATTATTTCGTTACAAATAATAACATTATTGAGTAAATCACATATTATAACATTCATTATGCGATAGTAGGTACCACATACTCTGTCAGTCTCTGGTTCTCATAGTACAAAAAAAAGTAGAGACGACTCTATTTGTTGTCCTACCGACCTTGTTCTGAAGCAGTAGTTCTCTTTCGTCTTTGCGCGGATCGCGCGCGAATCGCACCTCCGGACGGAGAAGCGGCGTCAGTGTCTGGTACCCAGCGAATCTTACCGCGTCGCCATCCGGGAGCGCGGATCCGTCGTGCGAATCGCGCCTCCGGGCGGAGAAGCGGTGCCAGTGTGTGGTACCCCGCGGTTTTTTTATACAAATCAACATTTTACAGTACAAAGTTTAAATCTGCTCCACCGTAATAGGGAGTTTTCAGATGACATATGTCACACCGTTCATAAAATTCTCAATAGATGGCGTTTCTAAGCTTTGGCAATGTGTTTCGTAGAAATTACGGTAGCAAAATAGATTTAATATTGTTGAAAATATATAAAAAGCCACGTGAAAATAGGTTCTTATTATTTGAATTAACAGAAACGAAATGGATGACCTGAGTGCGTTCTGGTTTCTCTGTTATATATATGTAATTTCTTCTTCCACACACAAATAAATTAATTTTAATACATTTTTATAATTTAAATGCAATTTATATATCTGTATCATGATATAATTCTTTTAGGAAATACAAAAACAATACTGATAAGCTTTGTGCATCAAAAATTATGAACATATTTTTTTGAATCCAAATACAAAAAAATATTAAATTAAAAGTAATCTTCGATAGCTATTCATCATTATTAGATAGAAATCAGTAATATCAATCAGTTTTGACGAGTTTTTAAAGATTTTCTTATTTCCAATGTTGATCAGCGCCATCTACTTGAGTGTAGAGAATGCCGTGGAAAACTCCCTATTCGCCGCGGTGAGCGGAGCAGTGTGTTTTCCGCCTAAGCTTCCGGACCTCAGGCGCGCGGCGCGGCTAAGAATTTTCTTACTTAGTTTGATTGGCTTTCTGAACTAGAAGTGAAAGTATTGTATGAATTTCTGAACGAACGTACCGTTTCTTTGACGTTTCTCGATTGAGTTGATTCGTTCTATTGAAAATTATTATTTTCTTAAGAATTACTTGCAAAATCTAATATGAATTAATAACAAATTACCCTCAATATACTACAATATCTACGTGTTAACGTCATAACCAGATAATCTAAAAACTGTGTGAGAAACCGAAGATTCCGTCCTCTCCTTGTGCTTACGTGTTGAACTTGTAATTTTGCTGTTTGTTTCTGTGATAAAATTATTGTTATTGGGCTATGGTAGCTTGAGCTGCTAGCTAAAAGTCAGCTCTAGCCCAGTTATGAGTAAAAAACCGGGAAGAACCGGGCCGAGGATCAGGGTGACAAAACCACTTACCAAAAAGAAAGCCGAAGACATCGCGTTATTCGACGACTGTAAGTACGTCTACCATTGCCAGTACTGTCGCCTCAAATTCACACAGAACAGCCAATTTTTCCGCCATATGACGACTAACCACGAGATACAGCAGAAACAAGCCACTTTCGAGTGCAATGATTGTCAAGTTGTTTTCTCTAAGAAGACGAACCTCGACCTACACTGCCAGACCCACCATCAGGTGAAGAGCAAGTCGAAATGCGAGAGCTGCGCCATCACTTTCAAATCCCGTTACTGTCTCCGTCGACACTTGAAACTAAAGCAGCTCATGCAAGAGAACTCATGTTTGAAATGCCAGAAAAAGTTCACAAGCAAAGACGGGCTGGCGAAGCATGTACGTAACAAGCATATGTTTAAGAATATAACGTATCAGTGTGATATGTGCGTATTGAAGTTCAAAGTGAAAGAGTCGCTGCAAAGCCATCTTGCTCGCATACATAAGAGATTATGATTTTGTATTTAGTAGAAGTAAATATGTTTATGTTTCATTGGTCAATTATACATCAACGGTAACATTTCCAGTATAAGCTGAACTATAGTGTAAAGAAAATGTCTTACAAAGTAGGATCATTTGTCATCTCTTATGATTATGATGTAATCTACTTTCATAAGTAATAAATATTTAATTAGTTTAATTCACTGTCAAGGCAGTCCTTTGACGAAACATTGTTGTTTGCTTCATTAACTGACATAACTAGAGAACGGATTTCAAGTAGCTTTTACTATATGGATATGACCAGTGCAATTTGTTATTCTTTTAACAAAAATAGCTAAAGGAAAATAAATGTTATTTTACTGTACATTGTGTAGAAGAAATATTTAAGACAATGAACTAATAAAAATAAACGATTTTATTTCGTTTTAATAATTATTATTTCCGCCAAATATTGCTGGACAAAGGCTCCCAAAGAAGTTTTTCCTTTTTATTTTTCAATTAGTTATTGTTTGTTACAAAAATAACAAATTGCACTGGTCATATCCATTTAATATAGTAAAAGCTACTTCAAATCTGCTCTCTAGACATAACCAACTTTACATTATTTTACAGGACAAGCTTATCAATTGATTGTTGTCCAATAAGAATTAAACTGATTTAAACAAACACGCATGAGAATGTTCTGGTTGAAATAAAACCTCTTTAAAGACATACTATTATTTGAAAAATCACTATTTACTTAATTTATAAAAAATACAAACAAGACACATTTCATCTAAGAATTTTGTCAGATACATCAGTTAATGAAACAACCCATGATTATTACAAATAATATATCAGTATTTACAAAGGACATCCCACAGTTGTTGGGCAAATTGACTTTACTGGTAGCATAACAATCGGTGCAGTTGACCACACCTGAACTGAATAGGACAGTGTAACATAACAGAAATCTCATTATAAATAACTCAGAAGTTCAGTTTATTTTATACAAACATTATTATTTAGTAAGCTTAGCATAAAAAAACGTGTTAAACTATGTCAAACATAGTTACTGACGGTATTCAAAGGGGGCTTCTACTCTTACATCTGATAGATATTTTTTTTCGCAAAATACTCATACTCAGATTTTTTTGTATTGGAAAGGTGTTCAGTATGATGAGTAGTAGCCCCCGTTTCAGTTTCTGAGAGAGCTCTTTTGACACTCTGTATAGAGGGTCCTTATAAAAAACCTTAAAAAAATTTACAGTTCTATTCATGAGACTGGACAACTTTTCCAAGGAACCTATACTCAATTCGAAAGTGGTGATATAATCTGTCTGCCACCTTCTTGCATGCTGTGGGTCCAGTTATGTTGATGGTTTCCACTACAAAGGTCCTAACTCCAAAGTGCATAGTTTTGGCAATAGCCAAAAAACCAATAGAATAAAATATTTTTAACATTTTCTTTTTGTTTTTAAAGTTATACAAATTTGGTTCTAATGGTCCTTTTATTATTCAGACCTTTAAAAGTTTTTTTAGTATGTATTTTTTAGTTTTTTGGCTATTGCCAAAACTATGCATTTTGGAGTAACGACCTTTGTAGCAGAAACCATCAATGTGATTTACAGTAATACTTGTAGCCATTGATATGGGAATATATGTAACTTGACAGTTAAAAAGTCTGCTCTGAGGAGTAAAAGGAGGAGAGACTAGGAGAGTCTAAAAAGTAAATGTTTCAAAGCAAAGAGATTCAACATTCAGTTTTTCTATAAATTACACTTCTAAATGTATTATTTGTAAGTCTAATTAAAAACGAAGAAAATTTACCTTTTTAAGTTTAAAACTTGTATTTTTTTAGATGTTAAGTAAATTATTTTCAGTTAGCATAAGCTAAGTACCTATGTTTTTATAAATGATCTAAACATAACACATGAAAATATTTGTTTGTTGAAATATGCCTATTGCCGCTCTCCCCCACTTTTTGTTCACCTCTGGTGGATATCGGGAAAAAAGTTGCAACGTCCACCAAAAGTCAAGGAAATCCGTCAGAAGATCTCACGTGTCCCCCATTACTCAGTTATATATCGATTTATTTACTGGGACTATGATAATCCGGGACTATCATAGATGTACAAGAATCGGAAAACAAGAGAATCTGTAAAAGAACAAGATTCACTGAAATAGCTCACAGAATAATCAAATTGAAGTATCAATGAGCAGGCCATACAACCAACAGGTAGGGAAGAAAGACTCCGGAAATCGTTGTGTTCATTTCTTCCCACTGTCCGCCAATTGCCGCCAATGGGGTTCAGTGGGAGAGTTGTTACATTGGTGGACTGACTGATACCACAAAATAGATAGATACAGAAGGTCCGCTCAATACGCTCACTAAAATCCTAAGCTTATACACGCTTATAGACGTATACGGTCGTTGTAGGCAAGGCTACGATACTGTTCGATCGTGACCTTGCCTCGAACAGCCGTATATTTCTATAAGCATGTATATATTTACAATTTTAATGGTTTGTATTGAGTGGACCTTCTGTGTCTATTTTGTGCTGATACACTGGTGGACATGCAACTTTTTTCAAGATGTCAATCTGTGGTGGATAAAAATAAGGATACAACGGGATAAGGCGGGTGAAATGTACTTAATTGGTTACTTAAAACAATTTAAAAGTTCTTAAGAACTTTTTCTTTAAAAAAAGATCATACCTATCTATTAACTTTTTCTTCAATAAAATAATCGAAATAGTGACTTCTTATTCGCTGTAAAGTGGCAAATGTTACTTAGATGTTTCTCATCAGTTTAACTGAACAACTCTCCTGAAGTAGCCAATAGATACAATCAGACCTTTTTATCTTCCCATACAAAAATACATTAGCAATAAATTCCATTTAAAACATTGTATGGAAAGATTTAAAAATGTTTCAATTGTAAAGGTTACACGAGGAAAGTTGTTCAGTGAAAAGGAAAGTTGTCAAGTCGTAAGCGAATAATAAGTGATACTGTATATTCATAATTTTTCATTCACCTTTTCAATGAACAAAAAGAGTATCTAGTTAAATCGTTTGTTAGTAAAATACAATGTACGTTATACCTTCAACTCTGCCCTCATTACGGAAGATGGCCGCAAATTACCTATACGAAAACTCCATATGGGTCATCCAATTTAAGAAATCGCTAAGTCCAAATTTGACGGTTTTGAATTTTTTTCACGACATTCATTGTTAACTTAAGGTTATGATTCTTTTAACAAATAAAATCGCTAGATTTTTTCTATTACTTGTATTTTTCATTATTTTTTTAACCTGCACCGTATTATTTCAGAACACATTTAAAACATAATGGCATCAATATGTCAAAAGTAACTTTTGGACTTAGTGATTTCTTGAATTGGATGACCCATATACTTTGCGGCCTTCTTTCTTATTCTAATCACAGGTGAAGTTGATTATTAGTACCTAAATAAAACATTAAGTTTTGTGATTTAAGTGCCCGAAGTTTTGTGTTGTGATGATTAAAAAACTTTTTTTTTACTTTATTATCTGATTTTCTTATCTTCTAAGTGTAATAGTGACTTATCACCACTGTTATTGGTTAAAAATATATACTATCAGTATTTTCCTTACTATTTTTCAATTATAATATTTTTATTAATATCCTGCGGTGATCATTGATTGTGTTGTTAAACAGTAAGTGCCTTTTCACACGTCCCGGTTACCGGGCAGCTGGTGCCGGGTATACCCGGTGGCGAAGTGTATAGCCATGTACGTTAGCTTTCACACGTACCGGCAAACATGGCTATACATTTCCGCCACCGGGTACCCGACACCGGCTACCCGGTAACCGGGACGTGTGAAAAGGCACTAACGCTACTCATTTTATAAGTTCAAATTATTTCGAGGCAATTAAAGCCAATAACAAGGTTACAGGATATATTTTACATGAAACTTGATAACATTTTTAGGGTTCCGTAGCCAAATGGCAAAAAACGGAACCCTTATGGATTCGTCATGTCTGTCTGTCTGTCTGTCTGTCTGTCTGTCTGTCCGTCCGTATGTCACAGCCACTTTTTTCCGAAACTATAAGAACTATACTGTTGAAACTTGGTAAGTTGATGTATTCTATGAACCGCATTAGGATTTTCACACAAAAAAAGAAAAAAAAACAATAAATTTTGGGGGTACCCCATACTTAGAAGTTAGAACTGAAACTCAAAAATTTTTTTTTCATCAAACCCATACGTGTGGGTTATCTATGGATAGGTCTTCAAAAATGATATCGAGGTTTCTAATATCATTTTTTTCTAAACTGAATAGTTTGCGCGAGACGCTTTCAAAGTTGTAAAATGTGTGTCCCCCCCCCTGTAACTTCTAAAATAAGAGAATGATAAAACTAAAAAAAATATAAGGTGCTACTTTATTAGTGCCCGATATTTTAGTCAGTGCTTCTACTCCTGATTCTGATCAACTTTTCCTAAGGAACCCATAGTCAAATCGCAAAAAAAAAATTGGACTCTTCATACTAATTTGGCCGCTCGCTCGGCTGATCAATTTGTATGAAGAGTCCAAAAATTTTTTTGCGATTTGACTATGGGTTTCTTGGGGAAAGTTGATCAGAATCAGGAGTAGAAGCACTGACTAAAATATCGGGCACTAATAAAGTAGCACCTTGTATATGATGTACATTACCATGCAAACTTCCACCGAAAATTGGTTTGAACGAGATCTAGTAAGTAGTTTTTTTTAATACGTCATAAATCGTAAACCGCAATTTACCTATACTTCATTCCAATCAAAAAAAAGCAAAAAGTAAACAAACATAGTATGCAGATGACATTGACATGTGTCAATTCCATAGTAAGTTTGTTTACGTTTTGCTTTTTTTTGATTGGAATGAACCATACAACGAACTACAAGAACTTTTATATTATGTTACTTGCTGTTACGGAACCCTTCATGGGCGAGTCCGACTTGCACTTGGCCGCTTTTTATGATGTTTATCTTCATGCAGTCTATAAGTAATTTAAATCCAATAATGCTGTTAACGTTGATGTTTAGCGGCAAGACTTAGATAAAAGACGGTGGTAGCTAGCCAAGCGGGCTCATAAAATGCCCTACCATCACCAACTACCTAACCGAGTCGAACATTTAAAGTAGGACCCCGACGGGATCGAACCCGCGACCTCCTGCCGTGAAGCGAGTATCTTAGCCGCTACGTCATGGAGGAGGCTATAATCTAAATGGATTGATCAGATTATTCGCCAACTTGGTGTAGGATAGGAGGTTGTTTTTTTTTGAGCATTGGGTATAGGTTCCTTTGGGGAAAGTTGTTCAGTTTCATGAGTCCTCATTCTTTAAGGTATCCTCGTAAGGCCCAACCTTAAAGCGCAATTCACACCGCGAGCTCGATTCGATATATTTAATAATTAATTAATTGAAAGTAAAATGGTAATATTTATTTAAAGATAATAATAATTACAGTAGGACTAAGCTAAGCTAAGCTCGCGGTGTGAACCCAAGTATGAAAAGATGTGAAACTACGTTCTAGCGAATATTATTATATATTATACAGAAATTATATAATATATACAGGTATTATAATATTATTATTACCTTTAAATAAATATTACCATTTTACTTTCAATTAATTAATTATTAAATATATTTTATTTTAATTTAAAACAAGTGCTTTTCTGTTTATTAAGTAAACATTATACATAATTGTGATAGTGAAATGGTAATATTTATTTAGAGTGGAGGACAGTGGCACAAAATTAATTGTGACTTGCGACCACCTGTGCTTACTGAATTAAAAACCACTGAGCTTAAAAAGTAAGTATGTGGATTTACTGCATGTGTTGTTAATAATGAAACAAATATCTTAAATACATACAATAATTCATTTTTATTAATACATAGGTACAGGTTTAGCTCATCCACAATAAATAAGTACATAGGAATGTGGACCTCAAAATAGACCACATATAAAACTGATTGTTGTATCTGCGTTGCTTATTGCCAACCTGAAACAAAAAAAAACTGTAAAGATGGAAGAAATGGCCTCGAGTACAAATTGATCACCTGTTTTGTACTGTGAATTGAATGGAGGGACACATGTTTTGTTTTTTTGTATGGAGAGTTCAAATAAGCCCTATTTTGGTACATTCTATTAAAGGCATCTGAGTCAAGACCTCTTTTTGGCGTCACTCTTTCCGGCCCGTTAAGTCTAATATAATGTTTTATATGGCTTCCGCCCGCGACTGGTCGGGGTGCACATAGGAGGGCCTTAACTTTTTTAAGCATTTCTCCGGGAACCCTTAAGTTTTCCGCGATAAAAAAATGTGTTAGCCGAGTGCTTTATCTTTCTACACAAAATTTCATCCAAATCCGTTCATGCAGTAGTTTCGGGTGAAAGTGGAACAAACTAATACACAAACAAACATTCATACTTACTGAGCTCTTTCTTACCTTTTAAGGGGTAGGAGCGAGCATGGCGAGCGAAGTAAGCTTCGCCAAAATGCTCCCAGCTACTACGTTCCCCACGTAGGCCTGGGCCGCCGCAGCCGTGGACCCTGCCACGATGCCGGCGCTGCTAAAGCCAAGCAGAGGGCCCACCACGGCCATTCCCACCCCCCCTGTGAGAATTACAACGCCTCCCACGACTCCAACTATTGCAGCTGCGAGCAGACCCATTCTGTGGAATCGATGGTTAATGGTTATTTTAGATTAATAAATAGCTAAAGAAAAATCTGCTATATACCTATATAAGAAAAATAGACTATATCTGCTATAGTCAAAAGGATACCTATCCTCTGACCAAATAATGTGTCCAATGTGTTATAAAATCTTTTATTTTAATTGAAACTAGGTATTTTAAACTTGGGTTTTCACGAACAAATATCTCATACGCATAGTGCTTACTACCTACATAATTTACTTTAAATTATTAAATGTAAATCTGAGGTCAAGGAAATCTCGCACTCCAGTTCTGTCACACCGTTTCGGCTACAAGTTCTAGGTACAATGAAACAGAATTTTAAATGAATGAATATTATTATGACGTTCCCTCTTTTTCTCCTTTTGCTGTGCCCGAAAAGGGCGACTTAGGTAACTATAAGTTCTCTTTTCTAATTACCATCTATTTGTTTAGTTGCCTTTGACAAACTTATTAGCTCTATTACCTACTCTCGAAAACCATTATCCTCAGTTTGGGCAGGCAACTTTAGAAGATTTTTAGCATAGAAAAAATCTTGTCTCCGTTTTTAGACTTCATCAAAAAGTTAATGTTAGTATACGCAGTATACCGCAGACCGCTCTATTTTTACTGAGGGAGGGATGGGTGATTGGGTGACACACTTGCGTGGTTCGCTAGCATGCCCAGATAGTTAAGTACGTCTACAAATAAACATTTTTAACAATAGGTAAAGGAGTAAATATTTTTGGATCTATCGATGGAGCCAACTAAAATTAACAAACCTACCTTTTATGACTGACCTGAGAATGCACGAATGTAGTAGTCGCGTCAATTAAAAAAAATACTTCAGATGTAATACACTGATAGGTACGTCTTCCAAGTTGGAAAGCACGCACCACACTTCGACCTCCGCCTTCCCCTCTCCTCACCATTGCGCAGCGACAAGCTACAAACAAAGAAACAAAACCAATTCGGGGAATTCCCGATCACAAACATCAAACACCTACAACTTATATCAATCTTGTTTATGGTTGTATGCGATGCAGCAGTTCGCAGCGCCACCTGTTTTTCCATACCGGAACCAACCAAAAGTTATATTCCCTTCGATACCTATAGTTCATTCCAATAAAAAAAATAAAAGGTAAATAAACGTAGTAAGCAGATGACATTGACATGTTTCAGTTCCATAGTAAGTTTGTTTACGTTTTGATTGGAACTGAACACGTCAAAAACCGACTTCAATCGTAATAGCTGCAATTTTGCTGTTTTTCGTTTTTGTTGTTTTTTTTTTTTTCAAATGAATCAATTTTTACAATTTATATGGGGCCACATCTGAAGTATTCCCTACCAAACAAAAAAGAATCGTGTCATCAAAATCGATTCATAAATGGCGGAGGAGTAATCGCGTAACATACATAGGTACAAAAAAAAAACAACACAGTCGAATTGAAAACCTTCTCATTTTTTGAAGTCGGTTAAAAATCGAGCCTCACACTCAAATATCCACTGGGATAGGTAGTCAAAAACTGTTTGCAAGGGAAGCCTAAAAATGAATCTTAAAAATGTTTATTATATTTTTCAACGAATCTTTACATTACAATACAGTACAAGAAAATACATAATGAATTAGTCATAAAAATAATTTTCTTAAAATACTATACTTAAATAAATAAAAATAAGCATTTATTAGCTTGTATGTATACAGGGTCATTTGTGGAACCCTACTAAAGCAATATTTTACTAACAGAATGATACATTGTACTTAGGAAATATTGGCTAATAAAGGTTTTTGTGTAAACCATAATTTAACATAAAAATGGTTTATGAAAGATTGTGTAAATCTGTAGACACTTTAAAAACATAGGGCTTATTCAGATGTTTAAAATAGTTGTATTACACAAGATAAAATAGTAGAACACAATACTCATTAAACACAGGAAAGAAAGGCAGTTGTATATTGCCAAGCAATTGCAAGAGAACACAGGAAAGAAAGGCAGTTGTATATTGCCAAGCAATTGCAAGAGAACCACTTACTTTTGAACGTAAAGGTGAATCATTTCACTTTCCCTACCGGTGGTTCTCTGGAAGAGATTTCATAATGAATAAAAAATTGAATTTTAAATAGAAGTGACAAATGATAATTGGTATTAACTTTTAAATATTTCTAATACAATATAGTCTTGCTTCCCGCTTCCCAGCAACGTAATAAAACTTCTATGCGATATCTACTGTTAAAAGTAATAAAAATAATAAATAATCAGTGTTTTTGAATGGAATGCTTACAATAACAGACTACACAGCAATATCTGAGGAAGTGATTAGTTTCCCATTCAAATAACCCATTTTATGTTTTTCCCTAACATGTCTGACAACATGATCTTTCCTCTTATACTTCTGGTTACAAATCGGACATGTTATACACTGGTTTAAATGCTGCGACTTAACATGCCTCAGCATGTGGTCTTTACGCTTAAAACTGGTATTACAATGTTGACAATTATGTCGATCTGATAAAATATGTTTAGACTCTTCGTGTTTCACCAAGTCCTTAAGAGAACAACATTGAAATTCACATTCTCTACAATGAAATACATCCGAGCTACTATTATGCTTGTCTCTTATATGTTTGAGGAGGTAGTCCTGCCGTTTGCAATCCTTTTTACACACGGGGCAAATGCAATATTTCTGGTTGAAGTGTAGGCTCTGTGTGTGACGTTTGAGATGGTCTTGTCTTCTGAAAGTCGCCGTGCAGATCTGACAGGTTAAAAGCTTCTTCTGACCGTGCATTTCAACGTTATGATGTTGGAATTCGGTGACGTTTACGAATGACAGCGAGCAGTGGGGGCAGAAGTGATAGATTCCATCGTTGTTCGAGGTTTCTTGATTGTGTGCGTTAGTGGTGCTTTGGGTTTGGCCTCCAGACCCTGGGTAAGGATTATAAGAGTATCTCTGAGGTGTATTTGGTAGATAAACCACTTCAACGTCCATCCTTTTCATGTTTTCAACCATGGTTGATGTCTACCAAAAATTTGGTTTTAATATAGTGCCATTTATAAAGTTATGTTTGTTTAGTGTCTTACAAGGAAGAATTCCGCGTTATATTTAGTAGAATTCAATTGTTCTTTTATTATTTGTATTGATTTTACATAACCTCACAAACTTCTGTAAAAAAGTATGTTCTTTTTTTATTTTCTAATGAAACAACAGGCTAAGGGATGTCTCGCCATAAAGCCTAGTCGTGCTATTAAAAAAACCTGTTATTTGGAACGTTATGTTCTACGCACAGTTTGCCTTGTTAGCACATTTGAGACCACAGAGCATGGTTTGTCACAACATGCAAAAACATGGGTCTTTTTGGCGGGAACTCGCGGCAAGAGTTTGTCATTTTTGTTTTATTATCCGAAAAAATAGATATCGTGGTTTTTATTGCATAATATTGATAGTGTATTGTTCAATAAAGTGCCATTTAAGTGTCTAATATGTAGGATAATGAAATAAAAGTGTGTAGACTGTGTTTCGAGTGCTCTCAAGAAGTCCATGAAATCTTCATCAAAAGTGCTATCATTTTGTGGAAGAATAGAGAAAAAGTTAAAGACGACAGAAATTGATAAATGAGAACTCAAATGAAATAGAAAAATATTTAGAGAAGAGCAAACTACGTAAGAATAGGCTGTATGGCCAGAGAAGCCTTTGCCTTTTCCTTGCAAAAGCAGGAAAGAACCAAACAAAAAAAAAAAGCAAAAACATGTCACATTTTGATCTTTTGACATTGACGTTTGTGAAAAAATGTTTGTGTTAAATATTTTTGTTTTTTCTTGAAAATTACCTAAATTCCTAAAAGAAAAACATTTAAAGATGAACTCATTTTAATATGCGCGTATAATATATATATAGCACCAATAAGAATTCATCAAATCAAAGGTATTTATTAGCAATTTTTGCAATACTATTTATCTATTCTCTACCCTCAATTTAATTTCTCTCTTTTAATTTTGGCTGTTCTTTTGTTTTGAGGTATCGTATTCGTATAGTTTTCGAGTCCTAAGTGAAGGGCACAGGAGCCTTAGCACGGTTCTGCTCTGTACGCCCCGATAGGTATCGGTGTCGGCGCTACCACGATAAACATACCGGGCCCATTTCTTTAGATATTTAATTAAATTTATACTATCTTGATGTCATTTATTTAATACGAGCTGGGTGACCGAGCTTCGCATGTTCAATCGGAGCGTTTATAAACTAATTCACTTAATAAAAAAAAACTGGAGACAACATATCCCGATGAACCACACCAAAAATGGCAGAAAAATACTGTAACATATCAGTGTATGTTGTCATTCCTTCAAGAACTGCACGCCATCTGTTGTCGAGTAGCGCGGACCGTGCTTTAAAAGTCAATATTAGCAACAAAGGGCTCCAAGTAATGTAATTCACCTACTCGACAAAAGATGGCGCCATTAGTGAAATATATTAGTACAAAACAAAATACCTACTATCAAAATAAATTCATTTTTTTCTAGGAGAAGTTGAGGTTTGATCACAGATCCATTGTAGATCCAAAACAATTAACCATGGATCGATATAATTATTATTGTTAGAATTGTTTCGACAAAGATTTAAAAAAAAACTAAATGTAATACACAGTAAATTTGAAACATAAACATTGTAATACTCGTTAATGTGTTTTAATGAAAACTTGATAATACAGCGCGCATAGTTTTTTTTTTTAAGAATACCTCAATAAAATAAGTAAAAAACCCACGTCATTCACATTGCGGCGCCCGATTTAAAATGTTCCAAAACGCACACCAATACAAGATATTGCAAATTTCCACTGAATAACTAAATTACAATAATTGTCTCGTTTGACTAAAAGTAAGTAGGTTGTGAAAAATTGCTGAATAAAACGTAGGTACACTATTTTCGACATCAATTCGTAGGTAATTATCCCGCGTGCAAGGTATTTTTTTTATTGCTTTTAAGTCTTTTTATTTAAGTATTTACTGATGTGATCAGTGATCTGATCACACAAAATAAAAAATAAAAAGACAAAAAAGCAATAAAGTTACGTGGGATATGAATCTGGACCTAAAAGCTGCAAAACGTAAGCGACTCGCACCACAACCGCTAGGCCAAAATGTACTTGTGAGAAACTGTTAAAATAAGCATCATATGCATTCTTATTTTATGTAATTTCGCTCATATCTCCCTTAAATGAATATATACAGGTGTTGTTTTGGTCGACAACGAGCTTTTCAGGGGTGATAGTATACATGATACTGATGCCGAAAAAAAAAAAAAAATGGTACCTTCAATTTTCTTAAGAAAATCTTGGAAAATAATTATTTATGGTATCCTTGTTTCCTTGCTTAACGTATTTTAACTTAGAATGGTTGCGTAGCAACGAGGTGAGGTGTGCGGGGGTGCGCGAAGGACCCCGGCTGCGGCAGCGGCCGCGACGGCGCGAGCAGTCTGCCGCGTGCTTCCGCGCCGAAACTGCGTCTCATTTTCTCAGCGAGAGCAAGCGCCTCTGCGCGTGAACTTACGCTACGGCCTACGGCTATGATCAGGAACAAGTCTTTATTCAATAGTCAATAGTCGTAAACTGAGCGATTTAGATTTACATTTCGTGTGGTGTAAATCAAGTGGAGTGTGTGAGATTTGGATTGACGTCGCGCCGCCGTAACGTGTTACGCAATAAAACATTATTTAGCTAGCTATCTTGGAATACTTCTCCCGACAGCCACGTTCATGTAAGTGTCATTGACCTTTTTGTAGGAAAATACGTGAATGAGCCGGCCGTCATTGACTGACTGCGCCAACATGCGTTTTGATAATTTTGGGAAAATTTTTATGTCATTTTTTCAGTAGAATCAATTTATTAAAAAAATATTATAGGTATATTCAGAACAAGTATTTTTTGTACTTTCATCCCTTAGAAGGCCGTTGTCGACCAAAACAACAGCCTGTATATAGCTTCGCAAACACTTCCCGAAACGTTGAGTGTACAAGTCCCGTGTGGTAGGGACTTTGTACTAGGTAGAACAAAATATTGACGATTTAAAAGCATGTGTAAAGCATCTACTTAAAAAAAACATTTTGAGTTTGAGTATCTATATCGGATTTATGTCTGCATGTTAAAATTCTCAATCGAGTAGAAAAGAATGCATGTTTATATTATAGAAATGCAAAACTAAACTTAGTACCTATGCATGTTTGCAAGAAATATCAGAATTTTAACAAAAATACATCAAGATTGTTTGTTTATGTTTTGATCCATACTTAAAAAAATGGAGTATAACAGACAATTGTTGGAGTATATGGAGACTGTTCTATGTATACAGAAGACTTAGTGACGTGTAGACAGACAACGGACTCCCCTAAGGATATCCACACCAATCAGTCCTGCGCTGCCCGCATCCAGCGGCTTCCCGCAACCTTCACCAGGTCATCGGTCCACCGAGTGGGAGGCTGCCTACACTGTGTCTTCCGTCTTAGTGAATCATTAATTTTTTATTTTTTAGATGGATTCAAAAGAGGACTATAATCTACCAGAGGACCAGTGTGACATTGCTGGATCTACTACTGGTAATAGGAAAAAGGTCAAAAAGAAAAAGAAACGGAATGCGAAAGTGTATACAACGTTCAAATGTGAAATATGTTCAAAGGTGATATACTATTTTTTCAATGTCCCTATTATTATTTTTTCCCCTTAATTGGTAAGCCTTGGCATTATTTCACCTGATGGTAAGTAATGATGATGCCAAAATGCCAAAGATGGAAGCGGGCTTACCAAGATTCCCCAACGTAAAGAGTAACTGGCTATCTTATCTTCATGTCGGAACACATTGATGTGCTATTAACATTGATGTTTGGTGGTAAGACTTAGATAAGATGGTGGTAGCTAGCCAGGCGCGCTCAGAAACTGCTCTACCACCAACCATACAGAGTCCTACAAAGTTGGACCCCTCCTGATGTGAAGTGAGTGGACTAGCCGCTGGACTACGGAGGCGGTCTAAAAGTATTCATTGCTTTTAGCCGACTTCAAAAAAAGAGGAGGTTCTCAATTTGTCGGTTTTTTTAAATGTATGTTCACCAATTACTCGAAGACGCCTGAACCGATTTGGAAAATTCTTAAAAGGGTATATCTCCCAGGTGGTCCCATATAAATTTTATCAAAATCGATTTAGCGGTTTTTGAGAAAATCAACAAAAACAGCAAAATTTGAGTTACGATTGAAGTCGGTTGTTTTTAACGTATTCAGCGTGGTCAATTATCATAACATAAAACTAGTGTGAAAGGGACAGACAGGTTGTCAAAAGAATAGTAACTAGTTCATCACCAAAACCCAATATTACTTCCAGCATTTCACGGACAAATACCTCCTCACCTCGCACTTGGGTACACACGCGACGACACGCGCGTTCGCGTGCACCCAGTGCGAGTTCACGTGTAAAACGCGCAAGTACCTCGCGCGACACGTGAAAAACGTCCATGGCGGACCGCGAGCGCACGAATGCCGGTACTGCGATAAGAAGTTTACGTACAAGGAAAAGCTCGAGAGTCATACTAGAGTGCACACTGGTATGTATATAAGTCGACAGATACCTATTTTAGCCTGTTTAGTACAAACTCACTATCTCATCTCATCTCACTAATATTATAAATGCGAAAGTATGGATGTTTGTTTGTTTGTTCGTTCCGCTTTCACGCCGAAACTACTGAATGGATTTGGATGAAATTTGGTAGGTAGATAGCTAAAGCATTCGGCTAACACATAGGATACTTTTTATCCCGAAAAACTCGAGGGTTCCCGGAGGAATAGCTAAAAACTGAAAATTTTACTAGATGGCGCTGCATTAGGATTTCATTTATTTCTGGACCCAAATCTGAAGTTCATGCAGACGAAGTCGCGGGCGGAAGCTAGTTGTAAACTAAAAATTCTTTAACATTGCAAATGTAGCCCTAGTAAGTACCATTATATAGTTTAGACTTAGATTAACCCTGTAGCCTTATTTATTATAAATTATTTCCTTATTAACTATATCAAAGGCCGGCAATGCACTTGTGACTCCTCTGGTGTTGCGGGTGTCTATGGGCGGCGGTAATCGCTTACCATCAGGTGATCCGTCTGCTCGTTTGCCACCTCGACATTTAAAATGGGATGGGGGGATGGGGGAATTGGGGACACACTCGGCAAAACAAAACGCAAGCGTTGCTTCACGCCGGTTTTCTGTGAGGCCGTGGTATCACTCCGGTCGAGCCTGCTCATTCGTGCCGAAGCATGGCTCTCCTACGGCTACTTGCATCGTGATTTTATAATAAAAATAATATAATACAATAATAATAATAATAATATATATATATATATATGTATATATATTATATAATAATATTTAAAAATAAAAATAAAATAAATTAAATAAAATAACATAGACAATCTTTTTTTCCATAAAATTCCGGTATTTCCGGATTGAGTTGAGTATTATTAAAGTAAATCTGGTTCAATCAATTAGCTCAGGACTATTAGGTTTTAAACATAAAATCTTTTATGACTAGCTGATTTTTTGCATACGTACTCAGAATACTGACCAGAATAACGTGCTAAAACTCCCCGCCTCTCCTCCGCTTGCGTTTTGAGATATAGCCCCCTCACCCCCTACCCCGTTATTAGTCTAAGGAATTTTGTATAGGTGCGTTTTATTTTGAATAAAGCTCTCAAACTTGGCTCAGTGGTTCCTTAGGTGGTCTTGAGTGCATTCAGACCGAGAGGCATCGGGAGGCACCATGGGGGTGGCGAGGGGAGGCGGGGAAAGTTTGATTCTGTCGCGCTCCCCTTTGAGGCTTATATTTTCAGAGTTATAGGTACTAGGGCAAGTGTAATATAATTTTCGGATAATTCAAAGATGACGGATTCATTTATAGATTTAAAAAAAATACTTTCGCCGGACAGAAATGTTACTATTTAATAAAATCCGAAACACGTGATTTCTTTTTTCTCATACAAACGTCAATATTTCTTTTACAACGAAAGATAGCACGAAAAAATATATGTGAAAGCCACACTTACTAGGGTTATTGATATATAATTTTATTTGAGGGAGGAGCATAGTAAATGTTGACAAAAAAAAATATTCAGTGCGCGGCAGCGTAGCATAAAATGTGTTTTCTAACTTTTATCACATATTTATTCGTAAATAAATTTATTTTCTGGTACCTAGGTAATTATTTTTTTTCTGTGGGGAATGTTTAATTATTATTGGAACAAAATCTTTCCATATATTTATTAAATCAAAATTTTTAATTTAGTAAAATTCGCACAACAGGAACAAGATTTATTCACATAATGATCGGTTACTTTTTAACCACTAGAGATATACATTATATATTGCATACATTATATGAAAGCTACACTTACTGGGATCTGAAAAAAAATTAATTTAACAATTCTGTGCTAAATACTGAGCGAAAAAAGAAATACAATTAAATGCGAGACATAAAACGCATAGTTTAACTTTAATCGCTTATTTCTCGACAAATTATTTTTTTACAATGTCAGTATACTATAGGTTATATAGTTCTAGTAGTATTGTTGTTACATTGATGTGTCAGTAATTTATATCAATTTGTATTGACAAAAACGACGGTTGTCGAGGGCAAATTGGTAAACTGCAAGCGACGCAATTTCCCCGCTGCCTGGATTGTTCAAGAAGACTTTCGTCTCGGTTCCCCATTAATGGTTAAAATGGTTTAATAGAGTTAAAGAACTGTACAACATTGACAGTACAGTTAGACACTTCCTCGATGCACGTATGAGGCAAAGGAGTTCGATCCTTAGTCTCTATGATCAGCAGTTATCGAATGCGGCAGACCGGATATGGATAAAGACATGTTAAACCCTAGGCGATTATCTGAGTCCACTTTGGTTTTGCCTATCCCTGGGATAGGCGAAACCATCTGGAAATCATCTGGGAAGGGATTTTAGTTTTAGAGGCCTGCATATGACTCACCTTTTCTACACGAAAGATCCCAAGCTTTATACGAAGAGCTGCTGAAAACTTGTGATTATCATTCCGTACTTATGATCAAAATGGAGCTGGTGTATATAAGTGCGGTATATAGTTTTGAATAATATTTTTTGTCCACTTACATTCATTCATTATACCAGATTTCAGCTAGTTATAGTCCATTTGGTGTTTTTCATCAAATTTAGACTTATAATCCTGAGTTAAATTTGTCGCCATTATCTTGGCTAATCATGAGAAAATTGTCATGTTATTGTTATACATGACTATAATTGATAATATATATATTTTTTTTATTACAAATCAGTGTTGTTTTAGTCTTCTTTTACTGTTTGAAGTTTCTTTAATAAAGATATCGGTCACAAAAATATTTAAAAAAATATATATTTTATATGACCCCAACACCCTTTATATCTCAGGACGCAAGTAGAGGAAGTATTTAATTTTTACATTTTCAGAGCTCGTTTAGTCTTATTTTACCGTCTGAAGTTCCTTTAATAAAGTTTGCGGTGTAAAAAAAATATTTAAAATTTTATTTTTATATAGAACCCAAACACCCTGTATATCTCAGGACGCAAGCGGAGGAGGAATGGGGAGTTTTGAGTAATTATTTACTACCACTTACAGAGTCAGTATACAAAATTTCAGCTAGTCCTGAAACATTTTATGTTTTTGATCAAATTTAGCCTAATACCCCTGAGCTAAATTGGTTCTGAAGGAAACAATTTATTTATATGTAGAATGTAGAATAAATAACATAATGAATATTCGTTTTTGTTTGTTTTAAAATGTTAAACTCTCGGAATCCGAGCGGCATGTCCATATTAACATATACCGAGATGTAGTCAAACGCACTAAAATTTTTAATAGAAAAAAAAGCGCCCGCGACTTTGTCCACGTGGACTTCAGAATTGTGTCCAGAAAGAAAGAAAATCTTAAGATAGCGCCATCTAGTGACGAAGTAGAAATTTTAAGTTTTTAAGCATTTCTACGGGAAGCCTTAAGTTTTCCGGGATAAAAAGTATCCTATATGTTAGCAGAGTGCTTTGTCTATCTACCTACCAAATTTCATCCAAATCCGTTCAGTAGTTTCGGTTTGAAAGCGGAACAAACAAATAAATAAACTGACAAACAAACAAACATCCATACTTTCGCATTTATAATATTAGTGGGATGGTGTGGTGACCATCAACTATCTTGTATGTCGTATGTACGGATCATTCAATTTCTTAAATTTATTGTCAAATATCTTTATCCAATGATTATTTGATCAAAGAGATTGGATGACTTTGTCAAGGTAGCATCTACATGTAGTTCATTTCAATCAAAAAAAGCAAAAGGTAAACAAACTTAGTAGGCAACAGACGTTGACATGTGTCAGTTCCATAGTAAACAAACTTGTAAACAAAACAAGTAAAGGTAAACAAACTTGTTTACCTTTTGATTTTTCTTGATTTTAAAGCCTCAGTTACACATGTCCGCGAGTGGCGAAGCGAATGGGGAGGCGAGGCGGTGAGCTTGTAGCTGGCAGCCTCACCATAAAGGAATTAACAAATGGTCTGGTCTCTTCCCATAAATCAGAATTTTTTTTGTTACCTCGCCACTCGCGGACATGAGTAACTGAGGTATAACAAGGTAAAGCAACTAGCATCTTTTGCCACTGAAGAAGGAATACTTCTGCAAAGCATGTTGACCAAATATTGGACATTGAAATAGAAAAAAAATAGAACAGTGGATTTCACTCTAATGAAACATTCTGTGCTATGTGGGCAAGTGTCAAAACATGGTTAATATTAATATTTATTGTAGGTGAAAAGCCGTACGAATGCGGCCGATGCGGCAAGTGTTTCTCGGCGCGGTACAGCCTACAGACACACATGTACATACACACAAGTAAGTTTATATTATAATTATAGACGGTATTTTTAAAATATGTGTCACTGTGCCACGACTGAAACTGGGGTTTCTACTCATGAATAAGAACAACTTCGGTAAAGCCCAAATTTTCCAAATTTCCGACTCTTCACACAAATCGATCACCTGAACGGCGTTTATGAAGAATTTTTTTGCAAATTGACTAAATATATGTTCCTTAGAAAAAAAAATAGATTTGAAGAGTAGAAATACCAGTTTGAAACCAGATATTTTGAAATCACCTTAAATTTTACCATACTTATTAAGCACACACAATAATATTATCTGAAAGTATTGCCTTTATGGGAAACTGATATAATTTTAATTTTAATAGGTACATAATAATGAATGAATGAATGAAAACACTTTATTGCACAACAAAACAGGAAAATAAAAAAATAAACATTTAAAAAAAGTTATACAGGTAGGCGGTCTTATCGCTAAAGAGCGATCTCTATAATAATAATAATATATTTATTTATCAGTCAACACGGGTCCATATTATTGTTAATAACAAAAAGTGGCTACATAGATATACAGGGTGTAACAAAAACGTGTGGTAATACTTCAAGGTGGGCTTCTACTCATTCACACGAACAACTTTTGTTCTATAACTTTGTAGAAATCGCAAAATTTTTTTGGACTTTTCATACAAATCATCAGCTTGCGAGCCAAGTTTGTATGGAGAGTCAAAAATTGTTTTTGCGATTTTTGCAAAGTTGTAGAACAAAAGTTGTTCAGTTTGATGAGGAGAAGCCCACCATGAAGTATTACCACTTCTTTTTATTACATCCTGTGTAGATCGAACATCAGCGGAGCCGGAAATGTCACTCCTTTGACCGAAATGACATTGGCAACATTCTTATAAGAGTCGCCACAAATTACACAAATATTTGGCAACGCACTTGTGACTCCTCTGGTGTTGCGGATGTCTATGGGCGGCGGTAATCGCTTACCATCAGGTGATCTGTCTGCTCGTTTGCCACCTATGCCATAAAAAAAAAAGAGATAGACAGAAGACGGGACGGGACGGGACAGAAGCAAAAACAAACATGATTTTTTGAAATTTCATTACGAAAGTATTGAGTAATTATTTATTTTATAATTTATCTTAGGTGCAGTAATCTACCCTTTTAATCGCTTTAAACTTTTAACTTTGTATAGTTCAAATTTCAAAAGGGGTTTGAAGATTTTTATATGGAACCCGGCCCACTAATCAGCGGCCATTTATATTTTTTCAAAATAGTGGCGCACGATAAAACCTCGATTGGGGACACTCATACAAACCACAAATAAAAAAATACTAAGGTCTCCTAGGTCGTTGTGTCGCCTTATACTGCACTCAACAGAAAGAACGCCACAAAGTATACGGAAACTCCCACAGTATAAGGACATTATACAGTATGGACACTCCCTGCCGCTCTCTGAAGGCTACCTCACCCCCCCTGTGTGACCGATCTGTGACCATTTGTCAAGAGGTTGGCACAGTTCCAAAGCACAGTATTATAACCAAAGACAATTTTATTTTTTAAGGAAAGAGCTAAGCCTTCTAAGGCTATACAGCCTTGTCTGGTGTATACAGCCTTTATTTGTAAAAGTCTAGCTAATAATAAAGAACAATGAGGGCTAATTGAATCTCGATTCAACCCTAGTACATGACGTACACATTTACATGTGTACAAACATGAATGTCTTTGTAGTAAACAATGGCGCGAAATTTGTATGAAGTGTCCGGGGTATGGGAAACTCCATACATGATACTTTACGGCCTTATTGCTTATGAGGGCAGTATACTTCTTCTTATTCAATAAAACTCAATTCTCAGCAAGTATTTTTGTTGCCACTCCTCGTAAATACATTTTTGCGGCAGAACACACGTTGAATGGTTTTCTACGTATCTGAAATAAATAAAAAAAATGAGATTGCATCGTTGAGAGCGTATACACGGCGGCTGAGTTAGTTCCATCCATCCCTCTATGTTAACAACCCATAACGTCCCCACTGCAGGGGCACGGGTCTCTTCCCATACATCGGGAAGGTTAGGCCATACTCCACACACGGGGCCGAGTTCGGATTGATGGAGGTTGTGGGGCAAGTGGCCAACACCGGCATAAGATTTCAAGCCGCCTGTAAGGCCTCCGACATGGCTTAACAACTGCCATCTAATGATAACAGCTCCTCTTACAGCGCTACGTACAATACAGAGAATTGTGGGAAAGGGACGACGAAATAGAAACACATCTACCCACAAAAAAAGAACTGGACTTCCCTTATAAAACTGACAAATCAGCTGACTCGGTGGCTAAGTGGTTAGCGATCCTAACCTCTGATTCGAGTCGTGGGTTCGATCCCCACACAGGGCAATCTTTTCTGTGATGAGCAGAAAGAAGTGTTTGCTCTGAGTCTGGGTGTATAATATCTATATATGTATGTATTTAAATCTATATGTGTATGTATATCAGTCTCTGGTTCCCAAGATACAGGGAATCCTAGTTTGGGGCCAGATGACTGTGCGTGATTTGCCCGGATAAAAAAAAGCTAGTCGACTTGTTGTATGAGAAGTTTCACTCGTTATCTTTTCAGTCATATCGTCATATGAACCCCACTGCCCAGCGTGCTAGGGCACGGATCTCTTCCCATTAGTTCCGTAACGTCAGGCCAATCCCAGTGTCAGAAGTTTTCAAGCCGCTATAAGGCTTGACATGGCTTAAATGATTGCCATAGAAAATATTCTATTCTATCTAGTGATAGCGAGCTGTACCAACGGCTTAACGTGGCTTGCAGAGTATGGAAACGGTCGAGATTACTGCATGATCGACGCGATCACGCAAGCCTCTCTATCATAAAGTCAAGAGCATACCGGGTGTTAATTTGAAGGGCTAGAAGGGGACGCTAGATGCAGTACATTTATGCTATTTTTAATTTTTTTTATCGCTTCGTCGTTTAGTGACCACTTCTGTTTTTGTGTTTTTATAACAGAGAAAAACGAAGTTTTTGTCTCTGTCTGAGGCGGCCCTATGGTGACTCCATAGCCCGCACGATTGTACGTGCGAGAAAGAGAGGGCGGCGTTACACAAAAGCTGTTTAAAAATATATATAATTAAAGTTTTAGATGGGAAATTTTAATTTAAAACATCTGGGGTTAATAAATTGTGAGCGTTCAGCATGTCTGACTCAACCTGAAAAACGGTGCGAAGCGGAAATTTAAGAAAAAATAGTGCAACTTTACACCCTAATTTCTCGTAATCTAATGGGAATTTCTACTTCGCTCTTTTTTACTCGTGATAGGTTCTATAGCCCCTACGTGTCATTTAAATATTTGCACTATTTTACCTAACATCCTGTATAATAATAAACAAATTGCCTTCATAAGAAAGAAGGCCGCCAAATATATGGAGTTTCCGTATTATTTGCGGCCTTATCTCTTATGAGGGCAGAATAAAAGTCTCACCCGGTTTTACAATAGCATCCAGGCAAGTAGATGTTAAGGCAGTGTTTAGAGGTCAGTCTGACCACAGTATTGGACTCCTCCTTAAGCAGTTGGATCTCGCTAGTCAGTTGGCGCAGTATGCTGCGAATGTCGCGCACGGCGTAGTGGGACGCCCATGTGTTTGTTAGCGTTCTGTTGAGAAGCATCTGTATACAGAAGCATATTGTTTTATTATGTATTTTACACACGCGATGAGATGTGTCTCGGTGTAGTGATAGGAGGGAAAATTTAAAATAAAAAAAAATTTTACAATATTTTTGTCGCCATATTTTGTATATTTTTCCAACTTTTGTACTTTTTCGCTTACCATCAGGTGATCCGGCTTCTTGTTTGCCACCTATGACATAAAAAAAAATTTATAAACTTCCACGTTTGTATAGTTTTCAAAAATGAGGGCCTTTTCTACTATATTATTATTAACATTAACATTATTTTATCATAACAGCCCTATTAATTTTGTTTTAACGAAATTAACAGAAACATCCGCCCAAGTTTACAACACAGTATTCTTACAACCTGGAATAGGTTAGGTAATAACAACTCCAAAGACGTCATTCAGAATTCGCGTTTCGGTTCGGGCGAGTCCTTCTGATGCGAACGACTTACTTTACTTATTATTACGTACATGCAAATAAAGGATTTTCCGATCGACATAATGCGACTGGTTATTTTTGGCATTCGGCCGAAGTCTTATTTGGTTTATGGTTTTACCGAACTTTAGCAAAAGCAACTTTCGGCCCATCACTACTCTTTATTCCTTAATTTTCGGAGTTGGCGTTTAGCGTCAAGATCTTCTAGACGAACTTGTTCAACGTTTTCTATGCCTTTTTTGACTGCAAATCGCCACTCCGACCTCTGCATTGCAAGCACCTCCCATGAATCGCAAGACACACCAGAAGCTGTAAGATGGCGTTTCAAGACATCCTCGTTACGTAGATATTGTCTTCCAGGTTTGCGTTTACCTGAGGCAAGCTCTGAGTAAAATACGGTTTTCGGCAACCTTGAGGACTCCATACGTACAAGATGTCCACACCAACTCAACTGGCCTTTCATCAGTAGACTCTCCATGCCAGTCATCTTGCATCGACGCAAAACCTCCGAGTTAGACACACGATCCTGCCACCTCAGCCGAAGAATGTCCTGAAGACATTTCATATGGAAGGTGTCAAGGCGTCTTATGTCACCCTTGTAAAGACACCATGTCTTCGATGCGTACATTAGCAGAGGTAGAATAACTGCTCTATACACGGCGAGTTTCGTATCCAGCTTAAGATCGTGGGATTTCCACACTCTTTGGTTTAGCTTGCCAAACGCGCCTGCTGCACTGGCTATGCGTGCAGAGATTTCAGACTCGAGTCGTTTGTCGTTCCGTACTAGAAATCCAAGGTATCGGAAAGTAGTGATTTTCCGGTTAAGTAAACAGCAGCATCAACGGCAGGTTTACCTCTGGCGGGTTGTTTTAGAACCTGGGTTTTCGAAGTGCTGATTACCAAGCCAAATTTACGACACGATTCGGCTAAGTTGTCGAGATATTTTTGCAAGTTCGGCAGGCTATTGGCCAAGGCCGCTATTGACGCTAAACGCCAACTCCGAAAATCTCGACCCAAGCCCTCCTACACTTACACATACAACAGTTGTGGGCAACTTCACTGTGTTATTTGGAACCTGATATTTAAAACCGAATTCGGCTTTGCAAGTCATATCCGAGCACATTCCCGAAAAACTGATCCAAACTGACAGGGTGTCGCCGTCGATGGATACGTCTGGGAGGACATCATCATCATCATCATTCCTTAATTGGTAAGTCTTTTGCATCATCTCACCTGATGATGCTGAAGTTGGATGCAGGCTTACTAAGACTCCCCAACGCAATGGGGAACTGGCTAACTTGTCTTCATGCCAGAACATAACATTCTGTACAGAATATGACGTTTTCATCGTACTCACCACAACCATTTCCTCGTTAAATTTATACTCGGGGCGCGTGTACTGATTCAGTATGTTGGTTATGACGGCGACGAGGTCTGCGTCGAACTGCAGCTCTCGTCTCGTGCACTGCATCATCAATTTCTTTTGCATGCTCTTCTTGATGCTTTTGTTTTGTAGTATTGCTTCGCAAGAAGAGTTAGATTCTGTGCCGTTGCCGTTGTATTTTCCAATTCTGTTTTTTTTTTATTAGGAAAAGTTTTTATTAGTTACATTGTCTTTTACAGTATTATTATTATTTGGGGGTAATAGGCTCGGACTAAAGAATCTTTATTTGGTATAGTACTACAGGTGGGCCCTATTAGGTTAACAGTAACGGACTTTTGCAGGCTTTGACAGTGACGGACAGAGTGACAGTATGGCTTTTGATCTGGTAATTAAATTGTAAAGAGAAAATTATGTTGTCTATGATTTTCTTATCAGTTATGAAATAACAGTCAACATATTAGTACTGTGTTGTACAGTCAGTGTACAGTACAGTCACTAGTCACTCTGCCCCTTATAGCTTAGCCCCTTATAACTTATAGCTTATCGAAAGACACGCAACGCATATTACCTATGTGCGAACATATTTGAATGTAGTAGAAAGGCAAATACAGAATGTTAAAAAAATGCGTTTGAAATTTTAAAAGATTATTCAGAATCAAGTACGAGTATAGAATACAGGAAAAATATTGAAAAAATCCGACCTACAATTATACAAATTCTTGATTCAGATCGTAACGTTAACAACCCATATCGTTCTCACTGCAGGGGCACGGGTCTCTTCCCATAACTCGGGAAGGTTAGGCCATACTTTACGGTTTAGTGGAGGATGGGGGCTAGTGGCCAACTCCAGTGTCAGAAGTTTTCAAGCCGCCTATAAGGCCTCCGAAATGGCTTAACGATTTCCATCTAGTGATAGCAACCGGCACCAAGGGCTTAACGTGCCTTGCGAAGTACGGAAACGGTCGAGATAAATGGCACTAACAGTCAAATCCAGCCAGGTTGTGACTAGATAATGATTTTGGTACTTACCTCATGAATAAATTACGTTTCATGTCCTTCAACATGCCGTCATACTTTTTAACCGCGTTGTTTCTTTTTTTCCACGCCCTGGCGTATATGCTTTCAATATTTTGCCGTTTCTTCCTGTCCGTTTCTTCTTCTTCTGTCATTTTGTCGTTTCTGTTGTTTAGCAAGCCTTCGATCCTTATCTTTGAGTTCATTGTCTCTCTTTGCATCACTTGGCTGTAGTCCAGAACTTTTAACCTGGGATCAAAATCATTTATAAAAAATAAGAGATATTTATTCAAAGTAGCTGCGGAAAAATAACTGTCTTAGTGTCGGTTCACACGTAACCACTTTGCCACATCGCATCGCAGCGACAAAATGTGGTTACATGCGGTAGCTTCTTCTGGTTATCTTCGACACGGTTGACTTGGAGGGACGGCAAAATGCGGCCCGTGGTGAATAAACCTATGCATTTTCATACAAATTTCGGGAGAGTTCTTCAGTTTCTTCTTGTTGTTCACCGCCTCAAATGCGTTATCTCTGTATCTGTATAATATTATACCATCTATCGGCCCACCCAGCTATAAGTTTTAAGCATTAAGTTTAGTTTTAAAATAAATGTTAGATTAAGCAAAAAGGTTTTACGCAGTTTTGAAGTAGGGACATTAGCAATCTTTTTTGTATGCTATTAGTTCCAAATTCAAACTCAGGAAAAGTGTATATCTAGGTTTTATCTATAGGCTATTAAATCATTAAATCCTAGGTGGGCCGATAGATGTGTCCGGAAGTGTATTATATTAGTTGTTTACTTTTCGATGGCAGCGAGAATATTGGAACACCTCAGGGGACACGAATATCCAATGGACATCCATGCGGTCGCATGCGGGTCTGCGCATAAGACCCTACAATCTGTAACAAAAAGTGTTCCGGTATTTTTTTTTGTAACGTTAAACGTAAAAAGTGCTTCGCAAGGCACGTTAAGCCTTTGGTGACGGTTGCTATCACTAGATGGCAGTTGTTACGCCATGTCGGAGGCCTTATAGGCGGCTTGAAAACTTCTGACACTGGGGTTGGCCGCTAGTCCCACAACCTCCACCAATCCGGACTCGGTCCCCGTGTGTGGAGTATGGCCTAACCTTCCCGAGTTATGGGAAGATACCCTTGCCTCTGCAGTGGGGACGATATGGGTTGTTAACGACAAACGCATTAAGTATTTACACACGGCGACACATCGACCTTTGGACTATTAAAAGTTGAATGCGGAAAATCGTGTGAGAGGTTTTATTGCGTCGTACTCTATGAAGCTCATTTCTTTAACTGCCTTTCTTTAAAATGAAATACCTGTATTTTTTTAATAGTACACTGTCCCACAGAGATATCTGAACCCCTACTAAAGCTATTCGTGATACATAGTGTATTACGGGAGGTTCAGATATCTTTGTGGGCGTCTGTACCTAAGATAGGTCTAGGAGACAATAACTTTTTTATTAGGCTATATAGGGTATGAAACCTTATCGTCAGGTCAAATTCACAACTTTTTTCTGCTGCCCAGCTGACATAGACACATATGCATCCAACCCAAATGCGAAGGGATTTCTTCCTTGTGAAAAAAGTGTCTATTAATTTAGTTTCTGTTTTCATTTAAGTATAATTACTTGTTATTTTTATTATTATTTGGGGTAAGAGGAGAATAGGACTAAATCTGGGCCCTAATGCATCACTGCGACCTAAGTAGATTGTGACCCCTATTATAGTATTTCCTCAGAGCCGATAGTTTTGATAAACTGTAGGACGCACTTAGGATCGAATTCCACAATGACCTCTGGAGTTACCATTGGCATCATGTCACCTGGTAGTAAGTGATGATGATGCCAAAGATGGAAACGGGCTTACCCAGATCGGATCGGATCATAAGCACTTACTTAATACTCACCGCAATCATATATTTGCAATAATAACAAAATAAAGCTACATATTGAGCTGATATTATATAAACGTGCACACATTATCAAAAACGTGCTAGCAAATCATTGTACCTATTAACTATGCACTAATATGTTCACTCGTAATGACCCTGTGTAGGTACCGCAGTAAAACTACACTCAATGTTAAGTACAGGTGATTGGCAGAAACATCACTTTACGGCGATACGTTATTAAAGTTACTGTGTACGAGTTTTAATCGATTTTGTAAGTTGTTGAGGGAAGTGGGGAGAATGAACACTTTTTAAGAATGTAATAATAACCACTTTGGTTTTGCCTGTCTCTGAATCCACTCAGCTTTCTGCTCGAGAAATCAGGGACGGGGTTTCAGTTTCAGAGAGGGGGCTTACGCATGACCCACCTTCTGTACATGGATGATCTCAAGCTGTTCGCTCCAAATGCAACACGGTTGGAGGAGCTGTTGAGAATTACTTGCAATTTCAGCAGCTCCATCAACATGGAGCTAGGAGTGGATAAGTGTGCGATCCTTCATGTAGAGAGAGGTAGGGTGGTGCATTCGAATGGAGTCAACAGTGACTCCATGAACATTCGTACCCTCTCTGAGACTGAGACATACCGGTATCTGGGTATGTTGCAGAGCATTGGTGTGAATGAGACGGAGGTGAAAGAGGCGGTTTGTGGCGTGTTTTGGGAGCGCCTGACAAGTTTTTGATGGCTATTTGTCGGGCGTTCACAAAGTACTTGCATTCAATGCTTGGGTCATCCCCGTTCTTCTGTACACCTTCGGCATACTCAGATGGACACAGACTGAATTGGATGCCCTGGATCGGAAGGTCCGCACTACTATGACACTCCACAGGATGCATCATCCGAGGTCGTCAGTGATGAGGATGTATATTCCTCGGAAGAATGGCGGTCGTGGCCTTCTATGTGCAAAACAAATGCACAACCGTGAAATATGCAGCCTCTGATGCTATTTCCTGGCAAAAGTCGACAGTGATTTGCATAGAGTTGTCATAGCATGTGATAAAGGACTAACCCCTTTGTCCATGGCCCAAGAGAACTGGCTCCATGGTAGCGCAGTATACAGGTATAACTGGTGATTCTGCTCATAAAATTTGACAAATTTTTTTCTACGACTTTCTTGAATTCGCAAATATTTATTTGAGGTTTTCAAACAAATCGATCTGTTTGTATGGATGATAAGATTTAAAACAATACGATTTCAGCAAAGTTATAGAACAAAAGGTGTTGCACCAGTTGAGAAGTTTGCGTTGCAGAAATAAAGCAGTACCCTGTATATATGGCCCCTCCCCGCCGGACCTCCAAACCGATGTCTGCTGTTTAAACCCTGGTCCTGTTACTAGACTTGTTAACTTCGTATTAGGTAGAAAAAAATATGACCTACGAAAAATGTACAGTGATACCTACTTCGAATAAATAATATTTTGATTTTTGATTTGATTTAACTCTAGTTGTTAGTAGTCATAAAAAAAATTTTCAAAATTGTTTAAGGGCCTTTATCCCCAATTTCCCCTTTAATTATTTATACGACAATTAATCCAGTCTTTAGTGCCAAGTAAGTTGTTTCTCTGTTGATTCGCGTACCCATTAATTTTCTACGTTACAAAGGACAAGATAGATAGTCCTGGATGATGAATTTTTGATTTGAATGCATTTTACCCAACGCTGTAAAAAGGAACACTTTATTAAACAATTCAGTAAGCTGACGCGTTGGCAGGGGTGTGTTCCGTAAGGCTACATTGGCAACATCATCAACAACGCAGATGGGCTCTGTTGACTCTGTTTTGTTGGAGATCCTCGACGATATTGCCAGTGATTTTATGATCTGGCCATCTGGATTCCTGACAAAAGAATGATGCAACCTGCAGAGCGTTAGGTGAAGACACAGAATCTATGGAGCACCTATTGTATCATTGCGATGTCCTGGCTAATAAGGGTAGGCGCCTCCTAGGTAATGGTTACCCTACACCAGGCGCCTACCTACCCCTCAGCGGAATTGCTGCACCAATGCAACACATCTTTGACTAGGGATAGGTAAAAGGGATTTAAGGGGTGGACACAAAAGACACAAAAAATACCTCTGGTTGAAGTGTCGCTACTTAGGCAGCCCCCATCAACAAGATTAGAGTACATATTAAGTGTACCAGTCCCGCGTGGTAGGGACTTTGTACTAGGTAGAAAAAAAATATTGACGATTTAAAAGCATGTGTAAAATAAAAAACATTTTGAGTTTTGAGGAAATCTGCCATTTATTTATTATCATTTTGCTTCAGATGAGAAACCGTACAAGTGCGCATACTGTCCGTACGCCTGTCGCGACAGTTCCACCCTCAGAAAGCACCAGCAGCGGCATCTTGGCATCAAGAGCCTCTACCAGTGCAAGACTTGTGGCCAGGAGTGAGTGTTTTTATTATTATGTTGCAATAGGCGAGCCGCTTTTACCTGATATGCCTATACAGGCTGTAAATCTAGTCGTGCGTCAAATTTTAAGCAGTGCCTCTACTCCTGATTCTGATCAACTTTCCCCAAGGAACCCATAGTCAAATCGCAAAAAAAAAATTGGACTCTTCATACAAATCGATCAGCCGAGCTGCCAAATTTGAAACTATTGAAGACTCGGCTCCAAAAATTTTTTTGTGATTTGACTATGGGTTCCTTGGGGAAAGTTGAGGAGTAGAAGCAGTGATTAAAATATGACGCATGCCTAGATTTACATCCTGTATTATGTTGGTGTCTTATAATTTTCCATCCATTTTTTTGTATGGGTTCCTTTGGAAATGTTGTTCTGTTTGATGAATAGAAGCTACTGACTGACTCGGTGGCTAAGTGGTTAGCGATCCTGACCTCTGATCCGAGAGTCGTGGGTTCGATCCCCACACAGGGCAAACTTTTCTGTGATGAGCAGAATTGTTTGCTCTGAGTCTGGGTGTATAATATCTATATATGTATGTATTTAAATGTATATGTGTATGTATATCAGTCTCTGGTTCCCAAGATACAGGGAATCCTAGTTTGGGGCCAGATGACCGTGTGTAATTTGTCCCGGATATTATTATTATATTACTATTATTACTTTTAAAGAGAAGTACGATAATGCAGTTATAATTCAGGCCAAATACAATTGGTGACAGAATAACGTTTATTTCAGATACACACATAAATACGCTCTAAAGAACCACGTCGCTGAGGTACACTTGTCGCTCGACATCAATAAACACAAATGCGGCGACTGCGGCAAGATGTTTCGCTCCAAGACCGCGCTTAGCTGTCATAGGGTAAGTTAGTTAGTCCGTCTATATTGTAAGTTCATCAACATCTTCATCATTATTAGCCAAAAGACGTCCACTGCTGGACAAAGGAATTCATTAAAGATTTACACACGGACTGGTCTTGCATTGCCCGCAACCAGCGTCTTCCCGCAACCTTCACTCTGCGTACGCTGCGTCTTCCGGTGCGAGGTCGCCACTCGAGAACTGTAATGCCCCAATGGCTGTTCTATGAGCTGTGTGCCCCGCCTACTGCCACTTTAGTGTAGCAGCAGCAGTATTCATATCGATGGTTTTCGCTACAAAGGTCGTAACTCCAAAATGCATAGTTTTCGCAATAGCCAAAAAACAAAAAAAACAAAGTAGTCAAAAAACTTTTAAAGATCTAAATAATAAAAGAACCATTAGATCCAAATTTTCATAACTTTAAAAATAAAAAAGGTGTTAAAAATATTTTTTTGTTTTTTTGGCTATTGCGAAAACTATGCATTTTGGAGTTACACCTTTGTAGCAGAAACATAAAGTAAAAGCTGCATATAACTGCATAGTTTTTGCAATAAAATATTGTATGGAAGAAGCAACACAATGGGCGAAAATTGTTTAAATGATAAGAAGAAGAACGATTGAAGTTTAACGCTCCAAAATGAGCAATAACATATTATTCATTATATATGTTATTAGCCGTTGGTGCCGGCTGCTATTACTAGATAGCAGTCGTTAAGCCATGTCGGAGGCCTTATAGGCGGCTTCAAAACTTCTGATACTGGGGTTGGCCTAATGGCCAATGCCTCACAACCTCCACCAATCTGGACTTGGCCCCTGTGTGTGGAGTATGGCCTAACCTCCCCGATTATGGGAAGAGACCCGTGCCTCTGCAGTGGGGACGTTATGGGCTGTAAATAACACATTTTTCGCATTCCCAGCGCAACGTGCACGACAAATCGATGCAATGCAAATGCGAGCTGTGCGGCGTGACTATTTCGAACAAGAATAACTTAAAATCCCATATGCGTACACATGTCAACACACGCCCGTTCAAGTGCAAATACGAGGGATGCGATAAAGCGTACAAGGATTCCGTAAGTTAATAAGTTTACCTTCATTTATTGTACACAAAATGGCAAATAGTCATTTGAATTATTTTTATCGTCTGTCAAAATCGACATCATGTTCTAAAATTCTGTGTATACGAAGATGTGACGCATCGCTTTTAGCGTCATTATTGTAATAATTTATTTGGTTGGCAACTAAGTTCTGACACACTTTACATTTTTGTATATTTTATTTTGTTATTGTAATACATTAATTTACAATATATGCACCAGACGACTCTATGACTTGTGCCCATCTAGTTGGCAAATTTTCAATTCCGCGTCTCCAGAACTCAGGGTCCTGATGCTCGAAGAAGTTCTGTACTGCGTTTTCGATATCCAGAAAGTTGGAAAAAAAATCCCGCGTAGAAATTTTTGAGAGCCAAAAACAAGTGAAAATCTGACGGGGCGAGGTCTGGACTATACGGTGGATGTGGCACAGTTGACCAGCCTAACTCCTCTATTATTTTCTTAGTAGCAGAAGTGACGTGTGGTCTGGCGTTATCGTGCAGCAAATTCACTTTTACCATTCTCCTTCTCTTTTGTTTGATAGCATCAGCCAATTTGCGAATTTGTTCGCTGTATTTGTTGGCAGTGACTGTCCCTTCAGCTAAGAACTCGTAGTACGACATCCCACGCTGATCCCACCAACAGCAGAGCAGCACTTTGCGCGTATGAGGGTTCGGCTTTGGCTTTGTTGGCGGCTCTTCCTCTCGCGGTAACCAAAAGGCAGCTCGTGGGTCATTTTTGTATAATATGTAGCTCTCATCCCCAGTGACTAAACTGGCCAAAAAGTCCTTGCGGTCTGGATAGGAGAGCAAGGATTGACAGATTGACACACGAGTCGCTTGAATGCTCGAGGTGAGTAAATGGGGTATCCACCTTGCCAATACTCTCCGATACCCGAGACTGTGGAGTCGCTTCTCAATAGCAGTATGGCTGAACCCGAGTGCTGCTCCCAATTCACGAGTCGTGGAGTCCGGATGTTCATTAACTCCTTACAGCAAAGCACTGTCTTGAAGCTCGGTCAGTCGGCCTGAGTGCTGCGAGTCATCCAAGCTCACATCTCCAGAAGCAAATCGGCGGAACCAGCGACTCACTGTCGAATAGCTTACTGTGCCCTCTCCAAGTATTTTATTAATATTACTTGTTGCTTGCCGTGTACTTTTTTCCTGTTGGAACTCATAGAAAATGATATCCATTGTTGCAATTATACTACGCGCGGCTCGCGCTCTCCGCTTTTTATATACTGTATCAGAAAGCTTCCAGAAGGATCTACACGTTACCCCACATAAGAAATTTCTAGAACTTTCTTTGTGAGAAAAAACTTACTTTTTGTGCAAAGTGTGTCAGAACTTAGTTGCCAACCCGATAGTATTTCTTATTAATTAAAAATTAAATGTGCGATGGAAACAAAATATAACTAATGTCTATCCTAACTATTCTTTACGAATTAATAAGTATTGCTTTATTTCATATTTGTAAAGTTGTGTGTATTTCTTTACTGATGTAAAACGATGTGTGTTTGTAGTAACAAATAAACGAGTTATCTATCTATCTATCTAACTTGTCACATATGACCCCCCACAGTCGTCACTACGCAAACACGAGGTCCTACACACTCCCTCACAGTTCTACCCGTGCGAGATCTGCGGGCGGGAGTTCTCGCGGTACATGCGGCTAGTGAAGCACATCGACGTGCATGTGCCGCGGGACAAGGTCGAGTGTGCCTACTGCGGGACCAAGTGAGTGACACTGTATACATTAGTACCCACGAGATAAGGTCGAGTGTGACTACTGCAGGACCAAGTGAGTGACACTATATCCTTTATACATTAATACCTGCGGGACCAAGTGAGTGACACTATAAACACGTTGGTACCTGCGGGACAAGATCGAGTGTGACTACTGTGGGACCAAGTGAGTGACACTGTATACATTAGTAGCCACGAGATAAGGTCGAGTGTGACTACTGCGGGACCAAGTGAGTGACACTATAAACACGTTAGTACCTGCGGGACAAGGTCGAGTGTGGCTACTGCGGGACCAAGTGAGTGACACTATAAACACATTAGTACCTGCGGGACAAAGTCGAGTGTGACTACTGCGGGATCAAGTGGGTGACACTGTAAACATTACATAGTACCCGCGGGACAAGGTCGAGTGTGACTACTGCGGGACCAAGTGAGTGACACTGTATGTATACATTAGTACCCGCGGGACAAGTTCGAGTGACTACTGCGGGACCAAGTGACACTATATACATTAGTTTAGTACCCGCGGGAAAAGGTCGAGTGTGACTACCGCGGGAATTAGAATAATTTATACCACCGTTATTCTAGATCTAAACCTTACATTTTTTTCGGGCAGATTCCTAACAAAGAACTACCTAGCCAAACACATTCGGCAGAAGCACGCGCGAAAGAGACAGAAATACATCTGCGATATGTGCGACTTTGTCACACACAACAAGCCCAGTATAATTATGCATATCAAGTATGGACACGCGAAGAGCCACGTGAGTTTGTTACTACTACTACCAAATAATATTATACAGTATTAAACATTTAATAAGGCTTACCGATGTATCTGAGGGCGACTGAACATACCTGCGCAGTAGACAAAATTTTAATTACGCGGGAAACTGATGGACCAATCAAGTAGCTTCATTGTCACCCGCCGTAAAATCTCTGCCGCTATTGGTAGATTGATTTCGCGCCTTATTGAATGTAAATTGTAATCGTCAGCTGTCAGAAAGCTCATCGTGCCTTAATTGTTTCGGGTGTTTCCGTTGATAGTTTGTTCTTGTCTGCGCGAACGAAGATTACCGACGCGCCTTATTTTTTGTGTACTACTGTACTTACTAACAGCTAATACAGAATCATAGATTACCCTCAATAGATACCGCATTTTTTTTTTTTCTTTTTTATGTGATAAGGAAGGCAAACGAGCAAGTGGGTCACCTGATGGTAAGTGATCACCACTGCCCATAGACACCTGCAACCCCGGAGGAGATTGCAGATGCGTTGCCAACCTAGAGGGCTAAGATGAAATGCCTCTTGTGCCTGTAATTTCCTCGGCTGTCTTACTCTCCACACCGGAACACTACAGTGCAAGCACTGCTGCTTAGCGGCAGGATTTGCGAGTAAGATGGTGGTAGCGATCCGGACGGACCTCGCACAAGGTCCTACCACCCGCATATAGGTAACCGACGGTCGTCACCGAGCATATTTTTAACTATTATATTGGATTGGTTAGATACTTTACTTCATTATTCAAAAGTCGTCCACTGCCAAAGGATTTCCACATCGACAGGTCCTGCGCTGCCCGCATCCAGCGGCTTCCCGCAACCTTCACCAGGTCATCGGTCCAGCCAGTGGGAGGCCTGCCTATCACTGCGTCTTCCGGTGCGCGGTCGCCACTCGAGAACTTTAACCGATTGACCGCCACAGTCGGCTAGAGCCGACAACCGGTTTCCGTGCCACAGGCGTAGGCGATCTCTTCTAAGGGCTATTTGCCCCGCCCATTGCCACTTCAGTTTAGCTAGTCTGTGAGCTGTGTCTGTTACCTTATTTATTTAGTTATATTATCGACGTAATATTTTTCCACTTGTTGCTTATATAATAATACTTTTTCTAGAACATTGAATGCAAGGAATGCGGTAAAAAGTTCAAGCAAGCAAAGTATTTGAACGTGCACTATTTGAGGTTCCACGGACTGAGGTTCAAAACTACAGTGTAAGTGAATAACCGTTCCGGGATCTTTCTGCTTCTGTGTTTCGTCAGTCAACCAAATCAGTTTTTTTTCTTTTAATTTAAAAATAAAAACATTTTCAGTGAGTTTGATGTCTGCAAATGTCAGATGCTCTAACTGAAACTTTTTCTGTGCTAATCTTTTTCCATAGGACTATGAAATCTTCAGTTTTAATACAAAATTCGTAAATTGACTGATCAGTTATTGCCTGAGACAATTAGTACGGAGAGGATTCTAGGTATGAGAAGAGACCCGTGACTCGATATGCTTCATATTTCGCATTAAAAAGTCACCTTTTTTTCTTAATGTTCGCCAAACTTTGAGGTGGTTATGTTGAATGGTTTTGAAGTACTGTCCCCATAATAAAGAAGGCCGCAAAGTATAATTATGGATTTTGTCGTACATTTATATACATATAAAAAAATACAAATTATGGATTATGTCCGAAATAAATGATTATTGTTATTATTATAAATATGATCAGACTTTTTCACAAACTATGTAATAGAATGTAAGCCTTTTATTGAAAAAAATGTGTTTGAGGGAGTTTCTTTGGGCCCGACTTTCTTCTCTCTCCGCAAACACTTCCCGAAATGTTGGGTATACGAGTTTCCAAGTCGTATTAGGTAGAAAAAAATATGACGTACGAAAAGTGTACAGTTATACCTACTTCGAATAAATAATATTTTGATTTGATTCCGTATACTTTGCGGCTTTATTTCTTATGAGGGCAGCATATTTAATGTTTATCTTCATTTACAGAGCAAAACCAAGTGTCCAAGTGAAAATAGAACCAGTAGATGAACCGCCTTTGGAGCTAAACAATATAAAGCAGGAGATCCCAGATGGTGAGTTGCATGTGGTAGAAGCGGTCGATCACGCAGGTTAATTGACTACAGACACGGTCATAACTTGGATCGGTTTGGCTGTTAGTGACATTTATCACGATCTACGCAAGGCACGTCAAGCTAGCTCATGAAGCCGGTTGCTGAGTCCGGATTGGTGGAGGTAGTGGGGCTAGTGGCGAACCCGTGTTAGAAGTTTTGAAGCGGATCTCTCATAAGGCCTCTGACACCTGACTCGAAGACTGCCTCTAGTGACAGCAACCGGCACCAAGGGCTCAACGTGATTTGCGAAGCACGGAAACGTTCGACATATGTAACCGTGGGAGAGCCATGCTTCGGCACGAATGGGCCAGCTCGACCGGAGTGATACCACGGCCTCACAGAAAACCGGCGTGAAGCAACGCTTGCGTTGTGTTTCGCCGAGTGAGTGAGGGTACCCCCCCCCATCCCATCCCATTTCAAAGGTCGGCAACGCACTTGTGACTCCTCCTCTGTTGGTGGTCTGGTGATGCGGGTGTCTGTGGGCGGCGGTAATCGCTTACCATCATCCGTCTGCTCGTTTGCCACCTATCACATAAAAAAATAATTTAAAAAAATTTGTAAATACCACTGTCAAACACATCCAATTTATGACCATGTCTGCAGTCAGTTAACCTGCGTGATCGACACGACCACACAAGTAGCGTTTGTCTACATTATACTTATCGCTTTCAGCAATAAGACTGCCCAGGTTGCACCACCACATATCTTTTTTATTTTTATTAATGAAATTGTATTTTGTGTCCAATAAAGAGTATTTATCTTATCTTATACATAAAATTAATTTAAATTAATATTACTGAGTAAAATTCATATTTATCAGAGCTAACATTACAACCAGAAGACATCTTACAAGACACGGAACAAACCGATCACGACTCAGAACCGTCACCAGAAGAGGCTGAAGCAAAAGAGATGATAAGTAGCCACAGGAAGGAGCTAAGGAAGGTTCCTGAGGAGGTGTTCGATGAGTTCTTCATTAAGAAGGTTGAGGGTCATGGTAAGGTCATAACATCTCAAAATAATCATCATCAGATCATCATTATCAGCTAAAAGACGTCCACTGCTGGACAAAGGCCTCCCCCAAGGATTTCCACACCGACTGGTCCTGCGCTGCCCGCATCCAGCGGCTTAAATTTACCTTCAGTAGGTCATCGCTCCACCGAGTGGGAGGCCTGCCTACACTACGTCTTCGAAATTGTAAATTAAGGGACCAATCACCAGTAATCGGAATATGTAGACTGTATTTACCTAAACTTCGTCAGAGAACCGAGACGTCTTTCGGAGACTTCCTTACACCATTTTTTCCGGGAGAATTATTCCGGGTTTCGTGAGATCACTTCAGTACATTAAGAAATAAACTAGCTGGGTGACCGAGCTTCGCACGTTCAATCGGAGCGTTTATAAACTAATTCACTTAATACAAAAAAACAGGAGACGACATATCCAGATGAACCACGCCAGAAATGGCAGAAAAATACTCGAACATATCAGTGCATGTTGTTATTCCTGTGCTCATTCCTTCAAGAACTGCACGTCATCTGTTGTCGAGTAGCGCGGTCAATGTTACCAACAAAGGGCTCCAAGGCCTCCAAGTAATGTATTTCACTGGTAATTCACCTACTCGACAAAAGATGGCGCCATTATAGAAATATATTTACAAAACAAAAAACCAACTATCAAAATAAATTCCTTATGTGTAAGGATAGGTTTAGGTTCAGACCCTCATAGATCCATTGTAGATCCGAAACAACTAACCATAGATCGATAGAATTATTTTTGTTAGAATGGTTTTCGACAAAGATAAAAAAAAAATGTAATGCACAGTAAATTCGAAACATAAACATTGTAGCAGTCGTTGATGTACTTGATAATCCAGCGCGTGTCGAATTTTTTTTAAGAATACTATCTTCGATAAAATAGGTAAAAAATGTGCCTACGTCATTTACGCTGCAGCACCCGATTTGAAATGTTCCAAATCGATTTTTGGTGATTTTTAACCCCTAATCCTAAATTTTCGTCAAAAAGTTTCAAGCCGTTTTCGAAATCCTCGGGACACCTAACTCGTTTAATAGTATAGGAATAATAATAATAACAAAAATAAAAAGACAAAAAACAATAAAGTCTCGCGGGATTCGAATCCGAACCTACATAAAAGAAATCTAGCACCGAACCGTTACGCCAGTTCGCGCTTGAAAGTAGCGTTAAAAATAAGCATCATATGTGTCGACATATTATGTAATTTCGCTTATATCTCCCTTAAATGATTTTTTTCGAAGATAATTCCACCATAAATCGATTTCTGGCTATTTTAACCCCTAATCCTAGATTTTCGTCAAAAGGTTTCAAGCCGTTTTCAAAATCGTCGGGACACTTAACTCGTTTAATAGTATAGGATGTTATTTGGAATAGGTAGACTATATCTATCTTAACTTAGCGATGAGATTTTCATTTCTATTAATAATATTTTTATTTTATGAAAACGCAATATAATCGAATTCCACGCAGACGAAGTCGCAGGCGGAAAGCTAGTTTCGAATAACATTAATTTATAATGTACTTATGTGATGTTCCGAAACCCCGGGACAATTGTCGCGGAAAAAAATTTGTCGTAAGGAAGTCTCCGCTCTGTTCCTCGAAGTTTAGGTAAATACAGTCTACCTATTCCGATCACTGCTAATCACACACGGTCACTTGGCCCCAAACTGGGATTATTTGTATTATTATTTATATTATACATAGAAATTTACATTTAAATACATACGGAACGCGATCATCACGCACATTTTAGTAATCTGATTTTTCAGACGACGGTCGAAAAAAGGGCTGAACAACCCCTTAATTTTTTTTTCTGCAATTTCTATAAAATTTTATTCATATTTTGACAACAATATATCATAATGTTTATTTTTGATGCAGTCTATTCTCGGATTATAAAATGATAATACCTAATAACTTTAAATTACCATGATAAGTGAATAGACTGTTATCTTATCTAGTGAACATGAATATTTCATTATATTTATATTTATTTAACTTATTTCGTTCATATTATATCTTATTTATTTCGCAGAAAAGAAAATCAAACACATACCGGACCCGAAACTAGATGAACTCACTATGAATAGTCTGCGGAAGATTGTCGCGGAAACGAGACAGCACGATGAGCTGCTGACACTGGAGCGAACGAGACAGCAATACAACGAGCGCATGAGAGCCTTGCTAAACAGTGCTGCTAGGAAGAAAGGTTAAGCATATTTATATCAACCGCTAGATGTACAGTGTTGAACACAGATATCCCCATTTATATCTACTTTGAATGGTCCTTTGATACTCTTAATAATAAAGAAAAAATTTAAATTAACAGTCCCAAGTTCAAGATAATTAACCTTATATGTAACAACCAACCAATTGTTAATATTATTTTTGCAGATAAAGTGATCATCAAACATTTTGATCCAAATAAATGTACTGCAAAAGAAAACACAAATTCTAGCGACAAAGTAGTCAACAAAGAATCATCGAATAAGAACACCACTCGAGGAGAAAACATTAAATATCATGATGCTGATGAACAAATATCTAGAAATTATGATATTAATGATAAGGTACCTGGAAATACTGCGCCTGATGATAATATTGTGTCCCCTATTAAAGTTAATGAAAGTAAAGGTGATGATGCCCAAGAAGTAATGTCCCAAAATGATGGTATAAATGATAAGGAACTTAATAAAGCTACGCCAGATTATAAAATTGTGTCGCCTGTAGAAATGAATCTAAGTAACGATGATGATGCCGATGATAAAAGTGATGATTTAAATGACAAGGAACTTGAAAATACTAAACTTGATAATAAAATTATTTCGCCCGAAGAAATAAATGAAAATTCACAAAATGCTGATGCTGGGAATGCAGTCAATAAAGAAAGAGAAAAAAGAAACAAAGACAGATTTAGAAACGAAAGTGAAAAGGATAGACGAAAGAAAAATTGGAAGATTAAATTTAATACTCATCAATGTTACATATGTTTTAAGGTAAGACTACGACTTTGTCCGTGTCGGTTTTGTATGTAAATATGAAGAATTTTTATTTCATTTGGACTTTTGGGCTCATTTACTTCTTCTAAGGAGCATACCTATATGTTTCTTTTTATTAAGGGAATTAACTTAATCAGTCATGGTGGCATAATCTAATCATATGTTTAATTGTTGAAAACTTCTTTTTCAGTTATACGAAACAAAAGAAAAATTATTAGATCATTGTAAAGAACACTTCGACGTATGCAATAATATTTCTTTGAAAAAATGTCCGCTATGCGAATATGTCACGAAGCTAAACATAAGAAGGCATTTAAAATTAGTTCACAAAATCAATATTAAAATACCTTATGGTCGAATAAAAGATAAAAAGGACAATACAGACGGTTCTAGGTATTATTACGAAATAAACAATGAAAAAATCAAAAAAATTGAAATAATTCCTAGCGTTAAGAACTTAAACAAAATGGCAATGCTAAAAATTGATAATAAGAAACGTGAGACAAAAAATATGATGATAGCTAAGACAAAATTAGTTAAGAAAGGCAAAGAATGGGTTGTGGAGCACGAAAACATAGACATATCGAAAGAAGTGAAAGATCACATGTTACCTGAAGTCAGTGAAAAGGATATTAATGTGAGAGAGAAGAAATTAAAGGTCGGGGAGGTTTGGAGTGACAAATATGTTGATAGATTGAAGAGACTTTCTAAAATAATGAAGAAAAAAGGCGTCAAAATGTTATTTCCATGTGAGGACTGTGATAAAATATGTCAAACAGCTTCCGCTTTAAAATTGCATGCACGAAGACACGATAGCAATGCGAAACCATTCAGAAAGAAAGTTTGGAAACATAAATTGATACAAAATGGAAAAATATCTAATAAGAATAATAACAAATGTAATAAAAGTAGAGTTACCAACAAAATTGAAGAGGAGGAAGTGAGTCCTCGTATAAATCAACCAAAAATACCTAAAAAGGAGGATCTTTTGAGTCACAGACTGGCTAAACCAAAACCTATAGTGAACAAACACAAGTGCGATCCGCAACTGATGGAATTTTACGAGAAAAACATAAGAGGAGGCAACATAGAATTTTGGCAGTTCTTAAAAATATTTAACAAGATGGATCGTGAGAAAATAAATGACTTCAAAGATTTGGAGCAAAGGACTGATTTTGGTATACATTTTAGTGTCGAAAAGGAAGCAGATGATGAATTAAATAATATTCCTAATACTACGAATCAGGTCGAAACTGTAAGCAATATATCAAATGTTGATAAAGTAACAGAAAAGAAATTCGGTATAGCAAAAGGTGCAAATAAACTCAATAAAATAAAAAATTGCGTGTATAAAAGAGTGGCCAAATTGAGTAAAGCAGAGCAAAAAAGAAGAAATGCGCTAAAAGAAAAACTAAGGGAGAAAATTGCTAAGGAAAAAGCCATTATGAATAATCTGTGTTCTGTAAGTAGCAGTCAGCAAGATGCGTCTAATGCTTGAAATGTTCTGAAAATAGGGGTTGACTTAATCTACAGATATCATCAACGTCCTATCAGCCGAGAAGCTGCCTGTTGAACAAAAGCTCCTCCCAAGAAAAAGCGCTTACTTTTGTGAGAGCAGCTTTTCTTTTACCACTTATTAAATAAATGACTAGGTGTAATAAATAGAATTTCGGCTCTGAAATGAGGAGCCAGTTTCCTGCTAAGTTAGCAAATCATGCGGCATCTTGGAACACTCAACTCAAGTGAGATGATGTCAAACCAATGTACTTCTCATATGTCATAGCTCATAAAATCTGATAATGTAATATTCTTGGTACAGATGTACAGTCAACAACAGAAAAGTAAGGATTCACTCTTAGTTAAGAGTTTTTTCTAAGCCATTTTCATTTACATTTTTTTTGCAAACAAAAGCACTTTATTTTTTTTCATAGATTAAAGGTTACTTTTTTAAACTTAATAAATCTTGTTTTTTTTTGTAGTGGTAAAGACTGAATTATGAGTTATTTTGAAAATTTTATAGATAGGTAGATGAATATAGTAGATACTAATTAAAAACTTGTAAACTGCAATATGCGAGTAGTTTATTTAAGAGGATTTTGCAATACATCATTACATTAGAAACATATTATCACAATAAGGTTGTGTTTTTGTTTGTGGAGTTATTAATAAACTAACTTATTAAAAAGAAAATGATTTGTTTTGTCTTGCATCAATCTTATATCTACAGCTAGTTAAGAAAATTACAGTACAGAGTAAACTAAAATTATAGCAGAAAATCTTATATCTACAGCTGGTCAAACGATTACAGTACTATTAACAGGGTTAATCTAAAATATAGTAGAAAATAGCAGAAAGAAGTATATTAAGTAAAGAAGTATATGTTAAAAAAGAGTGTTTGAAATTTTAAGGGATTATTCAGAATCAAATATAGAATACAGGAAAAATATTTAAAAAATCCGATCTACAATTTTTTTTTCACTTTTTCATACAAATTCTTGATTTACTATTCAGATCCAGTATGAGAAACTGAAAAAAAAAGTTGTAAATCGGATTTTTTCAATGTAAGAAAGAAAATTAAAATTACAGTACTATTTAAAGAGTGACCGACCAACCTTTAACCCATATCACAAGCTTTACTAAAACTAAGTAGTTTGTCCAAAGATTTTGTTTCACACCTATGTTGTCCTAAGGGTTATGAAATGTCCGCCTAGTCTCCATGAATCTGAAAAAAGAAGACCATTCTTGCAAAATATTGATAAAATGTCCACCAGACTCGTGATCTCACTGCAATGTCCCACTGGTGGGTCTACGAGTAATTGACTGTTTACTCGTTGGAAATAATATTTTGTTGTGTTTTGTGAAAATACAACTCCCAGAAACAAATGATGAGTTCCACTCATTAAGTTGACAATTTTTAATCCTTTTTTTGCGAATTTGGTATAGTAAGGTAATTAAGTTGTTCAGTTTCAGAAATCTCTTTTTCTGAAACCCTGTTATGGTTTCCGAAATTAGTCTTTTTACACCCTGTATTGATATATGCTTGAATGAATGAAAACACTTACTGCACAACATAAACAGGAAAACATAAAAAGGAAATTACAGGTTGCGTCAATCTTTAAGATCGCTGAAGGGTACTGACTGGGGGAAGTGTGCGTTCACTTGGAATCCTCATGCTCGAATTTTGATATTCTGATTATGCCAATATTTATTGTCTAATAGTGCCCAAAGGAAAAAAATGTGCTATCGTAGTTTCAGAGAAAATCGAGTTTTTCACTGAGTCTGCTAGCGGAATGTTTCGCTGGCAGCCTCATCTCTGGAACCAAGGAACTACTTCGAAATTCGAGCATGAGGATTCTAAGTGAACGCACACTTCCCCCACTCAGTACCCTTCAGCGATCTTAAAGTTTGACGGGACCTGTAGACAGGTAAGCAGACGTATCTGATTGTGATTTGTCCCGGATATTAATTAATATGTGTGTAAAACAGTGGTCTTACAGCTTCAGCGATGTCCACCCAGTCCAAAGCTCGAATCAAGTTATCGTTCTTGGAAGTTTTCTTGTCCCAGTTCCAGTATATTATGTCTTTGAATCCACCGGCAACCTATTGCCACAGAAGACAAGTTTTATTAAATTACCTATACAAGATGTTTTTTTTATGGTGGATATAAACATACCTTGATTATTATTATTATTTGGGTCAAATGTAACAACTTTTGTTTCACCACTTTAAATAAATTATAAGAATAAATAATTACAAATTAACTATAGATGGGGACATAGTGGGTTGTTGACAGACAGGTACATAGAGAATATGGGACAATGGCATACCGTAACAAATGGAAAACAAACAAGAGCTTTTATTAGATTGTAATTTTGTATTTGGTAATTTGTAACTTATTTGTCTGAATAAGGCAGGCGCGGATCCAGGGGGGGAAGGGCAATGGGTGCAATTGCCCCCCTCCCCCCCCCCGAAGCCTGACCGAAGTATTAAAACTTCTATAAAATGCAAATAAATAGAGGCATTTCTTAAATATTCAAAAAATTTCGCTCGCGACTTTTTATATTAATGATCTAATTCCATCGAACGCTTCATAAATATGGGTACACTGAAAATTTCCCCCCCCCCCTGAACGAAATCCTGGATCCGCGCCTGGAATAAGGACTTAAAATAAAAAAAATAAACAGGTACAAAGAGATCTTAGACAACTGTAGGTACCTGAAATCTTCTATCAGCATTCTCTGCTATGGATCTTTTAGCCTCTGTGACTACGACTGCTCTGTAGCCTTCTGGAAGCGGGACCAACGCTCCATCCAAAGGACGCCCTCGGAATGTAGCAGTTAATTCTGGAAAGTATGCATTATCCTCTTACTAATAATATTAGGTTCTTTTATAATTATCAGAAATTATAAATTTCTTTTCCTTTATATGAAACAACCTTTAAAGCTTATGATTTTCATTCCTGCACGTCCAGATGAAGCCAGCAATCTGGCGTCTGGCTCAAACATATTCTTAACTACGTATAAACCCCCCCGCAGCCGCAACCAACTATAGCCGAGGCGCTGAATACCTACATGGTAAGTTTATGATTTGAGCAGTACCTACATATAAAAACCTGAAGTTACTTTATACTAACCTGTATCTTTTCCGCAAACATAGGGCTCAAAATACTTTTTTACATTCGCAGGGCCGTCGTCTTCGATCTTGCACGGCATATAATGGGCGCGTTTTTCGAAGACCTCTTTGTTTTCAGTGTTTTTCAAGTTATTTTCCACTTGTATCGACATTTTTGCTCTTTGTTTATAGTTTCTTGTATTTGAGGTTATATTTATGTTTTATACGTGAAAAAGGGAGAGAGAGAGAGACTACAACAAGTGAAATATTACCTAATTTTGGAACGGGACCTACAACTACAAATGTTAATTAATATAACAGCTTTTAAATAACAGCTTTTTCGCTCAGTCCGTCTACAGCTTTGGTCAACAGCATACTGCATAGGCGTAGTGCGTATTTTGGAATGAACCTGAAAGAAAAACCAGCAGCTTTTTTCATAATCTCCGAAAAATTAGGTGATATTCTATCGAGATTTTGGTGCTTCATGTGGTTTATGGAGTATTATTCAACAAAGTGCCATTTAGAAAGCAAAAGCTTCAGCAAAAGTATTATTAGATTTGCTATTAAAGAACGTATAGACAAGGCTGTATAGTCATAGAAGCCTTTGCTTTATCCTGGAAAGGATCATGTCAAATGCTATTGTCATGTGGAATGTTATTTTACTCTCTCTTTCTTTCTCATGTGAAGTTCAATACTCCCATCTTTTTTTATACTTCAGAGTAAGGAATGGACGTGCGTATAAATGTTCGACGAAATATTTTTCTTTAATATTTCTTGCTATAATGCTGTAAGAGTGTACCCAAAATGAATGTACAGATAAATTCGATATTACCTGGATCAATCTGTGAAGGTTGTCTGAGTGTAGATAGGAAACTGACCCCAATTCTGGACGTTGAAAGCCGGACATTCTATTTGGACACGCTGGGTCACTTGGTAAGAAAAGCCTTATGTTCCGTATGTTGCTCTTTCTTTACGTGATATTCTGATCATTTGGAGTACACTTAAATACTATTAACAGCTACATAGCAAAAAAATCCAACCGGAAATCTTTTTACAGCCTCTGGTACTGTTCAAATATTTTCTTACCCAACTTCCTATAAAGGAAGACAGTAGTTTTAAGATTTTGTTAATATTTAATGTATTAGCCATTATTGTAATGTATATTTTAGCACACATTTGTTTTCAATAAATTACTTACAATATCAATATACAAAAAAATATAGGGACAACGGTATCAATATGGAATATATTTATACGGTGTTTTTTATTTTGACACAATACGTGACGATCATGGAGATTTTAACAGATTATTTTATACCTACATTTAGAAATACCTAAATAGTGGTAAGTAGCAGGTGAAACTGAGAATAATTTCCTCAAGGACATGTACTATGGTTCATTCCAATCAAAAAAAAGCAAAACATAAACAAACTTACTATGGATCTGACACATGTCAATGTCATCTGCATACTATGTTTGTTTACCTTTTGCTTTTTTTTGATTGGAATGAAGTATACATATAAATTCCTTGGACTTTCCAAAATGTATCAGCTGATTACTTCATGTTGTTGGATAAGTTAAAAAAAAACAATATTGAAAGGTTTATGAGGTTCTTTCATTTCCATAAATCTTTGATCGACAAACCGCCTGCCCTCGGAATTTATTTATGTTACACATCCATGTTTGGGTCAATCTAATATATTGTGTACTAAGTTTCAATTTATTCAATCGATCCAATAGATTCACAGGAAATTGGCTGTGACAGAGCCGGACGGACAGACAGACCCACAAGTGATCCTTTTTCTCTTTTGTGGTACAGAACTCTAAAAGAGTTTGATGCCAATCGGACAGAAAAATGTTTTTCTTCTATCAGTACTTACCGTTTTTAAAATTCTAATTATTCAGTTAATCTTTCTTTAATTTGCTTAAACATTTTCTTCCAATGATATCTGTTATTATTTCTGTCCACTAAATTATCCGGCACTAAGTATTCTTGGATACCTGGCCGGACCCAAAAAAGTAAAATCCTGCCAAAGACAAATCCCTCAAGACAAGGCTGTATGTCCAAGCAGCCTTAATGTAGGCAATAGGCAGCCCGTGAGGCAGCCCTAGACACTCACACATGCATAAACATGTGTACAGACATAAAAAAATGTCGAATTTCTATGTAGTAAACAATGGCGCGAAATTTGTATGAAGTGTCCGGGGTGTGGGCCTAAACATACAAAATGTTAGTGATTTGAAAGATCCAAAATATTAAATATTAAATTTGTATTTTTTCATTGCAGTGTAGGACCTATAACCACTTACTTTTTCTTTTCTCGCAACACCTTTAGAAAGGCTGGGGATCGCGACCCACAGGTTGAAAAACACTGCTCTTGACTATTTTAGTTCCCGAGAGGATATAAAGGAGGTTGTAAAGTAAATTTTATTACCCTACTAAGTAATTGAGCACTAAAATTAACTCTTTTTGCAGGTTAAGGAATGCCATTCACTATACTTGTGCTGGGAATGCAGGGCCCTGATACACAGGGTGCTGCAGTTTAAAAAGAGGATCAAATGTGCACACAACTGCCTTGTTAAATACATGGTGAGGGTGCTTTTGGATTTAATTGGATCATTAACTTTTAACTGAACTTTTTGAGAGTAAAAAGTCATAATAATAATGGCACAAAGGCCTAAAACCGTATTTAGGTCATAGAAATTTATATGTGTACTAATACTGTGTAATTTATATGTTAAAATAACTTAATCACTTCTGTACATTTGGAGAAAATTGGCTATAACAGACGTGCAGACATACAGACGCATAAGTGATCCTGTGTTTGGTTTCTTTTTTTATTTTGAGGCGTGGAACCCTAAAAACTACCTAGTCATACCTAGGCAGAAGTCACAATAATATAATGCTGTTTTTTTTACATAAACAATGTTGTTTCTTTTGTTTCAGAATCAACAAACCACAGAAATCACAACACTGTCACACATAAAACAACACAAAATCACACAAGAATACAAGGTTTTTGAACACAGTTCAAACATACCTTTTGTAGACCTTAAAACTGACTCCAGTTTTGTAGAAGAGGTCAATGAACTCAGCAACAGTCATAAAGTTTACAATATTTCTCATAAAAGTACAGTAAGCAATGGAGATACAAATGCTGACAACAAACATGAACCTATGCATTTTGTTAAGATTGAAAATGATAATTGTGATGCTGATGATGGACTATACCTTGGTGATGAAAGTCAAGAGGAATCGACTGACGATAAGGTATGAATTAATTTGTTTGTTGTAATTTAAAAGGCATACATAACAAACGTGTAGGCTATACAAACTTATGCTGACAGCAGGAAGCCTATTCTAAATCTTTTAAGTGTGAAAGAGACAGACATACTCAACTGATTTCATTGAAATTTAGCAAAGAGCTTAGATAGAGGGTGTGGAACAACGTAAAATAGTTTTATCCCGAAAGCTTATTGCCGCGCTCGCGCACTGCGCACCGTCAACGTCGTCATAAAAACGAAATCCACGCGGGCGGAGCCGCGGACAAAAGCCATGACTTGTTGGCTCAGTGGTTAGCTCTCCTGACTACTGATCTGAGCGTCGTGGATGCGATCCCCACCAAGGGCAAACATTTCTGAAGAAAATCCTACAATTCAAGAACAATAACATCAACTAGGCAACCACCCCCTATACCTTGTGGATAGGTGGTTAAATTGTGCCACATGATAAGAAGAAGAACACAGCTTTTAATTTAATTAGCCTTTTAGTTGAAAATGCATCTTTATGCTGGTGTGCAATAAAGTATATTTACTTACTTACGTACTGTTTTAAAAAGGTATCTATTTGAGGATGACTATTTTTGTAGGCACTTTTAAAATCTGATCAAAACCAAGAGGTCCAACCAAAAAAGTCTAAGGCACAAACCATTACGGATACAAAGAGAAAAATTGACACTCAAGAAGGATTTAATGACTCTGATGATGAACCACTCCAACTGAGCAAGAGTAAGAAGAAGACGAAACCAGATGGAGAGGAGAAACCAAGAAGAATAAGGAAAAAGAAAGAAATGTCAGGTAGGAAAAACATATTTTCGATTTTATGGCTATGAGTATTAATTAGTGGCATTTATCCCAATATTTTTCGTGCTTCGCAAGGCACGTTAAGACGTTGGTGCCGGTTGCTATCGCTAGATGGCGCTCGTTAAGCCAGAAGTCTTATGTGGAGTATGGCCTAACCTTCCCGAATTATGGAAAGAGACCCGTGCCAGGGGACGATGGGTTGTTAACATTTCTAATCATCTCCAATGAATATGATTTTCTCAATACCAAAGTTTTATTCTCAAAAAACTTACCTACGTTATGTAGATATTGATAGCTTTAACAGTGAAAGAAAATCGGTAAATCTACTTCACCGCTACCTTATTTTCATTACAAGCTCTTTCTCTTTCGCACGTTGGCGTGTAGGTCCCCGCAAAGCCACACGACGCGAGATGCCGCCCGGAGTAGTCCACAACTCGAGAGTTGAGAAGAAACTGCAGGAGCTGAACCTGACTAGTGACCAGATCGAACAAATCGTGCTAAGCTGGGAAGAGGTCAGTTCTCATCATCACCACAATCGAACTGTATACTTGGGTATCTCGACAGGTTCCGTGCTTGGCAGAGCATGTTAAGCCGTTGCTATAACCGATCGCAGTTATTAAACCATGTTAGAGGCCTTATAGGCGGCTTAAAAACGTTTGACACTGGACTTGTCTATTATTCCGATAACCTCCACCGATCAGGGCATGGCCCCTCTGTGTGGAGTATAACCTAATCCTTTCTAAGTATCAGACGAGACCCTTGGTCCAGCAGTGGAGACGCTGTTAACGAGATTTTATAGGTACCTACATCCGTCATTAACTATAACATCCTAACGGCGGCGGCGTTCTCACCTGTCCTCGGTTGTATTCGCCATATTAAAGCGCTAAAACTTAGCTTAAGAGAAAAACAGTCAACATTACATAAACCAGTTGGATAGACACACAAAGGGGGGTTATTTTTGCTTACCAGAGGGATTTAGTGTCACACCAGGCAGCTTGTTATGTGACCAGTACAATTTACAGATTGAGGCGGAGCGCAAGGCCGCTAAACTGAGTCACGCTTACACCAGTCTTCAGTACCAGTGCAGTGACTGTATATTGGGCTTCAATCACAGCTCCAAGCTAGAGGCCCACATGGCGAAACACAGTCCGGTGAGTAGTGGCTTCTGACTCGTTGTCTTGTGTGCAGATGGTGTGATTTACATGTCGCTCGGTGTGAGTTGAGAGTGCAAGATTTGTGAGTCATATGTGCAGGTGGTGTGCTTCACATGTCACCTGGTGTGAGTTGAGAGTGCAAGCTTTGTGAGTCACATGTGCAGGTGGTGTGGTTTACGTGTCACCTGGTGTGAGTTGAGAGTGCAAGCTTTATGAGTCACATGTGCAGGTGGTGTGGTTCACGTGTCACCTGGTGTGAGTTGAGAGTGTAAGATTTGTGAGTCACATGTGCAGGTGGTGTGGTTCACATGTCACCTGGTGTGAGTTGAGAGTGCAAGCTTTGTGAGTCACATGTGCAGGTGGTGTGGTTTACGTGTCACCTGGTGTGAATTGAGAGTGCAAGCTTTGTGAGTCACATGTGCAGGTGGTGTGGTTCACATGTCACCTGGTGTGAGTTGAGAGTGCAAGCTTTGTGAGTCACATGTGCAGGTGGTGTGGTTCACATGTAACCTGGTGTGAGTTGAGAGTGCAAGATTTGTGAGGCACATGTGCAGGTGGTGTGATTCACATGTCACCTGGTGTGAGTTGAAAGTGCAAGCTTTGTGAGTCACATGTGCGATTGTGTGTGATTCACATGTCACCCGGTATGAGTTGAGATTGCAAGCTGTGTGAGTTGAGAGTGCAAGCTTTGTAAAGACATGTGCAGTTGGTGTTTGTGAGCTATAGAGAGTGCAGGCGGGGTGATGTAGCTTGTGTGATTTAATTATTTTTATTTATTTCATAAAGTTTTTATTTATGTCAAGTGAAAGATTTAAAGATGCTCTAAGGGTGATGGGCAGGGGCGCCGAGTACGTGGGTGCTCGGGGGCTTGGGCACCCACAAGACTTAAACAGTGGGTGCTGAGCACCCACGAGAATGAACATAGGACCTAAAATTTCTTAAATTTCTGCTACTAATCTGAGATAATTTAAAATATTCACGCTCGCTTCGCTCGCGTTTAACACAAAAATCGGTTCTACTGTCTGGTAAATAACACTACTGTAAGGAAATACGCAAAGAAGGGCATTAAATTAACTTAAAACTTAAAGTAAAACGTAATTACTCTGAGGTCTTCGATTTCACAATATGTAAAATATTTTTACACTCCATTCGCTCGAGTCATTTTGTATGTACAGTGTACACGATAATCAATCGCCTGTACATCCTGCCGTTTCTGAATTACATAATTGGAGGGACTGCGTAAAGGAGCGTTATTTTTGATATTTAACACAATTTTGTAATGGTCTGATGATTCTTTTTCTAAAAAATTGTTTGGGTTGTTTTGGATGATGAAGTTTCTTACGATCTATTTTACTATTAAGTTGCATAATCTGAAAAAAATCTAATTAAATTAACGTACCTCCCATAAAAACTGATGTTCTTTTTAATTGTCCTCGAAAATAGTTTTAACGATTTTAATGAAACTTGTTATGTTACTATTTATATGGAGTACCTTGTACTATACTAAGATATTAAATATTCTGAAAAAATAACGAAACAAGGAACCTTCCATAAAAACCCAGACTATTTATTAACATTTTTTCTCAATCATAATCCAAGTGCTGGATGAGCCTCTAAGCATAATTAAGTAATCGCTTAGAGCATCAAGTCTCAGGGCTCCATAAACAGTACCCAAAAAAAACTCTAATATTTTAATGATCAAAGCTGTCTTAACTTCTTAAATCAAAAATTTTCGCACTCGCTTCGCTCGCGCTTTTACAAAATAGCTTAAATATTTCCAAAATTTTAAGTACGCCCCTTTGTTTTGAAATCTGGATACACAACTGAACTTCGTAACATATATCTCACTCGAACTACCTGTTTCCAAACTTATCCCCCATTTCTCCTTCTTGTGCACCCAGTCTATAGTAGACTTAATTACTAGTGGATAAAGGGCTCACAGACATGGATTTCTCAGAGCATCAAATAATCTTAACCTTACACTGCATTATCCCAATCAAAATCTCAAGTTCCATTTTAAGCCATGAAAATACTTAAATCGTGTCTTGAAAGTAAAAAAATACCTATGCTCGTTTTTGTCTAAATGTGACCTTTGTACAAGAGCATAATTACGAGCAAATAAATAAATGCAACAAAGGAACATAACCTTTGTATATGGAGGGGACGCCACCATTAGATCTCGCACCACCTAAGCATTTTGTAGGGCCGCCACTGTGGGCACCCAGCACCCACGAGGTTTTCTGAAACCCGGCGCCCCTGGTGATGGGCACTTAAAGACGCTCCACGTGGTGGTTTGCTGCTGGAACTCGGAAAACGGAGCTGTCTCCCGAGTTAATCCTCTTCTTATGACCGCTTATCACTGAATCACAGCTATTTACCCATCATAAAAATAACTTTGAGACTACTCTAAAACGGAAATAATAAAAAAATTAACTCAGCAGACGTGCGCTCGGTACAAGTCCCGGCAACCAACCACGTCTCTAATCTAGTCTGTTCTCCCCACAGTCAGCGGGCGATTTATCATGCAAGGTGTGCGCAGTGCGGAGTCGTGACGCACATTCTCTGAGTGGGCACATGCGTCGGCATCGCGTCAGGTAAGTTACGTCTCTGGTTACACTGCAATAATAATAATCATCGACGTAGAATCAAATGGACGACGGGTCTAGTACATAATTCACGAAAAAAGCGTCCGCAGTTAACCTATACACACGTAGTTATATGCATAGAAACAACACATTTGCATTTAGATCGTGTGTCATTGCATTACGGTTGTTTTTGTTTGCAACAATTTATCACCATACGAAGCTTCGACTGGAACGTACTTCACCTTACGCAGCTTCAAGTGAAGACAGAGAAGTAATGGAGTAGATTTCACTTATAATGTTTTTTTGTTGGCTATGTTTTATAAGTATTTTTTATTTTTGCAGAATCTTGTTTATTTTTTTTATAACAAACACAGAAACACGCTTAAATATGAATTATACAGAGTGAAAATGATTCGAGCAAACAAAGTGGATTTTTTTCGGAACAAAATATTCCTCTCGTCCCGATTCGGCTATAATGTTTTTTCATACCTAGTGCACAACGTATAGGATCTCGGGGAAAGCTAAAATAAATAAAATATTTCATGTAATAAAAACAATAGTAAAAAGTTACAAAATATTTTAATAAGAAACTTTATACTTGAAAGCGACTCTATAAAATTTTTCTTCCGAAGTTGTGATGTTCGATTGTTCGCTCATGGAAATCAAACTAAATGAGTAATTCAAATTAAAATAAACTACTGTGTTTCTCAGCAAAACAATACTTTAAAATGATAAAGCAAGAGTTTACTTACTGGAAATAAGATACTCCATCCGGTTTTTCACTTTACTTGAATAGTTTTTACAACTTTTCACGACGCAGTACGCCATTTTCGACGTGCAGTCAGCCGGCCGACCAAAATAAGACTGGCGCGAAATTAGACCTCTTTTTGCGTTTTACTACTCTTTTGGTTCGGACACTTTTGAGTACTAATGTGCCGTTCCCGGGAATATTCCCTTAGACAGAGACAGCGCTCTATATTGCATATCGCGTCGTCCTTTGGAAATATTGGGTATATTACCATGGGAATATTCCCAAGGGACGGCGCTATATGTGATATAGAGCGCTGTCTCTGTCTTGCGGGAAGTACTGATGTGCCATGCCCATGGCACATCTATACTTTTGAGCGCTGACCCGAAGTCCATTTGTTTCTACGTCGATGATAATAATATAATATTGTGATTTGGTACATTATGCCCTGTACGTACGCGTGGTGCGCATTTATATACATACATAAGAAAAAGCACGTAGCGTACGGGCAAGCAAGATCGGAATCTATCGCTGTGTAGTGAGAGTATCTTATTAATTTAACATTTCTGCAAAGTAAAACTTCTATACATAGTTTTATTCTTTATTCTATGGGTATACTCTGCTCCAGTCAGTCGGTGACGCTGAATCGCGTTTACTCGGCGCTGAATTTATGTTTGTATCCTTAACCCACATTATAAGGAACTTTAAGGTAGGTATGCTAGGTACGTTGCATCTTTCTTATTCATCTCCAACTTCAGTACTCTCAGACATAAAAATTCTCGCCACCCCCCCCCCTAGATGGCGCTGCGTGGCATCTTTCTTACTAGTCATCTCCTACTTACTAGACATCAAAATTATTTCTACTCCCCGCTAGATGGCGCTACGTGGCATCTTTCTTATTAATATTCATCTCCAACTTCAGCACTCTCAGACATAAAACTTCTCCCCACTCCCCGCTAGATGGCGCTGCGTGGCATCTTTCTAAACTTTAATACACACCGACATAAAACTTCTTCCCACCCCTGCTAGATGGCGCTGCGTGGCATCTTTCTAAACTTTAATACACACCGACATAAAACTTCTCCCCACTCTCCGCTAGATGGCGCTGCGTGGCATCTTTCTAAACTTTAATACACACTGACATAAAACTTCTTCCCACCCCCGCTAGATGGCGCTGCGTGGCGTGCGGCGAGGTGTGGTCCCGCGCCGCGGTGGCGGCCGACCACGTGGCGCGGGCGCACGGCTCCGCGAAACCAACGCACACTTGCAAGATTTGCGGGCATAGCGAGACGTGAGTAATATCTGCTGACACCAATAGATGGCGCTGCTAGACTTCCATATCGGGCCGAACAAACTTACTATTGTTTATTTAATGTACAATCTTTTTTTGATATATAATTTTGTACTGTGGTGGTGAGAAAAAAATAAAGAAATTAATATTATGATGATGCCGAAGATGGAAGCGGGCTTACCAAGATTCCCAACGCAATGGGGAACTGGCTATCTTCATGCCGGAACACATCAATGTTGTTAACATTGATGTTTGGCGGCAAGACTTCGATGGGATGGTGGTAGCTAGCCAGGCGGGCTCAGAAAATTCCCTACCACCAACCAAACCAAGTCCTACAAAGTTGAACCCCGCGGGAATCGAACCCGCGACGTCCTGGTGTGAATCGAGCGGACTGGCCACTAGGCTACGGAGGCGGTTGTACGTATTAGTAATTTCTGCAACTATCTGGTATCTTTTAAGGTATGAGTATGTAAGATTAGTTCTCAGAGTTTAGAAGGTTACTATCTCCAAAAAATAGAGAGGGATAAAATTTTATAAGAACACTGACAATCTCTTTACCATGAAATTGAAAATATGTTTATTCAAAGTAGCAGGCAGCGTACATATAATTTTCGTAAGTCACTTTTTTGTCTACCTAGCCTAGCCTTGACACCATACAATCATACAAATATGGGCCGTCTTTCCTTTGTTTCAGCACACTGGGCAAACTTCGCAGCCATGTGAAGGACCACTCCGAGAGGCCGAAATGCGAGCTCTGTGGGAAGACGTATAGGGATCGAAACTCGCTTAGATCGCATTTAATGTGAGTCCAAGCAGATACAAAATTTTCTATGGTCCAAGGGTTAAACCACATCTGGCCGCACGGAATCGCATTTTCCCGTCATGATCAGCCGAAAGATGTCCACTGGTGGACATAGGCCTCCCCCAAGGATTTTCACACCGAACGGTCCTGCGCTGCTCGCATCCAGCGGCTTCCCGCAACCTTCACGTCGCGTCGTCGGTCCACCGAGTCGGAGGCTTGTCCACGCTACATCTTCCAGTGCGCGGTCGCCACTCGAGAACTTTACTGCCCCAACGGCCATCTGTTCTACGAGCTATGTGCCCTGCCCACTGCCACTTCAGTTTAACGATACTGTGAGCTATGTTGGTTATTTTCCCGTAGCGCTATCCTTTTCTGTCGCTCAGGAACACCATTCACTAGAGCGAGAGGAGTAAACGAGTGGCGGCCGCACTCATTCGCATCGCCGGTAGGGACGCCACCCAAATCTTATAACATTTGTATCTTTATTATTGTACTTTTTAGTTTTTAATCTTGTTTTTTTTGTCTACAACAAATAGTATATCTATCTATCTTCCCTCTCTCTCTTTCACCAGTATCCATAAAGGCATCAAAGAGTACGCGTGTCCAAAATGCGACAAGAAGTTTCTATTCAAGAAGGCCATGGAAGTGCATCTGGTGACTCATGACGCGTCTCAGCATCTCTACTGCTACGAGGTGAGAGTGTATACAAATTGTGTACAGTCAGCCACAGAGATATCTGAACCCCTACTAACGCTATTCGTGATACATGGTGTATTACGGAGAGGTTCTGATATATTTGTGGCTGACTGTACAAAGTATATTTCTATCTCGCAACAGCAAGATAATTGGTGTGAAAGAGACAAAATGACAAGTGAAGCAGACTCTTATGACAAGCTAGAAATCAAGAAAATATCAATATTCGAAATAGTAGCAGTGTATGCTTTTCGAATTTCTCTTTTTAACCGACTTCAAAAAAAGGAGGAGGTTCTCAATTCGTCGGAATCTTTTTTTTTATGTATGTTCACCGATTACTCGAAGACGCCTGAGTCGATTTGGAAAATTCTTTTTTTGTTTAAAAGGGTATACTTCACACGTGGTCCCATATACATTTTTATCGAAATCGATTCAGCGGTTTTTGAGAAAATCAACAAAAACATATCAAAATTGGAGTTGTTGCGATTGAAGTCGGTTGTTTTTAACGTATTCAGCGTGGTCAATTATTAGGAGTCAGATATACATGGTGTTAAAAAGTGCGTTTGAGATTTTAAGGGGTTACTCAGAATCAAGTATAAATAAAATACAGAAAAAATATTGAAAGAATCCGCTTAACAATTTTTTTTCAATTTTCCATACAAATCCTTGATTCACTATTCAGATTTAGTATGGAAATAATAAAAAAAATTGCAGAGCGGATTTTTTCTATATTTTTCCTGTATTTTATTTATACTTGATTCTGAGTAACTACTTAAAACGCACTTTTTTAACACTCTGGATTGATTAGTATTCAAATAAGAATCCTAATTCATTTTTATGAAGCGCGCTGGAAATACACTCTAAAAGTCTCTTTTTTGTTATTACAAGTTTTAATTGTGTTCAAAAGATTTATTTATATTTGTGTTTACAGTGCAATGTGAACTTCAAGAACCAAATGTCTTATTACCAACACCTGAGGTACAATCTGAAACACATAGACCCGGCGAAACTCAAGTAAGTATACAGGGAACTCAACTAAGTATATGGGGAACTTAAGATAGTGTACAGGGAACTCAACTAAGCACACAGATGACTCAACTAAGTACACAGGAAACACAACTAAGCGTAAAGGGAACTCAACTAATTGTAAAGGAAACTCAACTAATAGGGATTTTTCAGATGACGTATGTCACACCGTTCATAAAATTATCAATAGATGGCGTTTCTAAGCTTTGGCAATGTATTTTTAAAAACAGCGTAGAATTTACGGTAGCAAAATAGATTTAGTAGTGTTAAAAATATATAAAAAGCCACCTGAACAAAGACTGACCTGAACTAATTAAATTAACAGAAACGATAAATTTCCAACTTGGTCAAGTATGGTGCGTTCTGGTTTCTCTGTTATATGTAATTTATTCTTCCGAACCAAAAATAAATTGATTGTAATACATTCTTATGATTAAAATGCAATTTATAACTCTGTATCATATTAGAATTCTTTTAAGAAATACAAAAACAATACTGATAAGCTTTGTGCATCATAAATTATGAAAAGTTTTTTTGGATCAAAATACAAAAAAATATTCAATGAAAAGTAATCTTCGAAAGCTAGTCATCATTATTATGATATTAGCCAGTGATATCAGTCAATTTTGACGATTTTTAAGAGATTTTCTTATTTCCAATGTTGATCAGCGCCATCTAGTTGACTTTAGAGAAAACCGTGGAAAATTCCCTATTGTCACAGATTTTATAATACTAACGTACAGATACCTCATGTCATACAACGAAATGCGACTGCCGTAACTCGGGCTATTCTTCGGGCAATTTTTTTCATTCATTGAGAACTACCGCTACTAGCGACATCTAGGGCGCGGGCTATAAATGAAGACATTCTGGTTGCTTACCTGTAGCTTCATTTACTTTTGTTGATTTTTTTTTGCACATAACCTACTAGTATTATATTATCTGTGATATTACTAAATAAAAATACATAATTTGAAATATGAACAACAAAACGTAAACCACCCATTTCGTTTTTCAATTGTATTGTATCAGCGCCATCTATCAATTCACGCTATAAACTGGTACTCAACTAGTACGTGTCATTCCTCAACTCTGACAAGTTAAGACGAAAGTAGTTTTGATATGCATCGCCGTCATCAGATAATTTGTAGTAATTGATAATAAAGTGCATTATCGGCCTTTGTCATACTTTTTGGTTATTACAATAATCAAAACACTTAATTTTAGCAACTTTATGGGTTTTTTCTTCGTTTTGCATGAACTTCGATTACAAATCGATACTTGTCGTGCCATCTATTGACATTTTAATGAACTAAGGTTTTCGTTGTATGCAATGAGACCCCGTGCTATTGTAAAGGAAATTCAACTGAGAGTACAGAGAACTCAAGTAACTATGTACGGTATAACGATATAAAGCTGTAACCTGTTAACTAGGGCTCCATACAGGACACTCAACTAATGGTACAGTACAGTTTGAAACATTTGGGACTGTGTATACAAATTGTTGTCCTATTTGTATGGAGTTTTTTTTTTGCGAGTTTAGCAAAGTCTTACAACAAAGAGTGCTCCGTATAAACAATATTATCTCGCATGATTTCTCACAGCGCAGCGTGGCGGAAATGGAAACAGAAATACCTAACTCGGCCCCAATCTACAGTTTTCACTGAATTGACCTCATGATAGTCACGGTCCCCCATCCCTGAAGTTGCGACATGAAAGAAGAAAAAGCGTGGCGGTCAATGGGTTAATTCAGCTGTGATATTGTGTATATTTATGTATATCTACAATATAAAACAGTACCGTGTTTCTTCTTTTTTTTGTAGATACGCGTGTGAGCAATGCGACAAGCGGTTCGCGAAATTGTCGCGCCTTCGCGAGCACACCGTGGCCGTGCACCTCAAAGAGACACCTGTGCAGTGCACCTACAGCGAGTGCAGCTTCGTAAGTGCCGCCTTTGAGCTTGTTTGTTGCCTTTCTTACACAGCTTGAATCATCATGATAATTATCACTTTGAACCATAGCGAGTGCAGCTTCATAAGCGCCGCCTTCGAGCTTGTTTGTTGCCTTTCTTTACACAGCTTGAATTGTCATGATAATTATCACTTTGAACCATAGCGAGTGCAGCTTCGTAAGTGCCGCTTTCGAGCTTGTCTGATGCGTACCTTTCCAATGCAGCTTGATGTTATCAGCCCCCTGACACTCCGTAGAAAAATATAAATATATAAATATTTCAAGTAATGAATACTAATTGACGGTATTTTTTTTGCCCCTCCCCCCATTTTATAAAATGATTATTTTATGTAGAATATGAAAAAATAACCTCCACTCCACCTCACCAATCTGGACATTGCCTCCGTGTGTGGAGTATGGCCTAATCTCTCTGAGGCATAGGGAATCAGGGACAGACCCGTGGCCCCTCCAGTGGGGACGACATAGCCTATATAGGGTGCTACTTTATTAGTGCCCGGTATTTTAGTCAGTGCTTCTACTCCTGATTCTGTTCAACTTTCCCCAAGGAACCCATAGTGAAATCGCAAAAAAAGTTTTGGTCTCTTCTTCTAATTTGGCCGCACTAATAAAGTAGCACCTTATATAGTTCACAGGTCACACAATCTATAGTTCATTCCAATCAAAAAAAAGCAAAAGGTAAACAAATGTAGTATGCAGATGACATTGACATGTGTCAGTTCCATAGTAAGTTTGTTTACGTTTTGCTTTTTTTTATTGGAATGAACTATAATGTAACAAGAAGTCACTGCCATTAATTTTGATGTGTGTTGTGGCAGGCTTGCGCGTCGCGGCCAGTGTTGCGTGCGCACGTGCGCTCCGTCCACCACAATGCGCGTGCGCGCAGAAACTACGTGTGCCACACCTGCGGGAAGGCTTACACGGTCAGTCTAGTTTAGTCTACTTTTAAGATAGACTTTCATAACTAACAGAATTGATTTTAGCACCCCTGACAGTAAAAGTTGAATAAGTCGAAAACCACAGAACCGAACTACAGAACATAGTTAAGAACGCTCTCGATTAAGTCCGTTTCAAACGAAAAAAACGAACTAAATTGAAATCGGTTCATACTAAATCTGAATAGTGAATCAAGAATTTGTATGGGAAACTGAAACAAAAATTTGACCGATTTTTTCAATGTTTTTCCTGTATTCTATACTTGATTCTGAGTAACCCCTTTTTTTAATTTGAAACGCACTTCTATAGCACTCTGTATAAATTGTGCACACTAAAAAGACTATATTATTTTTGATATAGCCTGCATGCATTGTCAGTGACGTTTATTACGTACGTCTACAAAAAACGGCAATTTGTTCTCAATCTGTTCCACAGGCTAAGAAAATACTAGAAGGTCATTTGCGATCGCACACGGGCGAACGACCGTTTAACTGTGCGCTTTGCCCAGCCGCCTTCGGGTACCAGGCAGCTCTATACAATCACAATAGGCTCGTGCATCAGAAACCCAAGGTATGGACGGACCCTGATACTTCATACTAGCCGAAACTCAAAATCCTTTTTATTGGGAAATATCAAAAAATATAGGGTGATACTTCTTGATACGAAAGGGTATGCATGTGCTCATGATAACAAACAACTTTCCCTAAGAAACCAATAGTCAAATCGCAAAAAAAATTTTGGACTCTTCATACTAATTTGGCCAGTCAGTTTCTCGATTTGTATGGAGACTCCAAAATTTTTTTTTGCGATTTGACTATGGGTTCCTTAGGGAAAGTTGTTCGTTATCATGAGCACATGCATACCCTTTCGTATCAAGAACTAATTTAAACTCACCCTGTATAAATCGCACAGCAAAAAAATCTGTTTCTCCACCTAGGTACGTATAGGTTAGGTTAGATTTCCAATTTAGTTATTTTGATGGGCAAATAGTATTTTTCTGATTAAATACTATCCTTTTTTATTTAAGTAGATTCTTTACACATTCTTTTAAATATTGTCTTTTTTCCTACCTAGTACAAAGTCCTAGTCCAAAAAAAGATGCCTACTATGTGCGTCTCTTTCTAACTAGGAACGAACGAGCGAGATAACCTAGTTATGAATGAGGATTTTATGGCCGACCACACCGGGGACGCTCCATAAAACATGATTAAAATGTGGCGTTATAATTTCCTATGAAGACTTTTATATGAAGTTTTTTTTGTATAATTTTATTGGTGTCTGCAGGCTGGTCGAATTCGCCCCCCGGCCCCCACGGCCCTTCCCAACATTCCCGCCTCTACTGCAGCCGCCGACACATGGACGCAAACGCAGCCTTCCATGGCACAAGAATCTGCGGTGCATACTGGCAGCTGACACAATAAAGAAAAATAATTATAGATCTGGATATTTTAATTTGTGATAAATTTTATAAAATTTAAAGTAAATAAAATAGTTTCGTACATATGGATTATTTATTTTAGAGTTGTTTTCTTAGCCCTCTGCCTAAAATTTGTCTAGGCTTGAAACTACTAATGAAGAAAAAAACAACCCTCAGTGCATGAAGTCCACACACGCACCCTGCGCACAAACCACACGAAACGTGGTCTCTCTGTGGTCTCGGGTCTCCGCAAGGTCTTCGGTAGTGTTCAACAAAATAACCTACCTCTTTCTTCCGCGAAAATAACTACTTGGTTTGCAACACGACTTGGAAAATATAAATGTCAAAAGACTTTTTGGCGGGAATTCGTAGCAAGAGTTTGTCAGTTTTATTATCAGAATAAATAGATATCGTGGTTTTTAATGCATAATATTGATAGTGTATTGTTCAATAAAGTGCCATTTAATTCATCTAATATGTAGGATAATGAAATAAAAGTGTGTATAATTCATTCAAATCAAAATAAAGCAAAAGCTAAATAAAAAGTATGCATCTGACGTTAACATGTAACAGTTCCATAGTAAGTTTGTTTACCTTTTGCTTTTTTTGATTGTAATGAACTATAGACTGTGTTTCGATTCGAGTGCTCTCAAGAAGTCCATGAAATCTTCATCAAAAGTGCTATCATTTTGCTGAAGAATAGGGCATCTAATTCACTAATTTGAATAATAAATTACTCAAAATGAAAAATACTGAAGACGTAACTCTGCAAGGAAAAATACAACTAAATACGAGGCGGTATGGCCCTAGAGCCTTAGCCTGCTCTAGGAAGGGCGAAAAAAACGATTGTCAAGAAAGAAAATCAAAACGGACTTTTTGGCGGGAACTCGCGGCAAGAGTTTGTCATTTTTGTTTTATTATCCGAAAAAATAGATATCGGGTTTTTAATGCATAATATTGATAGTGTATTGTTCAATAAAGTGCCATTTAAGTGTCTAATATGTAGGATAATGAAATAAAAGTGTGTAGACTGTGTTTCGAGTGCTCTCAAGAAGTCCATGAAATCTTCATCAAAAGTGCTATCATTTTGTTGAAGAATAGAGAAAAAGTTAAAGACGACAGAAATTGATAAATGAGAACTCAAATGAACTAGAAAAATATTTAGAGAAGAGCAAACTACGTAAGAATAGGCTGTATAGCCAGAGAAGCCTTTGCCTTTTCCTTGCAAAAGCAGGAAAGAACCAAAAAAAAGAAAATCAAAACATAACCTCGAAACTTTTGTACTTTTGTATGTAATTCGTGGTAATATCTTATTAGTAAATATTTGTAAAACTGTGCGATTGTAAAATATTTTGATTTCACAATACAATATTTTAAAACGTTAATTAGTGACTATACAAAAATGCGTATCGCGCTAACGAACCTGTTAAATACTTTACGAATACAACCTATGCAAAAAGATTATTTAAAACATTTTTACCAATTTCGATGTTACTCCGAGGATATTCCAAGAGCGTTGCGGACGTTAAAGGCTAAGTCTACTCGAAACACAGTGCAGTACTATGTAGATTCGTGCAGAGTTCGAGCTGTAGGCGGGAATGGGGGTGATGGTTGTATATCTTTCCTAAGTGCTTGGTGCAAGGACCATGCCGGCCCGGATGGGGGCGACGGCGGTCACGGAGGACACGTTATATTCCAGGTAATGTTTATTTTATTTTTTTGAGACTGCTAACGTGAACTTCCCATACTATGTTGGTCAATCAGTTGACCCACTTGTTAGAAATGTGTCAGTACATTTCAAACTGACCTAAGTCCACTTACAAATATGGCCAAAGTTACAAGAACTGACATAAAGTAAGTTAGGGATAATGTACTTCATGTCAGTGACATAAAGTACATTATCCCTAACTTATTTTATGTCAGTTGGCATAACTTCGGCCACTTACCAAAGTGGACTTGGGTCAGTTTGAAATGTACCAACACAAATGGCAATTGAAAGTTTTCTTATGTAAATAAAAGACTAGACGAGTTGCTAACAGAATTGATCTGTTGGTGAAGAGAGACTGGTGGTTGGTGAAGAGGCACAGGGGTAGCGGCTCTCCCTTTTGAAAATAATCAATATCCTGATAGGCCACTTGATAGAAAGTAGCTACCACCGTTACCTGTCACCCTAGATGGTTTCTCAGTGCTTTGCCAATCCTAGAGACATAGAATGCCAGTAATAAGATAGTTTGTATTTCAACACCCCCGCGCGCTGTGTCATACTCCCGCTTGTCAACAAGTAAACATCGCTCATATCAAAGTCATATCTATGCTATGATTTCCGTGTCACTCGGTGTCACGTGATATCTTACGATATAGCAGTATAGCATAGGGCTCGTGTGTGATGGTTTATTGATTTGTATGTCAAGTGATAAAATAGCACACTATAGCACTAGTGTGTGACATAATCAGTGATCGCAATAGGTAGACTGTATTTACCTAAACTTCGAGGAACAGAGCGGAGACTTCCTTACGACAACATTTTTTCCTTGTCAAATGTCCTGGGTTTCCGGACATCACATAAGTACATTACAAATTAACGTTATTTGAAAATAGCTTTGCGCCTGCAACTTCAATTATATTGCGTTTTGATAAAATAAAAATATTAATAACTCGGTTTCTAGGTGACGTTTTTTATGTGAGAGGTGGCAAACGAGCAGATGGATCACCTGATGGTAAGCGATTACCACCGCCCATAGACACCCGCAATAGTCCGTGAGCCCACTGCCAAATTGCCTACGTCATATGACATCACGATAAAATGCATGGCACACGGTCAGAAAAGTTGTGCTGAGCGAGAATCAGAAGATTATCGCACCAAAATTTGGCCGGAAGTTGGAAAAAAACCTTTACTTCCGGTGACAATTTTAAGGGTCTATTTACGTCATGTGACATCATTACGAGACACATGGCATCATTTAGACCTTTATTCATAGAAAGGGTAAACATAAGTCTGCCAGTCCTGTAATGGCCGGAAGTACTTGGCAGACCGTGCCAAAAATGGCCATTGGATACGTTTACCTACGTCATATGACATCTTGACGAAAATTAGTGTAAACTATGTGTAATAATAGTCTCTTTAAGAATAAATAAGTCTGCCAAGCCAAATCCGGCCGGAACACCTTCAAAACCGATTTTTTTAGTATTAGGTAAAACTGCAAAAATCATGTTAAATGCGCATGATATGACCAACCATGATTGTTTAACAAGGATAATCGACTCATCCGTCGTGGTAGGTATAATATGAAGACAATTTTACTATTCTGTTAACATTTCCATACCACAATATAGGGTAAATGAGTCTAATAACGGCAAATTTAATACAATCGCGTCGTACCTACTTTTTTTGTTCGCTGACGTTTGTTTGATTATTATAGGTAAATCTTTTGTCATTTAATCGATTTTATCAGGAAAGTGACTGAAGGAAAACATATTAAAATAATTAAAAGGGCCAGATAGATCAAAATAATAATTGTAATAAATAAAAAAGTTGGTATATTTAACAGGCTAAATTAAATTCATAGTCACAAGAGTAAAAGAAAAATATTCAGTCATACTTAAATTATTAAAAGGGCCAGATAGATCAAAATAAACGGACGGATTTGGATGAAATTTGGTAGGAAGATAGATCAAATACTGGATTAATACATAGGCTACTTTTTTGTTCCGGGAAAATGCATGGTTCCCCTAGGATACCTTAGAGACAGTCATAAAGCGACATCCACGCGGGCGGAGCCGCGGGCGGAGCCGCGGGCAGAAGCTAGTATAAAAATAATAATAAAATACTTTCCCTTTTTTTAGATATGACTTTTTTAAATAACTGTATTAAATACCTACATCTTTTCCCGTTCAATGCATTTTCTAATTAGTATACTTGAGTATAAGTTTTGGTCTACATTGTCTGGAAAACAGTATAATATGTATAAAGGATTCATGCATTACTGTCTGCGGCGTTCCAAATCCTAGCAACATTTTTTTTTATCCTTAATTGGTAAGCCCTTAATTTCTTCTAAAAATACAAACTCACGTGTAGAGTAAATTGACCAACACCTAAAAAGTTATCCAAGAAAAAACTTTAATGCGCGAACCATTAAGGCCAGCTTGTACTACGCTACTGCGCATTGATTTGTGATATACTGAACGCAAGTCCCACCCACATGCGCCACGAGAATTATGCACATTTAAAAAAAGGGTTTCTTAATAATCTTTGGTTTTTGTTGTATCGTGTTTCGGATGGAATAGGATCGTAGGGAATAATAATAATAAGTGTCTGACGCTTCTCCTCGTCGCACTGACCTCCAGCTGAATGTGCTTCTGCTGGAGTAGCTGCTGTATTACAGATTGAACAGACCCATGAAAAAGAGTGATTCTTATTTATTTGAATTAATTATTTATTTTAGGGGTTACCCAGAATTAAGTATAGAATAGAGAAAAATCCGATAAACAATTTTTTTTCAAAAATTCAGTTCTTTGATGGAAGTAATTGAATTTTCGCCGACTATTAGCTATCGTTCTCAGCAGAAAAATGATATGAAAGAATGGTTATCATTCTCTTAAGCACCGTTCCCTCCAGCTTTGTGCCAGATCAACGGAGGTATGCTTAAAACAGACAAATCAGTTCTGTTAAAAAGTTAATTTCAAAACTCGAAGATTCCTTGCAACCAAACAAACCAAATGTATGCAGGGCTCTTACAGCCTTGACTGTGTATACAGGATGCGAATAGAGGATGTGGATACGTAGCCAGTTATTACAGCCAGGGTAAAAAAAAAATCCCTTATCTAAGTCTTACCACCAAACATCAATGTTAACAGCATTGATGTGTTCCGGTATGAAGATAAGATAGCCAGTTCCCCATTGCGTTGGGGATTCTAAGTAAGCCAGCTTCCACCTTTGGCATCATTATCACTTACCATCAGGTGAGATGATGCCAAGGGGCTTACCAATTGAGGGTAAAAAACATACTACTTTAAAAATTAAAAGATAAATCGTAATTAACCAACACAAATATCACAGAACTCAATAATGTTCAAGAATTCAAAAATGTGAAAAACTGGCAATTAGTGAATCAAGCACGCCATGAAATATTCAGTTAAACTTTGGCAAAAAAAAAACAATAAAATGATTTCCTAAAACCTAAAGTTACAGCTCTATCACTATGCTCGCTTTACGGCGAGGTTGTATTAAACTTGATTTGCGGCGCATTGATATTCGCAGTACCGAACGCAACCACCTACAGTGAACGCGCCACGCTTATTATTTAGTTTTTAGGTTATTTGTTTTTTTTTCTTTATTAAAGTCTTCAAACGAATAGCGTACTTTTCTTTATATAGTCGAAAGCAATATTGACGTAAAACTTTCTTTTTTTTCTCTTGATATGCTAAACAAATGGCGTTCTCGAATGGCGACCGCGCACCGGAAGGCGCAGTGTGGGCAGGCCCCCGACTCGGTGGACCGACGACCTGGTAAAGGTTGCAGGAAGCCGCTGGATGCGAGCCGCACAGGACCGGTCGGTGTGGAAATCCTTGGGGGAGGCCTTTGTCCAGCAGTGGACGTCTTTCGGCTGATAGATAGATAGATGCTAAACAATGGGAACTGTTTAAAATAACGGTATACCTATCTTGGTATTTTTTTTCTGTCAAGCCGAAATTGTTGAATCATGTTTTGGATGGCGTATGATCGTAGGAAATATAGTTGAAAATAATAATTATTATTTAATAAATGTATTATTATTTAATAAGTATAATACGTTTTACGTCATTAGTGTTTAAAAAAGGTCATTTTGGTACAAGAGCGCCTTAAGGTTATGAAACAAAAAAAATAAGAACTGTATTTGTTGCCACAATGTGGCAAAACAGAAAAAGACTGTGTAAGCCTGCAGCCAACTGATTATGGCTGAATCATTAGCGCCCAGGGAAAATATGAACCTCTTTGGTTCAAAGGTGATCCGACTCCCGTAAATATTGCGGATATTGTCATCTCTAGTGACAGTGAAAGCAGTGATATATTAACTTTTTATTTATTTATTTATTTTAATAATATACAATACATTTTAACCTTATTTATAAAATGCCGCTAAACTTTGTTTTTGTTGCGAAATTGCATTCGCCACTCGCTATCGCCTAGTACACTGAGACCTTGGAACCACTTTATTATTGCCGTCAGGTGTACTTCATTCTTATAAAAGTTATAAGATACCGGGTAATCGATCTGCAAATGTAAAATTGTAACTGATTCCGAGCTCCCATGTGTTCAATACAATAGCACTAGTCGGCAGCTAGGTTATACAGCCTGGTTACAATTAATTTATTTTAAGTAACGTCATCTGTTGAAGATGATTGATGTTTGATTTTTGATAATGTTTAAATATGACTAAATATTTTCTTTTACTCTTGTGACTATGAATTTAATTTTGCCTGTTAAATATACCTACTTTTTTATTTAAATCGGTTATTTGAGAAACCCCACAAGTGATTTCAAGTAAGCGAGGGTCAATGTACTTTATGTCACTAACATAACCTCGCTTACTTGAATTCATTTGTGGAGTTTCTCAAATAACCGATTCATTTATTAGAATTATTATTTTGATCTATTTGGCCCTTTTAATTATTTTAATATGTTTTCCTTCAGTCACTTTCCTGATAAAATCGATTAAATGACAAAAGATTTACCTATAATAATCAAACAAACGTCAGCGAACAAAAAAAGTAGGTACGACGCGATTGTATTAAATTTGCCGTTATTAGACTCATTTACCCTATATTGTGGTATGGAAATGTTAACAGAATAGTAAAATTGTTTTCATATTATACCTACCACGACGGATGAGTCGATTATCCTTGTTAATCAATCATGGTTGGTCATATCATGCGCATTTAACATGATTTTTGCAGTTTAACCTAATACTAAAAAAATCGGTTTTGAAGGAGTTCCGGCCTGATTTGGACTGGCAGACTTTTTTATTCATAAATACACTATTATTACACATCGTTTACACTAACTTTCGTCGAGATGTCACATGACGTAGGTGAAGGTGTCCAATGGCCATCTTTTGGCATGGTCTGCCAAGTACTTCCGGCCATTACAGGACTGGCAGACTTATGTTTACCCTTTCTACGAATAAAGGGCTAAATGATGCCAGGTGTCTCGTAATGATGTCACGTGACGTAAATAGACCCTTAAAATTTTCACCGGAAGTGAAGATTTTTTTCCAACTTCCGGCCAAATTTTGGTGCGATAATCTTCTGATTCTCGCTTAGCACAACTTTTCTGACCGTGTGCCATGCATTTTATCGTGATGTCATATGACGTAGGCAATTTGGGGGTGGGCTCACGGACTACAACACCAGAGGTGTCACAAGTGCGTTGCCAACCTTTGAAATGGGATGGGGGGATGGGGGAATTCGGGGGGGAGGTTGGACCTCCGGTACCCTCTCTCACTCGGCGAAACACAATGCAAGCGTTGCTTCACGCCAGTTTTCTGTGAGGCCGTGGTGTCACTCCGGTCGAGGTGTGAAAAATGCACCAGATTTTAAGTATATTTACAGCAAAACACTGTAAAAACTGCATACAATTTCGTGCAGTAAATTTTGCCAAAGCCCAGGATAGCTGTCCCTGAAAAAATGTTGTAAGGAAGTCTCCGAAAGACGTCTCTGTTATCTGGCGAAGTTTAGGTAAATACAGTCTACCTATACCGATCACTGGACATAATATAATTTCATCAATTTTTTCTATTACAGGCAACACACTCCATTAAGAGTCTAAACCACTGCAAATCGGTGATGATGGCACAACATGGAGAGCGAGGCTTCAATAAGGATTGCACAGGAAAAAATGCACAACATGTCATAGTTCCCGTGCCTTTGGGTAAGTATTGAACATTTTCCTTTCTTACAAAAATAGACATCGGCGTTGATTCAGTGTTTACGATTAAACTTATTTGACAGGACTAAACTTAATTTAAGCATCCTATCCTTGTCTTTTCGATACAGAGAGAAAAAGACAAAACACTTAAGTTAAGCTTAGTTCTGTCAAATAAGTTTAATCGGGAAAATCGAATTGAGACCAATGTGTGGTGTAAGAATTATCTTGAATAACCTTTTACCATAGTAGACTTTTGTCATGTGTTTAGTGAGACCCAGTACATATTTAACATTTTGTTCCTTCTCAAAGTCACCAACGCTAGAAGCATGCACGGGGCGCGGGGGGTTGGGGGGTTGTGACACTGCAGTGGTGCGGTTGGTTAATTTAAGGGCATGTGGGAACTTGCAATTTTTAAATGATTCTAATAAATAAAAGTTGCAAGTTCAAAATTTCAAGAACATTTTGTATTATCTGCACGGGTCTGACTCTTTCTTGGTCAATACTGGAGTTGTGTGTAAGTTGTAAGTGCCTGGCTACCCATATGCTCGGTGACCATTGGCTACTCTGTATGCGATATCTATTGGGGCTATGTATTATTACGGGGTGTTTAAAAAAGTGCGCTAGAAATTTTAAGGGGTTATTCAGAATAAATAAATGCACAACGATCCACAATTATTTTTCAGTTTCCCATACTAAATCTAAATACTGAATCAAGAATTTGTATGCGAAACTGAAATAAAAATGTAGATCGGATAACACACTTTTTTAACCTGTATATGTATACAATATAATATTGTTATATGTATCTAAGCATGTAACACACTACTGCTTTATAGAAAAATGTCTCTAATAGTTTATCTTTCTTGCCACCAGGGACAATAGTGAAGGATGCGACGGGTCGGGTGGTGGGTGACCTGCAAACCGAAGGGGTGATGTTTGTGGCAGCTCGCGGCGGCGCCGGCGGCCGCGGCAACAAGTTCTTCCTTACTGACACGCAGCAGGTATCTGTGATTCTGACATATATTTAATTAAATTAATTTAAAGTGACTTAATTTATTTCACTAATCTAGGTTAATTTTACCAACATAATGTGGATCTGTGTAATTTGTGAAGTTAAATAAATAATAATATGTAACTGACTAACTGATCACAACAATTCTATATACAGGGTGTAACAAATAGGTGTTAGTTAGTTAACAACCCATAACGTCCCCACTGCAGGGGCACGGGTCTCTTCCCGTAAATAGGTGTACTAGGATTTCTACTCATCATACTGAACAAATTTTATTGTATTTTGTACTTATATTATAAATGTTAAAGTTTGGATGTTTGCTCCTCAATCACGCAAAAACGGCTGAACGGATTTGGATGAAATGTGGCACACAGATAAGAGTTTATAATCTGGATTAACACAGGATATTTCACTTTTTTATCGCAGTAAATGACAATTTGGAGGTACACGCATTATAGTCTATTCAGGGAAACGAGCTAGTACCGACAAATTATACTATTCTGTCATTGGCCGAAGTAACGACGCTAGGGCTGTATTCACAGTACGCAACTTTTTAGTCTGTTCGTGCGACTCGTGCTGTTCAGACGTCTCCACCGCTCCAATTAACGAAATGGCAAAGGCCAAAAATAAAACTGTACTGAAAGAAGGAAATGTAAAAAATTAAATAAATAAATATTCATTCTAAAATGAATGAAATGGATAGGAATACAGATGTCATGACAAAAAAAAGATATTAAATGTAGGAAGCGACAGCAGTAGCAGCGATACATTGTGGGATAGCGAAAATATTTTTCTTTATTTTAATATTATAAGTTGTTACTTATTTTATTTTATTTTCTGGGCAAAGTTTAATAATTTTAACTAAATAAAAAATATTATTTATTCAAAATATCTACTTTGTTTTTACCTTTAAATGTATAATTATAAGTACGAATATCAAAGAGGTGTTGGCATTTTTAGTAATAAAAAACAAAAACATTTCTATTAAAATTTCAAACGTAAGGTTCAGTCAGAATTTAAAAGAAGCGCTTGGTATGTGAACGCATCTTTAGTTTCTTAGCAAAAGTTGACGCCTCCTTTCTCGTGTGACGCACTCTTCCATCCTTGTCTTTTGTAAGCGATTGTGTGATAGAGAAAGCACTCCACTAGCTCGTTTCCCTGAATAGACTATAGAAGTCGCGGGCAGAAGCTAGTAATAAAAGACTGGGTGGGTGCCACTGCTCGCTTTGCACCTGCCGCTAGCAGCGCGCTATGCGGCGGGGGCGAGATAGCCTGCACATTTACCGGGATAAGAGGCATTCCATCTCTGCCCTCATAAGAAGACCACTTTATGGAGTTTCCGATTTCCGTATACTTTGCGGCCTTCTTCCAGATCCTCACCATCACCCTTCTGGAGTTATAGATGCTCATAGGCGGCGGATGCCTCTTTCCATCAGGTGGCCGTCAGCCTTTTGTTATCTTACACAATAAAATAGACCTTTATTTGGCATATAACATACAAAAAAAAATGTTGCAATAATCAATAATGTTAATAAAATTATTATATCCAGGCGCCCGATATAGCCGAGATAGGCGCCGTGGGAGAGTCCAACACGTATACTCTGGAAGTGCGCTCGATGGCCCACGTGGGTCTGTTAGGTGCCCCCAATGCCGGCAAGAGCACCCTCTTGAGAGCCATCACCCGGGCGCGGCCCACAGTGGCGCCCCACCCGTTCACTACGAGAGCTCCGCACATTGGTAAGTACGATATCATCTCATCTCATCTCACTAATATTACAATATAAATGCGACAGTATGGATTTTTGTTTGTTTATTTGTTTGTTCCACTTTCACGCCAAAACTACTTAACGGATTTCGATGTTTGGTAGGTAGGTAGATAAAGCACTCGGCTAACACATAGGGTACTTTTTATCCAGGAAAAATCTTAGGTACCCGGAGAAATGACTAAAAACAGTTTTTTTTACTTCGTCACTAGATGGCGCTGACTTAACATTTTATTTATCTCTAGACCCAATTCTGAAGTCCACGCAGACGAAGTCGCGGGCAGAAGCTAGTAATTAATAAATTAATAAGCTGGTCACACATGTAAGATAAAATACAGTGGTAAAAAAAAATACAAGGTTTTTTTAAACAGTTTAAAAAGTGGTAGAACAAAAGTTGTTTATATTAGACTCTAATAATAGGCTGGATATGTTTATATCCGCCATTTTTTTTATCCACAATTAATAAGCCCTGACAAACAAATAACTTGGTTACAAATAGATTCTGAAAATTACCTCTTTTGCGTCGCCACGGCGGTTAAAAATAACGTTTTCTTCCAGGAATGATCCCATACGATGATTACGAGCAAGTTGCAATAGCGGACTTGCCTGGATTGGTGCCTGGCTCGCACAAGAACTACGGCCTAGGTGTGTACCGTTCCTAATACAGTTAATATCTATTATAGGGCTGTTCCGTAGCTGACATTTAAAAATTTTTACCCCCATTTTAAATAATATCCGGGACAAATCACACACGGTCATCTGGCCCCAAACTAGGATTCCCTGTATCTTGGGAACCAGAGACTGATATACATACACATATACTTTTACACACATACATATATAGATATAATACACCCAGACTCAGAGCAAACAATTCTGCTCATCACAGAAAAGTTTGTCCTGTGTGGGGATTGAACCCACGACTCTCGGATCAGAGGTCAGGATCGCTAACCACTTAGCCACCGAGTCAGTCGACTGACTGTTTTATGTTGAAAAGGCATAAATAATTTTTACCCGATTTTTTTAATATTATTAATAGCAAGACATTTCTTGAGATAATTATTATTTTCACTGCTAGACCGTATAAGGTATGAAATGTTTGGAGGGTAAAAATTTTGAAATATCAATTACAAAAATGTATGCATGTCCAAAAATCCCCTTGACAAGTGTCCATTTCACAGTGTGAGCGACCCCAGCAAGCACTTTTTTCCTGGGGCTCCCAGGAGAATCCTACCTATCTCAAATTTTAGAGCATAATTAGAGCAATCATCATGCCAAGGGAAAAAATTTGAGCAATCATACTTTTCGAGATACGAGCGCCTAAAGGTGTGCTTGCTGGATGGCGTTCCATCCAGCAAGCACAACTGGTGCACAAAAACTTCGAAGACTTGGGAAAAAATTTTGATGCACAGATTTAGAGCATCATAAAGTGAGTCGGACTGCAAAGTTTCATGAATGTCATGTCAATAGTTATCTCGCTAGAACGCAAAACCTGCTTCAAGTTCTTTTCACGAATCTTTCTAGCTACGAGCCAATGTTTTTTCCTTGCTGGGTGGACATGACAAAATTTAAAAAGCTGTATAGCTTTGAAATTAATTCGAATACAAGGCTGGTTCTTATGCTCAGATTTAGAGCAAAATTTGAGCAATCTGCTCAAAAAAAAAACTAGAATCCCAAACGTTATAGTTACAGCGGTAGACGCCAAAAAATGATTTTTCCCGCCAATGTTTTGAATAACTACGGCGACTCGCGGCAGATTGCGACGTTGCCGCTCTTATTTTTTTTAGTTCAAGCAGTAACTGACTTTGTGCTGTGAGTATAAGGTACATTTCAGTTTCAAACTATCGATTGTCACTTACATTGACATAGACTAGAAACAAGGGCGATTTTATATATTTCTATGGGCCTTGTGCCTGAAATAAACTAACAAATAAATAAATAAATACATGTAAATCATACGATAGCGGAATACCTATAATTCGGAACATTTGAGTTTCAAACTATCGATTGTCATTTACATTCATAGACAAGAATCAAGCGCGACAAATATAAGGTGCTACTTTATTAGTGCCCGATATTTTAGTCAGTGCTTCTACTCCTGATTCTGATCAACTTTTCCCAAGGAATCCATAGTCAAATCGCAAAAAAATTTTTGGACTCTTCACACTAATTTGGCCGCTCGGCTGATCGATGTGTATGAAGAGTACAAAATTTTTTTGCACTGACTAAAATATCGGGCACTAATAAAGTAGTAGCACCTTATATTTGTCGCGCTTGATTCTTGTCTATGAATGTAAATGACAATCGATAGTTTGAAACTCAAATGTACCTTATACTCACAGCACAAAGTCAGTTACTGCTTGAACTAAAAAAAATAAGAGCGGCAACGTCGCAAACTGCCGCGAGTCGCCGTAATTCAAAAAATTATTCAAAAAATTCAAAAAATTGGCGGGAAAAATCAGTTTTTAGCGTCTACCGCTGTAACTGTAACGTTTGGGATTCTAGTTTTTTTTGAACAGAATGCTCAAATTTTGCTCTAAATCTGAGCATAAGAACCAGTCTTATATTCGTATTAGTTTCAAAGCTATACAGCTTTTTCACTTTTGTCATGTCCACCCAGCAAGGAAAAAAACATTGGCTCGTAGCACAAAAAGTACTGATTTTTGGGATTCAAAAATAATTGAGCATAGGTTTTTAGTGTTGCTCTAAATCCTGGCATAAAAATTTTGAACCAAGATGCTGTAATTGCTGAGATCTGATGTGACTGCTAGAAAGATTCGTGAAAAGAACGTGAAGCAGGTTTTGCGTTCTAGCGAGATAACTATTGACATGACATTCATGAAACTTTGCAGTCCGACTCACTTTATGATGCTCTAAATCTGTGTATCAAATTTTTTTCCCAAGTCTTCGTAGTTTTTGTGCACCAGTTGTGCTTGCTGGGTGGACTGCCATCCAGCAAGCACACCTTTAGGCGCTCGTATCTCGAAAAGTATGATTGCTCAAATTTTTTCCCTGGGCATGATGATTGCTCTAATTATGCTCTAAAATTTGAGATAGGTAGGATTCTCCTGGGAGCCCCAGGAAAAAAGTGCTTGCTGGGGTCGCTCACACAATTTCACACTTTCATCATCATCAAGGTCCTGGAAGGAAAAAGTAATAACTGATATGTTTTCTTCTAGGAATACAATTTCTTCAGCACGTGGAGCGTTGTAGAGGTCTCATATACCTGTTGGACGGTACCAATGATCCATTAGAACAGTACGAGACCCTATCTTACGAACTGAGGCAATACAATGATAACCTCACAACGAGACCTAGCTGTATTGTTGTCAACAAAATAGACTTGGAAGATGGCAAACAAGGTTTCGAAGAAATGAAAAAGAAATTAGCAGAGAAAATATCAACAGATTTATCAGAAAATGGTGATATCAAAAGCGAAGAAAGTATTGATTCGGTAATGAAAAGTGAAATTGAAACAGTTATTGGTATTTCAGCAAAAACAGGCAAGAATTTAGGCGAGCTTTTGAAAGTTATAAGAGTAATGTATGATAGTAGCGATTTTAACGTAGATTTTGCGAAAAATTAAGTAAGTAGGTTGCCTAACAAATGACTTAAATAAAAGAGAAATTTTGTATTAACTATCAGGAATAAGACTGTACATATTTAGTTAGCTATTAAATAAAAAATTATGATAAAATTGAATGAAACGTTTATTTTAAATCATTTCTTTGATACTTAAAACGAAATCAACAAAACATATGATGAGGTAGGTAAAAAAAGAACAATTTCAAGGCAATTATGACAAAATCTATTGTTCAACTGAGCCACAGTATACACAATAGTTATACAGACAGCCTCTCCCTGCCCCTCTCAAGGCGACCTCACACTCATGCGAGGAAGATCTGTCTGGCTGGGGACGGTTGTCTTACCCTTTAGCGCAAGCCACGCAACATCGATGTGTATACAAACATCATATCGAGGGTGCATTGGCGTGTATGTATTTGTATTAAGCGACATTTTTTGAAATGTACAGAAGATTGTTTTAAAACAATATTTCTTAGAAAAATAATCATTAAAAATAAACTTAGTATTATATCGAGGGTTCACGGGCGACTTGTATTAAGCAACATTTTTAGAAATGTTCAGGAGACTGATTTAAAAAAATATTTCTTAGAATAATAATCATTTAAACTTAACTTCTTAGTATTATATAGATTCTCGATCTATCTATCTATCAGCCGAAAGACGTCCACTGCTGGACAAAGGCCTCCCCCAAGGATTTCCACACCGACCGGTCCTGTGCGGCTCGCATCCAGCGGCTTCCTGCAACCTTTACCAGGTCGTCGGTCCACCGAGTCGGGGGCCTGCCCACACTGCGCCTTCCGGTGCGCGGTCGCCATTCGAGAACTTTACTGCCCCAACGGCCATCTGTTCTACGAGCTATGTGCCCTGCCCACTGCCACTTAAGTCTAGCGATTCTGAGAGCTATGTCGGTAACTTTAGTTCTCCTACGTATCTCCTCATTTCTGATTCGATCACGTAGGGAAACACCAAGCATAGCACGCTCCATCGCCCTTTGGGTGACTTTGAGCCTTCTTATAAGGCCCATAGTAAGCGACCATGTCTCGGATCCATATGTCATCACTGGCAACACACACTGGTCAAAGACTTTAGTCTTGAGGGACTGCGGTATTTTGGACGTAAAGATATTGCGAAGCTTCCCGAACGCTGCCCAGCCGAGTTGGATTCGACGATTGATCTCTTTCTCGAAGTTGGACCTACCTAACTGGACTGTTTGTCCCAGGTATACATATTCGTCAACAACTTCGAGTGTAGAGTCTCCAACCTTCAGAGGAGTGGGTGTAACACGGACCACCTCCAGGATCAGAATTCGAAACCTATCCGGCTGCAGCGTGGGGTGAGACAGGGAGACGTTATATCTCCGAAACTGTTCACCGCTGCACTGGAAGACGTTTTCAAGCTTCTGGACTGGAGAGGACTCGGCATTAACATCAATGGCGAGTACATCACTCACCTTCGATTTGCTGACGATATCGTGATCATGGCTGAGACCTTGGAAGACCTAGGCGCAATGCTCGAAGGACTTAGTAGAGTCTCCCAACAAGTGGGACTTAAAATGAACATGGATAAGACGAAAATCAGATTCTCGATATTCTTAATATTTTAAATATTATTCAGAAGTTATTTTTTGTGAGGTATTTTGTAAGAAATACATTTTTAAATTAGAGGTTACCTGTGTTTCAAAAAAATGTCGCTTAATACAAGTCGCCCGTGAACCCTCGATATTAGATTCTCGATATTCTCAATTTTAAATATTATTAAGAAGTGAATTTTTTTACAAGGAATTTTGTAAGAAATTAATTTTTAAAGTAACCTTCTATATGTTTCCAAAAATGACGCTTAATACAAATAGCCCGTGAGCCTTGATATTATTATATAATGTAGCCGAGCCTATGGCAGGCAACAGGCGCGGACGGTTTTACCATAGTAAAAATAAAATGGAATGTTACCTTCATAAAATGGCACGATGCGCGCGGCTTGTATGTGTGCGCGCCACGGATGGCACACGCTATGTACGCACGCACACCTGTCTATAGTTATCGTAGTGTGCGTGCGAACGGAGCGTGCCTATTGGTGCACACAACTATAACATACTATTTTATTTTTACTGTATTACAATACTAATATGAAAACAGTGCAAAGTTGCAAAAATACGCCTGACTGTTAGTGGTCCATATAGGAAAGGATTTTGTGATGCAAAAAACACATACTTTTTTAAGCCTAAGATCTAAGTTATCGTACTAAAATCATCAAAGTAAATCATTTACTACGTAAAATATATAAACTTTTGTTTGATGGCCACTTTTGTCTGTGATTTTTTTTTGGATTATGAAATCCTTTACTGTACAATGCACCCAATCCTTTGTTGGGTCACAATCGGCATACTTTTTTTTAGTTGATTGCAGCGACAATAATCTCTTAAAAATATCTGATTCTCCTTCAACCATAAATTACATAATAGTACAATCTAATTTATAGTGAAACACATTCACATTACTTACTAATCTTAATCACATTTGTTATTTTCCTCTTATAAACTAAACATTAGCAAAATCATCTAACATTCATTAAAATAAAAATAAAACACATCCAATAACATAAAGCTCAACTCTTTGGAGTCACATGTTTTTTGTCTATGACACTTTTTATAACTTTTGTTTTCTTAACTTATATCTTCGTTTACTTTTTCTAATTTTGGAACCCATTATTTTTGAAATTACATTTCTTTTTTGCATTCTGCTTCGAGTTCGAGTGTAGATGAAGCCGTCTTCAACACTTTTTTCTTTCGGAATGTGGCTTAGCTCAATGGCGACCGCACCTTCGCGGACAGCTGCCAGTAAATAGTGACCGCACTCCTTCTCTATAACATCAATGCTGCAAACTGGATTGTTAGTATTCCTTTTATTCAGTCTAAGGGTTGTCGCTAAGTTATATTTAACTATTGGCTTGCAATGTAATGGATCAGAGATAAGCTTCTCACTGTTATACACTTTTATAACTCCCTTATCATCACCCAAAAACAGGAGTTCACCGTATACATAATAACTAGCAATGTGATAACCAATTTCTTCAGTTAATTCTGCCATCATTTCCCTGCATAATTCAAAATTGTATTTCTTTAACATTGCTAAACGCTTATTATCATCTAGAAACTCTTTGCAGACGAACTTGTTATCTTCCAATACATATATGGCCATTGTCTCTGTCAGTACAGTCATTGCATTGTTGCAACGTCCAAAGGAAATTATGCGTTCATCAAATGTTTCCAATTTAACACTAGTTTTATAATTATCTTCAGCCCTGTTCACATATACATGCACTAGTGTCTCATACCGATGTCTATATTCATCATTTGCATCATATTTATCATAGTACACATCGTCACCAATAACTGTAAAGTTCAATGCATTGTAAACGAATACCATATTCTCAAAATCTGGTTTGCCATTGACTTTCTTAATAATACACAGACCAGAACTCAGTATCATCGTTAAAGAGTATACTATAACGTTACTGGTCTCCTCATAACCCATGTTTATACCGACTGTGTTGAATACATCTCTTATATTGTTTTCCATATCATAAAACAACACTTCATCTTCCATGTGTATTAACGCTTGGCCCTTAAAAGCACTTACGTTAAGTATCTCGCCACCTCTGGACTGTTTGGTGTGTATTTTTATCCAGTTCGTATTGCGGACTGCCTCCAATTTTGTCCATAGATGTAGGGATTGGTAAAGTTGTTGCCATGTGAGTTCGGAGAGGCACTTGGCGCGTGCTTGCTCGTATGTGGTAGAGTGGTCGATTGTGCACATTTTTTGCCAGTACTCATCTCGGCCTGTAAATAGAAGTGTTTGTGGAATGTTTACAACAGCTTTATTGAATAACAAGTTTTAATGTAGAGCGAAAAGAGCGAGCAGTGGTGGGTACCCAGTCAGACTTTGCACAATAAGGTCCTACCACTGATGATTGTGGAAAAGAAACCCTTACCAGTAAGTACATCCACCACCGCACGCCACCTATGGCAAACGCGTCGGCTTCTCGTTAATTCCACAGCCGGCAGAAACCGCAGGATATGCTGCAGCAACTCTGGAGGTAAACCCGTTATTTCTACTGAAGATGCCATTGTGATGTATACTGAAACAGGAACACAGAAAGAAAGGTGTTAAATAACCCATAGCACCGGCCGGTGTCTTGCTAAACTCGGAAGGGTGAGGCTAGTGCGAAATTCACACATTCAGGTTTTTTCAACTTCTTTCTTACCGTTTGCTACTTTATCCTCGAAGAGATTTTGTAGGTTCTTTATAAGCTGAATCACGCACTGACTGCAGTCTACACTCACTGTATTCAGTTTAGAATCAAAGAGAATATAACAATTTTGTAGAAAAATAAAAATTGGAAAAAACTTTTTTTCGTCAAATGCAAATGATGTGCGTTCAGAAAATAAAGAATACTTAGAAGTCGTTCCAAAACCAAGGTAGGGTGAGGTAGAATTTAACTCGGAGAAATGAAAGAGACGTAGCTATTTTGAGAAAGAGAAAAAAATATGATTTTGGAACGCTTGCGAGTGATTCCAGAGTGACAGGGTAACAAACGTCATCGAAAATAATTCAGAAAGGTTTCTAGCTTTTTTGGGTAGTGTTCTGTCTTATTTATGACTTTAACACCTTAGCAGATACAAGCAATCGTATTTCAAAACAATTCCGAAGATAAAATGTTTGTTTGTCTTAGTCTGTTTGACATTGACTACGAACTTTCCGCCGAATAAACTGTCAGGCGAATTTTAACGGTAATCAAACAGCGTTAAAAATCGCACTTGTCAGGTGTCCATTACTCCAGCGGAATGTTGTAGCTAATAAGAATGTGAGTATAATAGGGAATTAGAGCATCATTAGGACTAATTGTGCGCCAGCAGCGGAATTTGTGCGTCTTATAATTTCGGAGATATTCATTAAAAAACCGATTCCGCCAGGGTCACGTTCCCCCAGCGGCATGATTTGGAAAAAGACGGTCTAGCTCATAACAAAGTACATGACTGAGTAGCTTTCGTCGTGTTATAAATGTGCGCAAATAGCGGAATTTGTGCATCTTACGGTTTTCGAATTATTCAAGATTCCGCTGCAGTAACGTTTTTGGGTTTTCTGTATCTCTAAAACGGCTGATAGAAGAAATTTCGAAAAAAAACCACTAGTACACCTTAATTTGTGCGTAATTTGAGCAATGTTAGTTTTTTGAAAATTATGATATTTTTTTAGTAATTAATTTGTTTAGAAAAATCAGGAAATTCTAATTTACAAGGAAACGAGTGAAGTTGCAATCGAATAAAGAGCATTCAAATATTCCTCTAGTAGACCCTAATAATATCTGCAATTGTGGATTGTATTATCCAGTCAATTAGTGAGATATACCATTTAATTACGAAATTAATTTAGCGAAATTTTAAAGATTGAATTCAGTGCTTCTATAAGACTATGAAACATGAAATTTTACATAAAATTAGAGCGTCCTGCTAGTAAGCTTTCCTGTAAGTTTCAGCTTTGAATAACGTTGATTTAAAAAGATTTACCCAAAAGAAGAAAGAACGAACATTTCCCCTATAACCCGACCAAATTAGAATGTATACGCGAAAGCGGCCGCGCCATACAAAAGGATAACCTTCTTAAATGAAAGGTATATTGAAGGAAGCTTTGTAAGTACGGTTGCGTGCAAATGTTTTATTGACGATTGTTTTCTTAGTACCTACGTGCTCGTATAGCGGCCGGGACGAAGTTATTATAAAAGATACTTGTAATAAGATTTCTAGATAGTAAGTATCTTATCTAAGTCTTGCCGCCAAACATAAATGTTAACAGCACGGATGTGTTCCGGCATGAAGATAGCCAGTTCCCCATTGCGTTGGGGATTCTTTGGTAAGCCCGCTTCCATCATCGGCGTCATCATTACTCATGTGAGATGATGCCAAGGGCTAAAAACAGAGGATTAAAAAAAATCAACATTAAGTAGTGTTTAATTTGTAGCATACTGATTAATAGTTCGAGAAGGTTAAAATAAAAATTAAAAAGAAGAATGAAACAATGAAGAGTTCTGAGAGAAGAAAGAAGAGATCAGCTAAAATCTGCCACACTATGTGGAACCCTGATATTATGGATAATTATGTATATGGTTCACCTACATTAAATTAATAAACGGGAAATTCCCGTACTACTTTGCATGAAACAAAAGTTGCTAGCTCAGAACCTAATTAAAATTATTTTCTAGTTAGCAAGTCATAAAAAAATATATAACTTTTCTATTGCTATTTAAAAAAAGTATTTCCTTGAAAACTGCCAAAAACTTTTTTAAATCGTCAGCTTATTCTGCCTGAGTTAAAATTTAGTAGCCAAATCTGCCCAAATGGCAGAAATCTGCCACATGGACGGGTGCACATCTGGACGGGTTTCAAAAACACGGGAACTCGCGCGACGGGGGGAGCTCATTACCTGTACCCGTGCCCCGGGGGCTACCTGTGTAAGAAGCGCAGCTCAGTTCAAAGCGATAAGATAAACACTTTGATCAGAAATTAACAAAGCATTGATTTGATTATATCTGCTTTGCGAGAAATATACCTCAACACATAGAGGTAATAAAGTACTAATTACTTCTATGCTATTCTATGGTATGGTATTTGTTCTATGGTACTAGGTAGAAAAAAAATATTGACGATATAAAAGCATGTGCAAAGCATCTACTTAAACATTTTGAGTTTTATGCCGATACATCAAAAAGTTTGTTGTTCAAATTGTCGATGTTACCCGATTTTAGTTAATTTAAATACGACGCCAAATAATAAAACATATATTAACATCATATCAAAAATTTTTCTGCTTAATTGTCCAATTAGTTCTGGTTGTATGCTACCAATTTAGGAAGGTTATCCTTTTGTATGGCGCGGCCGCTTTCTCGTATACATTCTAATTTGGTCGGGTTATAGGGAAAATGTTCGTTCTTTCTTCTTTTGGGTAAATCTTTTTAAATCAACGTTATTCAAAGCTGAAACTTACATGAAAGCTTGCTAGCAGGACGCTCTAATTTTATGTAGAATTTCATGTTTTATAGTCTTATGGGAGCACTAAATTCAGTCTTTAAAATTTCGCTAACTTTATTTCGTAATTAAATGGTATATCTCACTAATTGACTGGATAATACAATTCACAATTGCAGATATTGTTAGGGTCTACTAGAGGAATATTTGAGTGCTCTTTATTCGATTGCAACTTCACTCGTTTCCTTGTAAATCAGAATTTCCTGATTTTCTAAACAAATTAATTACTAAAAAAATATCATAATTTTCAAAAAACTACAATTGCTCAAATTACGCACAAATTAAGGTGTACTAGTGGTTTTTTTTCGAAATTTCTTCTATCAGCCGTTTTCGAGATACAGAAAACCCAAAAACGTTACTGCAGCGGAATCTTGAATAATTCGAAAACCGTAAGATGCACAAATTCCGCTATTTGCGCACATTTATAACACGACGAAAGCTACTCAGTCATGTACTTTGTCATGAGCTAGACCGTCTTTTTCCAAATCATGCCGCTGGGGGAACGTGACCCTGGCGGAATCGGTTTTTAATGAATATCTCCGAAATTGTAAGACGCACAAATTCCGCTGCTGGCGCACAATTAGTCCTAATGATGCTCTAATTCCCTATTATACTCACATTCTTCTTAGCTACAACATTCCGCTGGAATAATGGACACACTTGTCAGAGTGAAAATCGCATTCACGAAGGCGTTCCGAAATCCCGACGGAGAACTGTCAGGCGATCATTCGGTTATAGTTCGCGTCACGTAAAAAGAGCGCTGGCTGGCGTTCCGAGGATGCACTGTGACAGCAACTATTTAGTACCCTCTCTTTCACACTTACGTGTTTTATATTATGCTGTCCTGTTGTCAGAGTGAACTGTTGTGCCCTCAGAACGCCCGCCAGCGCTCTTTTTACGTGACGCGAGCTGTACCCTCGGTTTCACTCGGCTCGGTTTTGGAACGATTTAGGGTAAAATTCGCATCACCCCGAGTGAAATCTTTGGTATTGGAACGCAACCCTACTACGGCCATTCAGACGAACACCGTCTGTGTCCATTACGCCAGCGGAATGTTGTAGCTAAGAAGGATGTGAGTATAATAGGGAATTAGAGCATCATTAGGACTAATTGTGCGCCAGCAGCGGAATTTGTGCGTCTTACAATTTCGGAGATATTCATAAAAAACCGATTCCGCCAGGGTAACGTTCCCTCAGCGGGATAATTTTGAAAAAGACGGTCTAGCTCATAACAAAGTACATGACTGAGTAGCTTTCGTCGTGTTATAAATGTGCGCAAATAGCGTAATGGGGAACTGGCTATCTTCATGCCGGAACACATCCGTGCTGTTAACATTTATGTTTGGCGGCAAGACTTAGATAAGAAACTTACTATCTAAAAATTTTATTACAAGTATCTTTTATAATAGCTTCGTCCCGGCCGCTATACGAGTACGTAGGTACTAAGAAAACAATCGTTAATAAAACATTTCCACGTAACTATACTTACAAAGCTTCCTTCAATATACCTTTCATTTAAGATCTCTTACTTTATTTGTACACGCCTTTACCCGTTTATATCCCATTCTCTCATACTTACTGGTTTGTTGGCAGAAAACTCTTACAGAGTTAAGCATACCATTTGTAATTACGTTTACAGTCCTTGTATTTATCATGTATCAGTGTACACTAAACAATAAAATAAATAAAAATAAGAAGGTTACCTTTTTGTATGGCGCGGCCGCTTTCTCGTATACATTCTAATTTGGTCGGGTTACAGGGAAAATGTTCGTTCTTTCTTCTTCTGGGTAAATCTTTTTAAATCAACGTTATTCAAAGCTGAAACTTACAGGAAAGCTTGCTATCAGGACGCTCTAATTTTATGTAAAATTTCATGTTACATAGTCTTATGGGAGCACTGAATTCAATCTTTAAAATTTCTCTAACTCAATTTCGTAATTAAATGGTATATCTCACTAATTGACTGGATAATACAATCTAGGGTCTACTAGAGGAATATTTTAGTGCTCTTTATTCAATTGCAACTTCACTCGTTTCCTTGTAAATTAGAATTTCCTGATTTTCTAAACAAATTAATTACTAAAAAATATTATTATTTTCAAAAAACTAACATTGCTCAAATTACACACAAATTAAGGTGTACTAGTGTTTTTTTTTTGAAATTTCTTCTATCAGCCGTTTTCGAGATACAGAAAACACAAAAACGTTACTGCAGCGGAATCTTGAATAATTCGAAAACCGTAAGATGCACAAATTCCGCTATTTGCGCACATTTATAACACGACGAAAGCTACTCAGTCATGTACTTTGTTATGAGCTAGACCGTCTTTTTCAAAATTATCCCGCTGAGGGAACGTTACACTGGCGGAATCGGTTTTTTATGAATATCTCCGAAATTGTAAGACGCACAAATTCCGCTGCTGGCGCACAATTAGTCCTAATGATGCTTTAATTCCCTATTATACTCAAAGAGAATATAACACTACGTTTTAATTATACTCACATCCTTCTTAGCTACAACATTTCGCTGGCGTAATGGACACACACCGTCTGTGTCTATAACAGGCTAACAGGACAGCCACCAAGGAAAAACGCTTCGTTGATAAAAGTCGTCAGTGTGAAAATATGGAGCGTTTCAACAAATAGTTCCCATGCCGTTATGTTGGCAGCAATGTTTTCCACGCACACTACTTAGAACTCAGACACACACTACATAGAATGCAGACACACACTAACAAAATGGGTAGGTAGAAGAGTCTTCGCGTATGATGTCGTTGATAGACAGGGGAGCCAACATAACGGCGTAGGAACTATTTGTTGAAACACTCTATACTACTATAAATGCAAGACATATGGATATATCCGGAAACAGGTCCGTATAAAAGTACTCTGTGGGACTTTTTGAAACTCGCGGCAAGAGTTTGTCATTTTTGTTTTATTATCCGAAAAAATAGGTATCGTGGTTTTTAATGCATAATAATGATAGTGTATTGTTCAATAAAGTGCCATTTAAGTGTCTTTATGTAGGATAATGAAATAAAAGTGTGTAGACTGTGTTTCGAGTGCTCTCAAGAAGTCCATGAAATCTTCATCAAAAGTGCTATCATTTTGCTGAGAGATAGGAAATTTAAATACAAAAGAAATGGCTTTGGCCTTAATTGAATTTTTGAATTTTCCTATAAAGACGAAGAAATGGCTTTTGGCAAAGAGATTTATATAAAAGAGCCGCAATCACCTACAACGCTTCCATGAAATCTTGGAGCAAAGTAACAAAAACTAGGACGTAGCTTTGAAACATGATTTTATGTGAAAGTGACACTGTATTTGTCTCACTCTTACTAAGCGAATCTATAAAACTAAACGTTAAATAAGAAAAAGAGGGCGATATGTTTTCAAACATTTCAATGACACTTGAATAAAGTTGCCAGTAATAGTATCATATTCCCCCACTGAATGAATGAATGAATGAATGATAGATCGATATTTTTGTAACTGTAATGTAACACCGAGTGCATAATATTAGCTAATTTTTTGTAATAATTTAAAAGTAAAAGTGAATAGGTGTAATGAAGCTTACGAAAATTTTTAAATTAACAGAAACTTACAAAAATATTTATTCAGCTAATGTAAAATTATCGAAATGGCGTTTTATTTTGGAAGAGCCGAATTTTAATTGTAATCGGCAATTATTTCAAGCAATAATTGTAATTAATATTGTTTCGTCACTATAAAATGTACTAGTTGCCGTAATGGTTTTACACAATGGTTATTGTAATTAAGATAAAGCTACGTTGCTTGTGGTTCTTTCGAAAAAAAATTGTTTTATTCATAAAGATCGAAATGCTGATGAGCCCATTTTGTATAAAATTTTAAAAAAAGACAATAAGTAAGAATATAAAGTATGAGAATTTAGTTTTATCAAATATTGTATTTATTGTCATTAGCTTTCGCCCGCGACTTTTATTGTTTATCACAATTTTTTTCTCCTCACGTGATCTTTAGGAATCCTTTTTAAATGATAGTTTATCTTTTAAATTAATATAAAATACAAATATAGGGTAACATTTTATTTATTGTTTCTTCTCTCTCTCTTTGTGCGTGCGACAAAGTGCGTTTGAAATTTTAAGAAGTTACTCAGAATCAAGTATAGAATACAGAAAAAAAATATTGAAAAAGTTCACAATATTTTTTTTCAGTTTCTCATACTGAATCTGAATAGTGAATTAGGAATTTGTATGAAAAATTAAAAAAGTTGTAAATCGGATTTTTTAATTAGTTTTTCCTGTATTCTATACTTGATTTTGAATAACACTTCAAAATCAAGCGCGCTTTATTAACACCCTGTATACAGGATGTAACAAAATTTGTGTAGGACCCGTTAACTGGGGATTCTACTCATCGTACTGAACAACTTTAATTATATTTAATCATTCATTAATTCATTCAAATTCCCCCAAATTAGGGTATTTCGTATTTTTATTTTTAAGCAACACTGAACGATGGAAAATGGCGACAATTTGTGTTGATTTTTTATAAAGTTATTTTTATTCAAATCTTAACAAAATAGTTATTGGCCTGTGAAACATGATACCAGCGCTCTTGTTATCTCTGGCGGAATGAGATTTACACGATTTTACTACGCAATTCGGCATGTTTTTGTGTAATAAGGAGTAAATACGGAGGACACGTTGTCGTGACCGTAGCACGATACAGACTGAGTAACTCATAAGACTTTTAGCCATATATGCCGTTGGGGCATGTTTGCCACATAGAATAGTGTTCTGGAGATATGACATTTCACTGGCTTTTGGCCTTTAAATACTACAGAAGATTTACAACAGACTAGGCTGTATGGCTCTGATCCTTTGTCTTCCCCATCTCGGGGTAAAAAAAAAAACCAAAAAAAAGTACTCTGTGGAAACGGGTAGAGTGCGTTTCAACAAATAGTTCCTATGTTCCTACGTTCCTATTTTCCACACACACTACCAAAGAGAATATAACACTACGTTTTAAGAGACGGGACTTCCTTATTGGCTAGTAGGATCAATTTAGCAGAAATTCTGTTACCAACCTACACATGAAAACTAATGCGCTATGTCAAATGACAGGAGCGCCAACATAACGAGCTGAATAGTGCTGTGCCTACCTATCGTAGTTATCGATAAAATAAACGTGCCAGCACGATAGGTTCTATTATATTTTTTGTATATTTTTTTATCAACGCTATGTTTGAATCCATATTTGAGTTTAACATTGTAGTGAGCACTCCAATGCCGTCGCTAAGCTCAAAAATGGTTTCGAGTAAGAAAAAACCGTATTACTCAATATCTTTTTATTATTTTAAAACCTTTTCACTGACAATATTTTGTTTGGTTTCTATTATAAATAATAATTAATTTCTCATACACGGGTCTATTTTTCATAATAATTAATTTCTCTGACATAGGTCTATAAAGTAAATGTGATCATTTGATCACATTGACTATTTAGTCTGGCTAGCGAAACATAATAATGAAAAACCGCGGCAAATTTGAATAACCCATAGTTGGTTAGCCAAAAATAGTAAAAAGGTCAAGGTCGAGAGCGATGTTTTCTAATGTTCTAATAAAAAAAGTACAAGCATCAAAACCAATTTTTTTGACCGACCGTAAACGATCAATATTCCGATAATCATCGTAGGATAGGGATTTTTAAAAATGGCGCCAGATTTTCATTATCATGTTTGTCTAGCATAATAGATTAGATATGACAGATACAAGCAAGAGTATTGAATACAGAGAGTCTAAATGTAGCCAGTCATAGCAGAAAATAGTTGTTGTTAACAACCCATTACGTCCCCAGTGCAGGGGCACGGGTCTCTTCCCATAACTCGTGAAGGTTTTAGGCCATACTCCACACATGGGGGCCAATTCAGATATTAAGGCAGGCTCTCAGGCTCCGTAACCAATCTTAACAAAAATAGCTACTGTGTTTCCTGTGACATCTTAATTCTAAGAAAAAATACTCTATAAACACCTACATAATACACTTAAACAAGCAAGAGTATGTGTATCGCTCTAAATCAATATTCTACTCTGACAACCGCTATTGATATTGTCACTAAAATAAATTAAATAAAATAGTTCAGTTATCCTCAATAATGCCTTTAAAAATATTCGTTAGCCACCGATTATTAATTCAAAAAGGGCAGAGGGCCTTTCTTCAATATAGGGTGTAAAAATGTATCTCCCGGAAACTGCAACGGGGGCTTCTACACATCACAAAGAACAACTTTCCCTGAGCAACCCACACTAGCCTCAGAAAAATGTTGGGACTTCCCAAAGTTGGCTGATCAGCTCATTAGACAAAACGTCCAATTTTTTTTTTTGTATGAAATTGCGTCAATCTGAAATAATCCAATAATAAAACCATACAACTGTAAATACTTAAAAGTAACATTGACATTTTCTGCAAATGGTCGCATGACGCTGCGTAGCCTAATGCAATCTAATAAAAATACTGTACAACTTTGACTACTTCAAAATAACTTTGACATCATCTGTAAGTGGTCGCATGACTTTACGTTAGTCTTAAGTACCTAATCTAATAAAAATACTGTACAACTATGGTAACTACAAAATAACTTTAACACCCTCTGCAAATAGTCGCATGACGTTGTGTTACTCTGGTGTCATCATCATCATCAGCCGAAGGACGTCCACTGCTGCAAAGAGTATGTAAGAAAACTACCGTTTTAAGAGTCGGGAGTCTCATACAATAAAATAAAACTAAGTTAAGTACTGAATGCCTAAGAAGTCCCCTACCAACATTATAAAACAAAATGGCCGTCACCAAACTGTCATACGCCGCTGCTGCCAACATAATGAAACTTATAAGCTCAGGATAGGGATCTCTGACAGAGAATGTTTCTTATATCGATAAAATCCAAGAGAATGGAATGTGCAATAGTATATTTGATTTTGTAATAAAATAAGTATTCATAAATTGTAATTTCATTTCAAATATTTTCCCCTAATCTTTATAAGCGTTTTATGTAGAACATGCCATAATAAAACAACTACAATTTATTTTTATTTTTTTGAATAATTACATATTTCTTAAAATAATATTTTTTTTCTCCATTAGTATTTTAGCGGCTGTACAGGATATAGCGCCTTAGCCATATTTTGACATCTGATTTGTCTAAAAAAGTTGTTCATTGGCCTAAGGCTAGGCGCTACACTCTATACATACAGCCAGCCTCTAAAACACTGATGGAGAAAAAATATCTCGAGAAATGTCATTATTAAAAAAAAAATGTAGGCGTTTTACTACGGTCTGTTCTACAGAAAACAGCTTCCAAGCTGTAAAAAGTAAACAAGTTATTCAAACAAAATTAATATAACTTAACATAGTCACCGATGTTATTAATAACTTATTACATTATTTCTGGAGTTATTTTCCAGCATCGCGAGTTTAAAATTTATTTAAAAATGCAGGGATCATTCTGAAATAGAAACATTGCCATTAATGATAAATTAGTAACTACATTATATTTTAGTGCAAACAGCCTACTTAAAATGTTAATGTAAGGTTGTTTCACTTTCAAATTTGAACTTTTGTACATAAATACTACGCAAAATAAAAAATTACCACCACATATCTTTTTTTTCATTAATTAATTAATTTTCATTAATGTAATTGTATTTTTTGTGCAATAAAGCGTATTTATCTTATCTTATCTTAAAGATAAAACCTTATGAAGTAAGATTCAAATTTAAATATACCACAAATAAATCATGCACACATAGTGAAGTGCTACTTACTAACTTAACGCAGTTTATTTTTCTGATAGATTTTAAGGGTTTACTTTAGTGGCCGCCAAGCTGTAAAAAATAAATAATTATTGTTTATGTAAAGCAGCTATACAGCCGCTAAAACATTGATGGAGAAAAAAATTATTACCTTGAGAAATATGTAATTATTCAAAAATATATAAACTGTAGGTGATTTATTATGGCCTATTATTCTACATAAAACTGTTATAAAAATTGGGAGGTAAAAATAATGAAATGTTGTCAATTATTTGCTTACCTACAATTAATTACTTACCTACTTCCTTTTGACTTGATTTTCAAAGTTATTTACTACTATCGTGGTTTTAAAGTTTTTAAGAATGCAACGATCATTCTGAAAAGAAAAAACGCACTGTAATTAATAATACATTTTGTAACCTGTATGATATTTTATTAAAAATACCCTATGAAACTATATGAAAATAAGTTTATATTCTGTTGTTTTAGTATGCCAGCAAAGTAAGTAAAAAACTACATGGCTATTTTTTTTAATACTCACATTATTATAAAGGTAAAAGGATTCTATTTTGCAATGCCTTGTTGTTCTGCTTTTTTTACTCTGTCACTAATAACTTCTTCAGCTAAAGCAAATGATTATTATTATTTCAGATTTTGATATATGGTACGGAAATTCCACAAGCAGATCATTGGATAATGGTCATGCATAGATTTCCAAGGATGGTACAGCCCTATAATTAAAAAGCAAAATAAAATAAAACAAAATAAAGCATTTTGCATTTTAACATATATTTTTTTAATTATTTATAATTATACATGTTACTTACCATTTTTAAGTCGATTTTTTTTTCTGTTAAAATCTTTGGGTCGAAAGTGGGCACTTTAATTGGTGTAATTTCTCAATTGGGATATAGACTAGGTCCTCGTTCCCAATAACTTTCACCCATTGTCTGCAACTAAAAACAAGAATAGTTACCGACTTATCGATAACAGACGTACATCACTAGTGTTTACTAACAAGATATAAAAATGTATATTTATTATCCTGCCGTAATACTGTAGGCTTGAATAATGTCTTATAATGTCTTTAAATACTTACCGGTCCGGGTCCAAAGGAAATCTTGCCATAAACTTCCTTTTTTCTTGATTTTTACGGCCGGATCGAACACCACAAATAACACAAGACCTATAACCTCTGTACGGAGTCATTTTCACAAGAAACAGTTTTCAATTATATCACACTGAATTTCACATCATCACATTCACAAAATAGGTCCAAAAACTTGCCAAAAACCAGCAAAAACACAGAAATTTTTAAATTAAAATGGAGAGCGAGCGGTTTCATAGACTTTGACAGACTTGACAGCGGAGTACTATGACGGATCGTTAGAAAGAGAAGGAAGTTTTTTTTTTTTGCTAAACTCTATATAAATTTTTCGTTGTTCGTAGTTGCGCGAGACTGCACACTACATAGAACGCAGACACACACTACATAGAACGCAGACTCACACTACATAGAACGCAGACACACACTACATAGAACGCAGACACACACTACATAGAACGCAGACACACATTAACAAAATCGGTAGATGCGTCTTCGCGTGATGTCGTTGATAGACAGTTGAGCCAACATAACGGCATAGGAACTATTTATTGAAACGCACTCTATACGTCAGCTGACTGTCAAAGTCACCGGGTCGCAAACAAAAATGTTAACAAAATAAATACAACCAAAAAGAGCGCTCAAAAGTATCTTCTATGTATTTATCTCGTAAAATTTGTCTCAAAAAGAGTTTCAAACGTGACTTTATAATAAAAATGATAATTATTTCACAATAATAACAGTGAATATTTATGAAAATTGCACGTTCTTCTTAAGAACCCCTAAGTACATTACATACTTACCTGCGGGATCATATATTCTTAAGTTTGCGTCCTCACCTTGTGTTCATTCATTTGAATCTGATTCTATTGATTATCCTGCCTGCCTGGTTCCGTTACTGCGCGTTAACTCCTTGGTCTCTTGACTACGTACTTTGATACAGCTCAAATCATTTCGCAAGCCGTTGTCACGGGATTTGAGAGGTAAGTAAGTGCTCAAATATATTTTAATTTATGGGCCTTGATATAAAAAACGCGCGACGCTTGCCTGAGGTTGAATCTGAAATAAGGATATCTGTACAAGGACTCAAATTTATTGGCATCGACGCGGCGACGTCTCTCAGGTACTTTCATGCAAAACTTATAGAAAACATACAGAAACGTTTTGGGAGGATCTTTTATTTTTTATTTATACACACATTAAATACATCATCATTACAGGGAACCCAATTCGATAATGTACAAACACATGAAATTAAAAATCAAGTACATAAATGATACATAACTACTCTTTCAAATTCCACCAATGAACAATTGAATAAGTCGACTTTTTCCGTCACTGCGTTTATTAAAACTTTCGCTCTTGAAAGTGGCCAATACTTTAAAATATTTGTCCGTGCTGTCGGTAGCACCAACAATCTATTTCTTGGTTCCCGTCTCAGCCTGGTGTTAGGAACGAGCAGTCCCAACGATTGCAGTAAGGGCGGGTTACTTAAAATACCCCTAAGGATAAGAAATACGTACTTAGCTAGAGCCAAATCACGCCGCACCTCTAACCTATAGTAGCCAACCATTCCCAACACAAAGAGGGATGGATACATAAGCGGGTAGAATGGGTAGACCCCGTATTCCTTCAAGTATAGGTAGCGCGTGAACTTATTCTGAATTTTTTCTACCATTTGAGAGTACTTAGCTTCGTGAGGATTCCATATCACAGCGCCACTCTCCAACCTACTCCTGACTAGGCAGTTGTAAAAAGTTCTAGCTGCTGCTGTTCCCTGGAAATCAGATGTTTCCCGCACCACAAACCCCAACATCCTAAAAGCCTTTGAACAGATCTCCATGATATGACTCCGGAACGTAAGGTCACTTGACACCACGATTCCAAGATCCCTCATGGATTTAATTCGTGGTATCTTTTCCCCTTCTATTTCATAATCGCAAGTCATCGGTGTCATGGCTCGAGTACAGGACATAACAGTACACTTCGATGTATTAAATAATAATTTATTTTTAATACTCCACTTTACGACCCTATTAATATCATCCTGCAACAATTTGCAATCAGCTTCGCTCTTCACCGCCATGCATAATTTGAGGTCATCAGCAAAAAGCAAACACGTTGAGGTTTGGACAACATCCGGAAGATCATTTATCATGATCAAAAACTCTAGAGGACCCAAGTTACTGCCCTGGCTTACACCAGTAAGTGTTAAATACGGATCCGAAGTGTAACCAGCATATTCCACATACTGCTTGCGACTGCTCAAGTAACTCCCGAAGAAGGACAATAGTTTTGGAGTAAATCCTATCGCTGCAATTTTGTTCAGAAGAACATCATTGTCTACACAATCAAACGCTTTTCTGAAATCAAAGTAAGCTATATCCACTTGACCTCCTATTTGAGCATCAAGCACCGGTGCGGCATAATCCATAAAGCACAAGAGGTTTGAGCCAACGCTACGACCTGGCCTGAACCCATGTTGCGCATCACTCAACTGTGCACTAATCTGAGGGAAAATGGAAGCACATAGTGCTGACTCAAATACCTTGGCGAAGGTGGAAAGCACCGCCACCGGTCTGTACTCCTTCACATCCTTTTTGTTTGCTCCCTTTGGTACTGGTGTTACGCGAGTTAACTTCCATGTTTCCGGATACAAACTGTTTCGCAAACAAAGATTGAACAGATGCTGCAGTGGAAGAGCCAGCGCCATTCGACAATCTTTTGCGATAAAAGGAGGAATACCTTATGTGGCATATATTTGGGAAAATGTATGCCACATAAGTACTGTAAAATAACTTTTAAGTGCAGGGAAATATCTTTTGTAGTTATGGTCCTTTTTCTTAGGACGACAGACTACCGGATCCAAGGGTCCTCTCTAAGCGCAGGGGCCTAATAAGCGGTTATAGGGTATCCTTAGAGGTGGGCCACACCTTTATTTATTTAAGCCTATATAATAATTTTACATGGTATATTATTTTATAAAAAAAGTGTGTTTGAGATTTTAAGGGGTTACTCAGAATTAAGTACAGTAGGACCTCTTTAATCCGAACCCCTCTATAATCCAAAACATAGTTTCATTATTAAACACCTTTATTATATTGCCAGAAATCCCTTTCAAAATATCTACATATTATAATCTGAATGCTCGCAAATCCGAAGGGGGGTAAATTTTCGATGTTCGGATTATAGAGGTCCTATTGTATAAATATTATAGAATACAGAAAAAATTATTCTTGATTATTTTTTTTTAGATTTAGATACTATGGGAAACTGAAAAAAAAGTGGTAGATTAGATTTTTTAAATTATATTTCCTGTATTGTATACTTGATTCTGAGTAATCCCTTAAAATCTCAAACGTGCTATTTTAACATCCTGTATAATAAATAATAATATACTATTTTAATCAAGCTATATTATGTACTCTATTAACCAAAACTATAGGTATTATCAACTTTAGTTAAAACATTCCAAGATTAAGCACCTGCAAAAGAATAACGGCCAAATGTGCGACAGCTGAGATAGGTATAATGATTTTTCACGTCAGAAATTAATGTACAGACTACAGCTGTTTTCAAAAAAAAAATAATTAACATGTTATTGTGCATATTCCAGCTTGAAACCATGGACCTAATGGACAAAGAAGCCCCGTCAATAGAATGCCTACCAATGGAGATCATTTATAAAATCCTGCTGTTTCTTCCTACTGTGGCGTTGATGAAGTGCCGTGGCGTTTGTCGTTTGTGGCGTGATTCGGTGGATGCTCTTACTGGCCGTGACGATACATGGCAACAGCTATGTTCGCGTGATTATGCCGGCTCGTACCAACAAGCGCGCTCCAAGTGCAGCCGCGGCCTCACCTGGCGACATCTTTATCAATCCCTGCACTTGTGGACTAAACTGCATATCGCCGAAGAGAGTTGGGCGGAACTCGTGTCCTTTAACGAATCAAAAATTGATGCTTTATATTTGTACAAAGAGTTTTTAGTTGTTCTCGGACGCAATAAAGTGGTCTACTGTAATAGGGATACGTTGGAAGCGAAGAGACGGCTGACTATTGGTCGCACTGAACTTTTTACAGAGAACGAAAACGTCGCGGCTTATTTGAGCTTCATGGATCCACACTGGTCTCAACTGAGCGATCTTAAAATTGTTCCTAAAAGAAATGATGAGTTGTTGTTGGACCGCACTGTGACAGTGGAAGATGTTTCGAATTTCACGATTGTTGGCAAAGATGTGTATTATGATAAATCTATACGTGATGTATACAAAATATTTGTTTGCAAATCTACAGATAGTTATAATAGTACGGAATTGATCACTGCTCCATTACCAGTATGGGGTTTGAGTTACTATGAAAACTGTCTCCATGTTATGTTAGGAGGTTATAACGTTTACAAAATCGATAACAATCTTTTTGTTCATGTAAACGACGAAGATAATATATTCAAAACTCTGAAGTATGGGTTTCAAATAAGAGACTTCGATTATGAAGCAAAATTGGACATGGCTGCAAGTTTGGGTATCAATTATCTTATATCTAAACTTTTTGTTTATAATAATTTAATTTTTACTGGGTCACAAGAAGGAGAGTTACGGGTGTACAACGCAGAGCTCGTTGCTAAAGAGCCGAAGTCAGATCCAATTGTAAAGTATGATATTTCCGACATGTTTGAAATAGAAGATGATTTGGCGATACGTGGAATAGATGTTATGGAGCGAGGCAACGGACACACTGTTTACGTATCGACTAGTAAAAAGATTTTTGCCTTGCATCTCTACTATTGAATTTTGATATTTCTCTTTTAAAAATGCTTACAAAAATATATAAAGGAACTATGTATTTAAAGGAATTATTAGGTAGGTATATAAACATATTTTATAAACTGCGTACGACAAAATTACAGGGTGTTAAAAAAAGTTTGAAATTTTAAGGGGTTATTCAGAATCAAGCGATGATTTGCGCAAGGTTGCTGGTAACAGCTGGATCCGTGTGGCCGAAGATAGATATAGGGGGAGGCCATGTCCAGCAGTAGACTAATACAGGCTGATGATGATGTGATGATGACTCAGAATCAAGTATAGAATACAGGAAAATTGTGAAACAAAAACTTTCTATTATTATTATATATCGTACTATATTTATTTTCAGTTTCCCATACTAAATCTGAATAGTGAATCGAGGAATTGTATGGGATACTTAAAAATATCGTAAATCGGATTTTTCACAATATTTTTCTTGTATTCTATAAGTAATTGATTTTGAATAACCCCTTAAAATTTCAAACGCACTTTTTAACAATCTGTATAGCTGCGTGTAGGCACATTAGTAAGTTAAGTGAATTTAACAAAATAACATTTTATTGAAAAGTTTTGCGCAAAGATTTATATGACTGTCATTGCGACAGAATAGCTAACATTATTTAATACTTTTTCATTTTTGTGCGTGTAGGTTAATTTTAAAAGTTAATCTGGGATAAAATTTGATTTAAATTATGATTAATTTGAGAAAATGAAAGCTCATTTTTATCATACCATGTTTCAATCCAATTTAAATAAACGGTAAACTTACTAGGGAACTGACACATGAAAACGTCAATTGCCTAATAAGTTTGTTTAACTTTTATTTAAATTGGATTTAATGTTTAAGTCTGGGTTCACGATTAATATAAAAAATATATATTTTACAGCCGGGTTTAAATGTGACATAAAGGTTTGTCATTGCTCAAAAAACGCCTAATTAGTAGCAACGAACAGGGTAGTAGATATGACAAAAAAAAAACTAATAATATGGATTTGCTTACGATAACAGCAGTAAGTACATTTTTAAAAGCAGTAACTTCGTCGATTTCGTTATTTAATAATATAAGAACTAATAAATAAGACATAAATGATAACGCAGTATAAAAATACTGAATCTGGGCTACACATTTCAAAAATGGTAATTAAAATAATGTAAGGAAACAGTCCGAAAAATGCAAAAATGTGACGAAAGCTCGAAGTGTTTTTCACAGAGTTACTGCTCTTGTCGTAGACTTGTCTTGTTCATCAGACTTTTTTTATAGAAAAAATAACGAATTTATAGGTGCTTTTACCATGGTGCCAAATATATAGGGTGACCCTAAATTAGTTCTTGATACGAAAGTCTATGAATGTGCTCATGATAACAAACAACTTTCCCTAAGAAACCCATAGTCAAATCGCAAAAAAAAAATTTGAGTCTCCATACAAATCGATGAACTGACCGGCCAAATTAGTATGAAGAGTCCAAATTTTTTTTGCGATTTGACTATGGGTTCTTTAGGGAAAGTTGTTCGTTATCATGAGCACATGCATAGCCTTTCGTATCAAGAACTAATTTAGGGTCACCCTATATAAACATAGGTAAATATATATGGTCCAATATTGATAGTTAAATGGAAGTTATAACGTCGAAGAAAATCCAATATAATATTATGTACACTTTGTATAATATTTGCTATAGGCGCCATCTGTTCAGGCGGCCAAGAAACTACGTGTAAGTTTTGGCAGTTTTGGTCTGTAGGGTGAGTCCGTAAAAGTGGCAAGCTACCACCAGATGTCGCCGCAAACTAAATATAGACAATTCTATAACAGATAATTATTATCTGTCCTTTTTGCTATGAACTGGAGAGTACAGTTGCAACCGCTAAATTATAGATTAATTACTTAAATTTGTATAGAGTACTACGGCGGTAAACACCTAATTAAAAATATTCGAATATTTTCTCTTGTTCTCCTAATAAAAACAGTAATAAGAGTGGACTTTAGTGGGATACTAGTTACGTTTTTAATCAGTATTAAGTATAATCGTTCTTGGATTTACTGTATTTTATCCGTGTCCACCTTGGTTGTGACTTGTGACAATCCGTGGATTCGTTGGAAAATATTTTTTTCATATGAGTATTAGTATTAACTTTTAAGATCTCAGTTTACCTACTTAGGGATCCATGTTTGAAAATCCTTTCTTAGTTGCTCATCTACCGTTTAATGTACTTATTTAATGGTCGAGGATAATGTTTTGTCTATCTTGTCAGTTAGTATGTCGCAGTATTGTTGTATAGATATTAAGGATAACTTTATACGAATAAATAAATAACAAATTAATGTAAACCTAAATAAACTCTATAACCATGTTTTATTTTTTTATTAGTCCTTATTGTTCCTACTCGTTGGATCTGATGGTTTTGGACTTCCCATACAAAGCTACTTTGCAAGAGTTGGCTTCTTTAGGAAAGTTGTCCGGTTTCATGAGTAAAGGCCGTCGTCGTAATTTTTTTAACGGACTTCAAAAAAAAGGAGGTTCTCAGTTTGACCTTTATGTATGTATGTTTGTCCGCGATTATCTCGCGTTTGGCTGAACTAATTTTAATGCGGTTTTCAGAAAAGTATTTGTTACATTTAGAAGAAGGTTTTAGGTATTTTAACCAACTTCAAAAAAGGAGGTTCTCAGTTTGACCCGTATGTTACAGTAATACACATTTAATAAGGCTTACGGATGTACCTGCGCAGTAGACACATTTTAATTACGCGGGAAACTGATGGACTAATCAAATAGCTTCATTGTCATCCACCATTACATGTTCCTAAAATCTCTGCCGCTATTGGTTCATTGATATCGCGCCTGATTGAAGGCTGTCACCGTGCATTGATTGTTTCGGGTGTTTCCGTCGATAGTTTGTTCTTGTCTGCGCGAACGAAGATTACCGACGCGCCTTAATTTTTGTGTACTACTGTACGCGATTGAAGTCGGTTTTTTAACGCTTTCATTCTTTATAAGAGTCGTACATCAGGGTATTTGTGACATTATTGCTCTCATAAAATGGGTGTTTATATTTGAAAATTGCCGGAACGAACAAAACTTGTTGCTTCTGACCTCATCAATACACGAGTAAACCAATGTCAGGTGAAAAAGAATAACCTTGTGTAAAAAAAGTTGCATCTAGAGTTTAAATAAAATAAAAAGAAACAGAGAGTAAAATAAAACTTGCATATGAATTTAATAAAAGTATTTTATTCTATTTTACAAGTAGGTTCTTAAAAGATAAGTTTTTATTTCATGCATCAAGTATATAAATATTACAAATAAAATCCAAATTAATTGTTATTCTATCTATCACTTAATGTTCGTCTGTATATACATACTGTAGAACTGAAACAGTAAAAAAAATATAAATTTTTTCCACTTTGTAAATATGTATCTGTATATGACATTGATCTCAAGAAGCGCTTTTTCCAGAAGTACTAAAAAGTATCACTAGATGGCACAAAACTATTACGCTTACGTTTATAAAAAAAGATTTTAATACAGTATGACATCAAAGTCTTTTTCAGGAAGGTTGACCACAGAGCCTGTTAATAATCCATTGTCAGAAAACTATATTTTTAAGGCCTTCTAAAACAACGCCATCTGCTACATTTTGAAGAGAACTAAAATCACTGAGGTCAGGGTGAACGACATACGATTACGTCGGACAACCAAAAAGTCTAGCTACAGGCTGTCGTACAGTTAGGCTGCGTTCAGACTACGACAAAACTGAATGGTTCAGTCGTCCAACCAAACAATATGGTCATCCCCGTCTTTGTCTCTTTCGTTTGCATTGCCATCCAATCATTTCTTTGTCACACACAGTGCATAGTCAGTTGTACGTATATAGGTTGACTTTAAATTAGTTCTTGATACTAAGACTTTGCATGTACTCATGATAAGAAACAACTTTTCCTAAAGAACCCATAGTGAAACAAACCGCTAAAAAAATATTGGACTCCATACAAATTGATGAACTGACCGGCCAAATTAGAACGAAGAGTCCAAAATTTGTTTTTGCGATTTGACTATAGGTTCCTTAGGGAAAGTTGTTTGTTATTACGAGTACATGCATAAACTTTCGTATCAAGAACTAATTTAAAGTCACCCTATATTTACAATAATATTCTCTAAGCATAAAGTCTTGGTCCGTTGAGAGCCCCTAATGCTCAGGCGGTGCTTGTTCCTTGCGGGGCTTCTTGCCTTTGTATCGGTTTGGTTGCAGCCGCATCTGTGGATAAAACATTATGGTTATGTATGACAAAGAACATTTACGAGACTCAAAGTCTCTTTTTTTTATGGCAGAGGTGGCAATCGAGCAGACGGATCACCTGATGGTAAGCGATTACTGCCGCCCACAGACACCCGCAACACCAGAGGAGTCACAAGTGCGTTGCCGGCCTTTGATATGGGAGTGCGCTCTTTTCTTGAAGGTTTGAATGCCGTATCGGTATGGAAATACCCACAGTCTGTAGTAACTTGCTTGATTTTATAAGCGACATCTTGTCATGATACTACATAGTAGACTAGGTGATTGGGCGGTAAAGAGTCAATTAGATAGATGAAGAAATTGCACGTAATATTATTAAATTATCGACTGGAACAAAGCAATGCGATGAAAAAAGTGACTGACATCTTTACCCCATTTCTTTAGGTACTTATTAAAACCAAAATGATCTATTTATTGAAATGAGTAATTTCGCATTTATAATATTAGTAAGTATATAAATTATTACGATAATGGAAGGGATTGTTTTGGTAATTTTATCAGTCATGGCAACACTCTTCACTTTTTTTTCTCTTTGTCCATCTATACACTATCTCAAATTCAGGAAGCCTAATTAGGAAAGGACGGTAATAAGGAAAGACGTGTAATCGGTTTTTTTTTCAGATATCCTTACTGGTTTTTAATTAGGCTTCCTTAATTCAGGATAGTGCAATCGCTACTTAAGGGAGGCGTGACTACATAGAAGAATGAATGAATGAAAACACTAAAAAAAAGAAGAGTGTTGCCATGACTGATAAATCTACTTCGGACTGACCTTGTAATGCACCTCCCTGGTGTGTCGGTACAGACTAGAATACCACCGGAATGCGGTGTCGCATAGCGTGCACTTGTAGGGCGTCTCGTGTGTATGCATCGCCACTATGTGGTATTTTAGCTTGTTCGGGTTCTTTGGAATAAAAAAAAATTAAAAAAATATACTTGATTGTGTCAGTGTTATACTCATACGATAATAATATTCAGGTGTAAATCTACAGGTGCGTCAAATTTTAATTACAAAAATTTTTGGACTCTTCATACTAATTTGGCGCTCGGCTGATCATTTGTATGAAGAGTCCAAAATATTTTTGCGATTTGACTATGGGTTCCTTTGGGAAAGTTAATCAGAACCAGGAGTAGAAGCCCTGATTAAAATTTGACGCACCTGTAGATTTACACCTGTTTAAGAGAGGAAGCCGCTTGCTGGCTGATGTTGCTGCTGAGTACAGTAAAGGGCCGGCAGATGGCGTCTGTGGTATTTTAAAACGCGCTATCGATGTAATATGTTGTACACTGCTCGTCGGTAGCTCACGTAATACAGCGAGGGCCGGACAGATGGCGCCCTTTCTACAAATATGTAAAACATGCCGTACGCCGCTCGCCGGCAGCTGAGGTAACAGTACAGCAAGCGGGCGACAGATGGCGCTAGTGGTACTTAAAACGCACTTTCAGTGTTAGGTAAGGGAACAGTACTCACTAACGCGCGCCGCACGCCTGAGACGGACATAGTCACAGTACAGCGAGCGGCCGACAGATGGCGCCAGTGGTACTTTAGAACACGGTATCGGTATATAAGGGAATAGTACTCAACGGGGGACAACAGATGGCACCAGTGGTACTTTAGAACGCACTAACACTGTTAGGTAAGGGAACAGTACTCACAGTCATCGACGTAGAAACAAATGGACTTCGGGTCAGCGCTCAAAAGTGTCCGAACCAAAAGAGTAGTAAAACGCAAAAAGAGTTGTAATTTCGCGCCAGTCTTCATTTGGTCGGCCGGCTGACTGCGCGTCCAAAATGGCGAACTGCGTCGTGAAAAGTTTTTTTATTTTTTTTATTTTTTATGGCAGAGGTGGCAAACGAGCAGACGTATCACCTGATGGTAAGCGATTACCGCCGCCCATAGACACCCGCAACACCAGAGGAGTCACAAGTGCGTTGTCGGCCTTTGATATGGGAGTACGCTCTTTTCTTGAAGGTTTTTGAATGTCATATCGGTCCGGAAATACCGCAGGCGACAATTCATTCTAGAGTTTGGTTGTGCGAGGCAGAAAGTTTCTAGTGAAACGCACAGTTGTGGACTGCCAACCATCTATGTGATGGGGATGAATATGTTGTCGCGTAGAACGATAGTTGTAAAAACTATTCAAGTAATAATTCAATACTAATAATTCAAGGATGGAGTATCATATTTCCGCTAAGTAAACTCTTGCTTTATCATTTTAAAGTATTATTTTGCTAAGAAACACAGTAGTTTATTTTAATTTGAATTACGCATTTAGTTTGATTTCCATGAGCGAACAATCGAACATTCACAACTTGGGAACAACAATTTTATAGAGACGCTTTTAAGTATAAAGTTTTTTATTAAAATATTTTATTTATTTTAGCTTTCCCCGAGATCCTATACGTTGTGCACGATGGTAAAACATTATAGCCGAATCGAGACGAGAGGAATTCTTGTTCCGAAAAAAATCCACTTTGTTTGCTCGAATCATTTTCACCCTGTATAAATGTTGTTATAAAAAATAAACAAGATTTTGCAAAAATAAAACATACTTATAAAACATAGTTAACAAAAAAACATTATAAGTGAAAGCTACTCCATTACTTCTCTGTCTTCACTCGAAGCTGCGTAAGCTGAAGTACGTTCCAGTCGAAGCTTCGTATGGTGATAAATTGTTGCAAACAAAAATCAACCGTAATGCAATGACACACGATCTAAATTCAAATGTGTTGTTTCTATGCATATAACTACGTGTGTATAGGTTAACTGCGGACGCTTTTTTCGTGAATTATGTACTAGACCCGTCGTCCATTTCTTTCTACGTCGATGCTCACAGTATAACAATTGTCGAACACGTGGCAGAGCTGCGCGCGCCGCACGCCAGAGACGGACATAGTCATAGTACAGCGAGCAGCCGACAGGTGGCGATAGTGGTACTTTAGAACACGGTATCGGTATATAAGAGAACTAGTTTTCCGCACGCGACTTCGTCCGCGTTAACACGTGAAGAAAACCATCCCGTTTGAGAGGTACCCCTCTGAATGTTATATATAGTTTCGGCGGGCAGTAGGGTCACACCCTGATGAGAAGCATATTCACTGCCAACCATCGTTCAAATTCCCTATACACAACATTAACAAATTCTGGGTCCGAGCCAACAAAACTTTTCCGTAAAGAAAGCTTTAGTATGGCGGCCATCTTGAAAAATGGCGGAATTGAAAAATCAACCCAATATTTGTTACCAGCGATTGTGAAAACCTCCGGATGATAAATTTCAGCTGGATCATCGGAACTTTTTCACCCGCCATTTGGAATCCGCCATCTTGGATTTTTATTACATCAGGCAGTTGTCCCCCTTTATTCTCAATGACTTTTGTTCAAGCACCCCTATCAATCTCAAATACTTTTGGAGATGTTGCACTTTGAATTTTGTATGGCGGCCATCTTATTTTCCGCAATTTTTTTGTTTTCTGCAATTTTGATCATGGTGAAGAGAAATCTTTGTGTGAGAGATACCCCTCTTAGTATGTATTATAGTTTCGGCGGGCAGTAGAGTCACTCCCTGATGAGGAGCAGATTTCCAAAATCTGAAGGTTTTCCCATATTCACTGCCACTCATCGTTTAAATTCCCTATACACAACATTAAGAGATTCTAGGTCAGAGCCAAGAAAACTTTTCCGCACAGAAAGATTTGCTATGGCGGCCATCTTGAAAAATGGCGGAATTGAAAAACCGACCCAATATTCCTCATCAGCGATTCTGAAAACCCCCGGACGCCAAATTTCAGCTGGATCAGCGCAACTAAATTTTCAGCCGCCATTTTGAATCCGCCATCTTGGATTTTTATTACGTCAGGCAGTTGTCCCCCTTCATTCTAAATGACTTTTGTTTAAGCACCCCATATCAATCTCAAATACTTTTATGGCGGCCATCTTTTTTTCCGCCATTTTGGATTTTTCTTACCACCGTTAAATATTGACCGAGGTGTAGAGATTTTTTTGTTTGAGAGGTACCCCCCCAAGTGTCATAGTTTCGGCGGGCAGTAGGGTCACTCCCTGATGAGGAGCAGATTTCCAAGATCTCGAAGTTTTCCCATACTCACCAGCACTCACCCTCTATATCCCCCATATATCATTTTTACCCCCCGTGGCTCCTTCTGGGAGAACAATTATGTCAGTCAGTCAGTGGGTTTGCAGCTATATACAGGGTGTATATGCATAACCAAGAAACCTTTAAGGAGGTGAAAGTATAAACGATTCTGGTAACATTCCACCAAAAAAAACGATACCCTATTTTTTTACTAAAATATCCATTATTTTTTTAAGTTATAGCCACGCATTCTTATCAACTAGTTCATTCACCCCGTGCGCCCCCGACTTGCGTAGAGCGCTGGTGATGTACTTACGCATTGAATGGAAAAATTCAATCGCAAGGCTAAGGCCGTCGGTCCGTCACGCTATTGGTTCATCAGCTGTCCACGTCAGTGTCTACGTCACTGCCGCGCATGCGCGCGCCTCCTCCCCCATCCCCTTGCATCCAGTCGGCGCGGGGGCACCACAACAGTTGCCAATTTGGTTATCCGGCGAGTGCACGTTTCGCTTCTTTTCGCGCCGCAATCAATCGCTCGATTCGATAAATCATGGCTGAAAATCCGCCATCACGTCGTGGCCGGACTTTTTTTTCAAATATCGAACTCTTTGATATGATCTCAGTGTACTTTGAGTGTAACCAAAATGTTTCACGGACACGTACCATGTGGATGGAACGATTTCCCGACCGAAACGTGCCAGAATTTCAAGCACAGTTCAAAATCTGAGGGATTTTGGACAGTTTGAAACCCCTTCCCATGCTCAAGGTCGGGGAGGCTGGAACTCGTTACCCGTTGCACTTGAGGAAGAAATTTTGAATTATTTCGAGGAAGAACCACGCGCCAGTACTCGGGATGCAGCAAGAGCCTTCAATGTGTGCCATATGACAGTTTGGAATATCCTCCGAAAAAATGACCAGCATCCTTTTCACTTCCAGCGTGTGCAAGAACTTGTGCCCAGTGACTATGAGCCCCGAGTCGAATTTTGTACATGGCTGCAAACCCATTTAAATGAAAACATTCTGTGGACAGATGAAGCACTTTTCACACGAACTGGGCTTTACAACGTGCATAACGAACACTGGTGGACGAATCGGGACAGTAACCCCCACAAAACCAAAACAAGTTCGTTCCAGCACAGGTTTTCGCTGAATGTATGGGCGGGCATACTCGGGAATCGTCTGATCGGGCCTCACTTTGTCAGTACTCGGCTGACTGGAGCCACCTACCTCGAGATTTTGCAATCTCACGTCGAGCGTATGCTTGAAAATGTGCCTCTAAACCTAATTCAAGGACTGTATTGGCAGCAAGATGGCGCTCCACCTCACTACACAGTTCCGGTACGCAATTACTTGAACAGTCGATTCGGTGACCGGTGGATTGGTCGTGGTGGGCCCGTGCAATGGCCAGCTCGGTCTCCGGACCTTACACCCTGTGTTTTTTTTTTATGGGGTGACATAAAAAGGCGAGTGTACTCTAATCAAGAGGAAGTGCGTAGTGCGCGTGAGTTAAAAAGACGTATTAAACGTGCTTTCCGTGAGTTAAAACGCGAAGATTTTATTTTTTCACGGCTTGGGAGACAACTTGCGCCGACGTGTGTCAGCGTGTCTTGCACAAAACGGTGGCCACTTTGAACATTTGTTGCGTGTTACCTGAGCAGGTAAGTGGGTAGGTACCAGTTCAGACTGTGTTAATACATTTTTTTTAAATAAAAATCAAATCAAGTGTAAATAAAATGATTCGGACTTTTAAATACGCCAAAAATGCCTAAATGAATAAAATTTATGAAATCAATTCAATTTAGGTATTTTTTAAAATGCGAATCTACCTAAGTACATTTTCGTGTATGTTTAGGTATTTTTGCCGGTCCTAAGCCCGGAGAAAGTATGAAGGAAAGCCAATCATTTTGTTTTCGCCGCATATCGGCTGCCTTTGTAGTTTTACCTACTCCACGTAAACAAAACAGTAAACATCAGAGTAGCGAGCTGGTCGCGCTGTTGCCTGATTCGTGCCGCGCGCCCGCCCGCGCCCGCGCCACCGCGCCGCCGCGCCGCCGCCGCGCCGGCGCTACATGCGATGTTGCCAAACCTCTGCTCGCGCTAGGTATTAAAGTTATCAAAGGTCACTGTCCAGTAAAGCGAATACGAGTTTTTGAAGTTTTAGGAAAAGAAAATCGTGTGATTGTGTGGTACTGGTATGTTAGACTGAGCGACTACGACGCGCAACGCGTGAGGTTGTTATGTAACACAGCCTCGCACGAAGCACCCGTCAGACGTATGCGTATTTTTAACACAAGCAATAAACTGCAGTTTAACACCGCGTTAGAATCAGTTGACTGGAGTGATATAGTTCTTAAATCAAAGAACGACTGCGAAAAACTAACGGAGGGTTTAATGAACATTTTATGTAATAAGTTTGAAACATGTTTTCCAGTAAAATCGTTAAAAACTAAAATTAACTGCAATAAATGGATAGATGAGGAAGTTATCAATTTAAAATCATTACTTTTCGATATATCTAAAATCCAATCAATTTTCCCTAATAATCCCGACTTATGTAAAATAGCCGACGAGTATAAAAATAAATACAACACGTTATTGCATCACAAAAGCACAAATTTCTATTCCACATTAATTAATAACAACCCAAATAAAAGCAAATGCATGTGGAGTGTAGTTAATACTGAGATAGGCCGCTGCAACAGAGAACGACTCGACTACACGGACAGTGTTCGCGATAGTAACGGACAGCAGTACTCTTCCAAACAGGAGCTGGTAGACTCCATGAACCAGGAGTTCGTATCGGCGGCAGCTAAGTGCGGCGCGCCACCGGTACACCTGCCGAGTGCCGTCTCCGCTCTGAGTGCGGGAGCGGAGCCCAGTGACGCATCACTAAGGCTGTCCGCTTTCACGCCCGACGAAGTTGTACGCATTGCACAAATATCCATCGCTCCCAAGAAAAGTACGGATGTGTATGGCCTGTCTGCAAACTTACTGAAATCTTCTATCATACCCATCGCAATAGTAATCTGCTATTTATTTAACTTATGCCTCCGTAGTGGTATTTACCCGTCGACTTTAAAAAAGGTTAAGATATCACCGCTTTATAAAGGTAAAGGTAAAAAATCTGAACTTAAATCATACCGACCCATTTCGCTAGTCCCAGTGATAAGCAAAATTCTGGAGGTCGGTCTTAATAATAGGCTGCTATCTTTTGTGAGTAGTCGCGGCATACTGTCCGAAAGACAATACGCATATCGCGCGGGGCGCGCCACCGCGGACCTCGTGCGCGAGGTGGTGCGGCGCGTGCTGGAGGCGCGCGAGGCGGGCCGGCACGTCGCGCTCATCTGCTGCGACCTCTCGCGCGCCTTCGACAGCGCCAACCACTCGCTGATCGCTCGAAAGCTCCACCACTACGGAATACAGGGTCCTCCCTTGGAACTAATTATTTCTTTTATGTCAAAAAGAAAACAAGTAGTGGTCGGAGATAAAGGTCAAGTCACTTCTTCAGAACTAGAAAACGCACTAGGTGTCCCCCAAGGCTCATGCCTCTCTAACACCCTCTTCAGCCTGCTGCTCAATGACTTGCCCGGTGCAGTGGAGGATGCTGAAATTTATATGTACGCGGACGACGTGGCCGCGGTCGTAACTGCGACTACACGCACCGAACTCGAGGCAAGACTCAACGAGACAGTGAACCGCCTCGATTGGTGGTTCAAATCCAATGGTCTCGTCCTCAACCGCGACAAAACATGCTTTTTAGCCTTTAACCTTAACGGCAAAGCATCTCGACCTATAAAGGTGTGCGTTGGCGATATATGGCTCCAACAGGTACGAACCACCAAATTGTTAGGCTTTCACGTAGACGACGCCCTTACGTGGGAGGCTCACATAGACAGCCTATGTGTGAGCTTAGGCCGCGCTTGCTTCGCCCTGCGACGACTGACTGCTACCGCATCAATCGACGCCGTGCGCACATGTTACCACGCTACGGTACACTCCAAGTTGACATATGGTCTCGAGCTGTGGGGGCGCGCTGCCGAGCTTCAGCGCGCCTTCAGAATGCAGAAACGTGCCATACGAGCAATGGCGATTATTGCCGACGATGAATCGTGTAGACCGTTCTTCGCGGAATAGAATATCCTGCCGATTCCTTGCGAATATATCTACCAGGTAGCAATGTACGTGTATGCGAACCTGGAAACGTATGAACGCAAAGGCACAAACCCGCGGCACGACTTACGCAGCAATAAAAAAAAAGATCAGCTGGTTATGCCGTTCCATAAACTGAAAAAATCGGAGCAGTCTGTCCAAATAAGCGGCCCGATTGTATACAGGGTGGCCAGAAGATTGACGTCAAAAAAAAAAAATTAGGTCCCTCGTATCGTGGGGTATCTGAATCACCCCCATGTATGTTCCGCGATTTTTCACGGTTCTCGAGTGATGATTTTTTTTCTGAATTTTCAAAATTTTCGACCTGACCAACTTTAAAAATTTCTAAACAAAAAAGTAGAACCCTTTTCGATAAGTTTTTTTTGGAAACTTAATCCTCATAAATTGTACTTTTAAGCATAAAATAATCAGCTACGTAACTTTCATGAATATTAAGTAAATTTTGGTCACAAGAGAAAAAAATACGTTTAGTGAATTATGACTTAGATTTTCAAATTTAAATCAAAAATCTAAACAGATGACTTAGTGGTTCCTGAGTAGGCTTAAAAACTGCACCATTCTCTTAGTTTTCGTAATCATTAAAAAAAAGTAGTACTTAATGAGCTAGTTTTGTTAATATCGGCCTTGAAAGATAGGGAGGTCATAAATTTTTAAAATTAGCTATCTGATGAAAAAAAAAGTTTGGTCATTTTATCTTTCCTTAGGTTAAATTAGTCTGTTAATTAACCAAAAATTACTGCAGAAAAACATTTTGAGGTTTCATTTATTCACTTTTCGATCAATTCTGGTGGATAACGGGTTGTAAAAGTACTTTTAGGCGCAATTCAAAGAATAAACCCGCAATAACAATAGGCGGCGATGATAAGAGATAGAATTATTGCCATCTCTCTCACTCTAGGTAGTGAAAGGGGCCGCCACTCTAGCCAGCCCGAAACAAATACCTGCCTCAGTCGTACTCACTTTGTGTTTACTGCTACACGCGTCGCCGCCATTTTAGTTGAATACATTCGCTCGCCTTACTTGTTGACTACTTTGCTCTGTTCCTCGACTGTTTTGCATTCTGATTCGGACTTTGTTTACTGTGAAAGTGTAAGTGATGAGTTACACATTAAGCGAATATGCAGAAATGCATTATTTTTATGGAGTTGCACAAGGAAACGGCCTTGAAGCAGCACGATTGTATCGCGAACAACTTCTACGACGTGGTGGGCCGCAACCTGAGAATTATCCCGACCATCGTGTTTTTACTAACACGCACAATACCCTAATGTCAGGCCGCATTCCTGGACAACGCGGTAATCGTGAAGGCATCCCTAGAACTGATCCAGATCGCAGAGAAATGGTGCTCGAAGAAGTTCAGCGAAATCCGTCTACGAGTACGAGAAAAATGGCTCGTGCTCTGGATATCCCAAGAAGTTCTATCCAGGCCATACTTCGCGATGAAGGATACCACGCATTCCATATCCAACGTGTCCAAGCTTTGCTGCCTACAGACCACCAATTGCGCGTGGAATTTTGCCAAACTATGCTACGAAAAGAGCAAGAAGATCCTGGATATTTTAATAAAGTCTTATGGACAGATGAGTCACGGTTTGAGCGATGTGGTATATTCAATATCCATAATTATCACACCTGGGCGATTGAAAATCCACACGAAGCGAGAGATTCAACGTTTCAACATCGTTTTAGTGTTAACATGTGGTCTGGTATCCTCAACGGTGAACTGATTGGTCCATTTGAATTGCCATCTAGACTTGATGGAGCAACATACAGAAACTTTTTAGAAAATGATCTTCCAATATTGCTGGAAGATGTGAGTCTTCAGCTTCGACGAACCATGGTTTTTCAAAATGACGGCGCTCCGTGTCACTATGCGACGCAAGTCCGAAATCACTTAAATGAGACATACCCCAACAGATGGATCGGACGCAGTGGACCAATTAGGTGGCCACCACGCTCACCTGACCTTAACCCCATTGACTTTTTCATTTGGGGTTATTACAAGGAAATAGCATACGCTCGAGAATGTTCGAGTGAACAAGAATTAAGGCAAAAGATTGCAGAAGCCGGACGTGTTGTGACAGAGAACAGGGAAGCCTTTAGACGATTAAAAGACAATTTTTTACGTAGGTGTAGAATGTGTATTGCTGTTGGAGGTGGCCACTTTGAAAACCTGTTGTAAATGTTAAAAATAAATATTGTTTTTACTTTATCATCTTTGATTTATTGACAAAACCACTTTTTACTTAAAACATTTTTTAACCAACTTCTACGGCATTTTTCATGTTAGTTTCTAGCACTCTCTATCTTTAAATAACCTAAGGAATGATTCTCTATCTTTAAATAACCTTAGGAATGATAAAATGACCAAACTTTTTTTTTCATCAGATAGCTAATTTTAAAAATTTATGACCTCCCTATCTTTCAAGGCCGATATTAACAAAACTAGCTTATTAAGTACTACTTTTTTTAATGATTACGAAAACTAAGAGAATGGTGCAGTTTTTAAGCCTACTCAGGAACCACTAAGTCATCTGTTTAGATTTTTGATTTAAATTTGAAAATCTAAGTCATAATTCACTAAACGTATTTTAAATAAATACCGGACCGAATAAATTACCGGACAGTATTAAAAATGCAGCATCCACCGCCGTGTTCAAGTGTAAAATTAGAAAATGGCTGTTGGAAAATTTATTTTATAGTTTAGAGGAACTCACAAACATGAAAAATTGATTTAATTTCTTTTAGTTATTTATATTGAGATTTATTTTTTTATTATTACTTTATATCGTAATAACATCAATTTTATTTGTATTATTATTATGAAAGCATTACTATTGTTAATGTTCTACTTTGAATCTGACCTGCAATATGTATGTTGCCAATAAATTTATTGTATTGTATTGTATTGTTACTATTTTTTTTTATAATCGTAAAATATTGATTTATCAGTCATACAATCATACCTTAAAATGTTTCTCGCCTTTGCATATACACCCGGTATATTGTAAAATAGTACGCAACGGGGGACAACAGATGGCACCAGTGGTACTTTAGAACGCACTTTCACTGTTAGCTAAGGGAATATTACAGTCACAGTATAGCACTTGCCGCACACGTGGCAGAGGTGCGCGCGCCGCTCTCCTGAGACTGACATAGTACTGCTGGCGGTCGACAGATGGCGCCAATGGTACTTTAGAACGCGGTAACAGTGTGAGCTAAGATAACAAGACACTCACAGCATAGCAGGCAGTTGACGTAGTACAGCAAATGGCCGACAGATGGCACCAGTGCTAATTCAGAACGCGGTATGAGCTGAGTAGTACAGCAAGCAGGCGACAGATTGCGCCAGTGGTACTTTACAACGCGCTATCACTTTTAGCTAAGGAAATAGTACTCAAAGATAGCACTTGCCGCACACGTGGCAGAGGTGCCGGCAGTTCACGTAGTAGGTACAGCAAGCAAGCAACAGATCTACTTCATCAGATCGCGGTATAAGTAGCTGAGTAGTACATTAAGCGGGCGACAGATGGCGCCAGTGGTACTTTACAACACGGTAACAGTGTGAACTATAGACAACACTCACAGTATAACACTTGCCGCACACGTGACACAGATGTGCGCGTCGCTCGCCCGCGGCGGGGTGCGCGGCGCGCCGGTGCACGTAAAGCGACGTGTGGCACTTGAACGGCTGCAACAACGATAAAGGTGAAGTGACGTGCCTGCCAAAGGCGAAGAGACAGCGGTAAAAGACTCAAGTTTTTTTATGTGTTCGGCGCGGATTGAGGAGAGAGGTTTTATACATATAATGAGACGCACAGAATTCTGCAATTTCAGCTCAAATGCGCGCAGTTCTTAAGATGCAAGGCCGTGTGACTCATTGATCGGAATATCAAGATATGAATGGGCATAAAAACACAAATATTTCAAATTTAGTACGTTATTTATTACAATTTCGGCTTTGGAATTATCATTCTTATACCTGCCATATGACGCGATATGCTTATCACAGAATGTATCTTTGTACATATTTTGAACACCCGACGCGAATGAGAGGCGTTAGTGAGACTTATAAGTATGTTTCTGTGGCAATGTAGTTCTTAAACGAATAGACCGATATGACTGTGGTTCTTTTCACTTGAATACACCTTTCATTGCGTTGCTTCTTAGCTACGTTTAGTGAAAATAGGTTCAGTGGATTTTGAGTTATTCGATTTATTTTACCCTCAATTGGTAAGCCCTTGGCATCATCTCACCTGATGGTAAGTGATGATGATGCCGAAGATGGAAGCGGGCTTACCAAGATTCCCCAACGCAATGGGGAACTGGCTGTCTTATCTTCATGCCGGATCACATCAATACTGTTAACATTCATGATTAGTGGTAGGACTTAGATAAGATGGTGGTAGTTAGTCAGGCGGGCTCAGAAAATGCCCTACTACCAACCAAATCGAGTCCTACCGGGAATTGAACCCGCGACCTCCTGATGTGAAGCGAGCGGATTAGCCACGAGGCTACGGAGGCGGTTACTGTCTGGGGTAGAAAAAATCCTAATGTTCAATAAAATAAAACTGATACCTTGTTGCACAGTTGGCACCGGAACTTGACCTTGTGTAGGTGCTCCCAGTCGATGTGGTCTCGCAGGCGAGTCTTGGTGACAAACTTGCGGCCGCATTCGTTGCACATGAAGCTGTTAACAAAGCACGGAGAATAATAATAATAATATCTGGGACAAATCACACACGGTCATCTGACCCCAAACTAGGATTCCCTGTATCTTGGGACCCAGAGACTGATATACATACACATATACTTTTAAATACATACATATATATAGATATAATACACCCATACTCAGAGCAAACAATTTTGCTCATCACAGAAAAGTTTGCCCTGTGTGGGGATCGAACCCACGACTCTCGGATCAGAGGTCAGGATCGCTAACCACTTAGCCACCGAGTTAGTCATAGATTTAGATTTATTTATTATTATTATTACACAAAACAAGTTCATAAAATACAATACAGATATAATCTGTATTGTATTTTATGAACTTGTTTTGTGTAATAATAATAATAAATAAATCTAAATCTAAAATCAGGATCGCTAACCACTTAGCCACCGAGTTAGTCATAGATTTAGATTTATTTATTATTATTATTACACAAAACAAGTTCATAAAATACAATACAGATTATAAGCTACGAGTATGTCAATAGTGAGGTGAATAAATATACCGGGTGATTATAAAATGTCTGGCAATATTTTAACCGTGGCTTCTACTCATCAAACTGAACAACTTTCCCCAAGACAGTCATGGTCAAAAAGCAAAAAAAAGATTTGGACTTCCCGTACAAAGTTCATCAACCAGCTGACGGATTTGTATGAAGAGTCCAAATTTTTTTTTTACTTTCTGAGTATGAGTTTCTTTGGGAAAGTTGTTCAGTTTGATGAGTAGAAGCCACAGTTAAAATATTGCCAGACATTTTTTTATCAACCTGTATATTCAATCCAATTCAATTTATTGCTTTATGATAAGACATTGATATGGGAGAACATTAGATGAGGTTACTCGCTCTGTTTGTTTCTGAACCAGCGTTTTCGTCTTGCGGGGCTGAAGCGGTGTGAAGAGGGGGCATGTATTTAAACAAATATCGCCTTTGTGTGATAAGCTTAAGGTTGATGTATTTAATGTTATCTACTCTGCTGTACAAATTAAGAACACAGTAAGTGACAGATTTCGCGCAATGATTTTGAACCTTATTTGTAACATGATACAAGGTTCAAAATCATTCGCGCCAAATCTGTCACTTACTGTGTTCTTAATTTGTACGGCAGTACTACCGACATCTAGAGACGAGTAGCATAGCATCACTCCATTTGTGTAGATACATACTTAAACTGTGTTTCGTCGACGTGTTTCTTCGACAGTTTGAGGTGCTGCCGGTAGGTGGCGACTGAAGCGAACTTTTTGTCGCACAGCTTGCAGTGTAGTTCGCCCGAATCTCGCGCCTTGAATGCATAATAAAATATTAAATTGTACGTTACGCGTACACAGTATATTAAATAGTATTACATACTAGATTCCGCTCGCGACTTCGTCTGCGTGAATTGGGTCCAGAGAGAAAGAAAATGTTAAGGTGGCGCCATCATTACGTCATCAGTGTAAGATCTGAATAGTCTAAAATGTTTTTTCGAAAGTTTGTCAGTTTAATCAGTAAGTCTTTTTACCCGACTGCGTCAGAAGGAGGGTTACGTTTTTCGAGTGCATGTTTGTATGTATGTATATTTGTTTGGCACTCTCTGTAGCCTAAACGGCTTGATTAGATTATAGATTTTAGCTTGAGAGGTGTCGTAAGATTCGTCTTGATCCCCATAGTGACATAGGCTACATTTTAATGCGGTCGGTTTTTTTAAATACGGTTATGTTTTTTAGATATTTCAGAAGTACCCTTTCAAGTATTTTTTTATTAAAATGACGTTTATTCAAGTATACATAGCATAATTAAGTGCCTGTTTATTCTCGCGCCAACTATTTGCGGAATGCTTACCTTATGACTCCGCATATGCCGTCCCAAATTGGATCGCCACTGGAAGACCTTGTCGCATCGCGGGCAAGGATGCTGGTTCTGTCCCCGGTGGATAACACTACAAGTAAATAAAACATATCTGTAGATGAAACATCATGAAATGATTATTTGTGTGTCATGAAACTGATGACAAGTGATCGGAGTAGGTAGATTGATTTAGGGTCAATGACCGCAAACGTATATGTCAAGACATGCCGCTCGGATTCCGAGAGTGTAACATTTTGAAGCAAACAAAAACGATTATTCTTTATGTTATTCGACATATAAATAAATTGCTTCATTCAGAACCATACAATACTCAACTCAATCCGGAAATACCGGAACTTTTCGGAAAAAAAGGATTGTTCATGTTATAAAATCACGATGCAAGTACCAACAATCTGCCTACTCCGATCACTGTGATGACACACAAATTCATTATTTTTTTTGAGAATTCTTTATGAGTTTCTCGAGAGTTGTTCAGTTTCACGAGTTTCCGGGATTCGTCTTTGACACCCTGTGTATGTGCAGTGGGCAGGGGGGGGGGGGGGTGGGGGGGGGAAGTTGGGCCTCCGGTACCCTCAAAAATGTTGTGTGGGCAGGCCTCCCACTCGGTGCACCGGTGACCTGGTGAAGGTTGCGGGAAGCCGCTGGATGCGAGCAGCGCAGGACTGGTCAGTGTGAAAATTGGGAGAGGCCTTTGTCCAGCAATGAACGTCTTTTGGCTGATGTTATGGTGTTATCAGTGACCTATACTTATGGACAGAAAAATCGACTCAAAGTGTAGAAACACCTACACTGCCCTCATAAGAAAAGCCGCAAAATACAGACAGCCACAAAGATATCTGAACCTCTCCGTAATACACCATGTATCACAAACAGCTTTAGTAGGGGTTCAGATATCTCTGTGGGCCAGTGTACACGGAAACTCCATATACATACTTTGCGGCTTTTTTTCTTATGAGGGCAGTACACTTGAACTCACTTCCTATGATAGCGATAAGTCTTCTTCGAACTAAACTGTTTGCCGCACTCCACACACTCCGGCTTGTCGGGGAGGTCTTCCTTTACTCTAACCCGGCTTTGGGCACCATTGGTCCGGGTACCATTGGTCCGGGCACCCTTCACCACTCTCACTAGTACCGGCTTGGGATCTGTTGTCTGTGGAAGGAATACAAGCACTTTTAATTTAAAAACATTGCCTAAAACGTATACTGAACATTTAAAAAACTTACGTGAACATGTGCGATTTCATTATGCCTGTCCAACTCTTCGACATTACCATAAACTATATCACAGTCTTGGCAAATAAACTCTTTCACTTTTATATCAACTTCTACTATCTTCTCTGTTTTACAATCCTCCACATCAAAACCATCGACATACGTGGAATCTTCATAATCTAAAGCATTATTTTCTTCAGTTTTGCTATTATTTTCGTCAATTTTCAAATCTTCTGTTATTTTTCCTCTATTTTTCTTAGGTGTCTTTTTATCTTTTTTCGCTTTGACTTTTGGCGTTTTAGATTTTCTTGCTTGCTGCAAAAATAAAGGTTTCATCATTTTAGCTGGAAGACTTTGAACTTTGGGAGGGCCATGCTTCGGCACGAATGGGTCGGCTCGACCGGAGTGATACCACGGCCTCACAGAAAACCGGCGTGAGGCAACGCTTGCGTTGTGTTTCGCCGAGTGAGTGAGGGTACCGGAGGCCCAACCTCCCCCCCATCCCATTTCAAAGGTCGGCAACGCACTTGTGACTCCTCTGGTGTTGCGGGTGTCTATGGGCGGCGGTAATCGCTTACCATCAGGTGATCCGTCCACTCAAAAGACGTTCGTTCCACTATTTCGCATTCATAAGAAAGAAGGCCGTAAAGTATATGGAGATTCCGTATACGTTGCGGCCTTTTTTCTAATGAATATAGATACGTAATTTCAACAATAACTATAGCGGTGATAAAGTCGGAACAGTTTGGGGCTTGCGTGCGTGCCTACGGAGCGTGCCTAATGTAACATACTATTTCATTTTTACTATGCCTTTACCAAGGGCGCAGTGTGTAGCGAGGAATATGTGCTTCTTCTTCTTATCATGTGGCACAATCAACCGTGCTATCATAAGGTCAAGACCGCAGTTGCCTAGTTGCACTTAGCATCACCTGCAGTCACGTGTGAGGCATTTGAGATTTACACCTAAAGACGTGTGCAACGCGACCAACCATCATCATACACATAATCAGATGTGTTGCAAATTGCAATGCAATGTGCAGGTATCCTTACGATGTTCTCCTTCACCGTTAAAGCAATCTGTATGAAAATACACGTAAGTTTCGAAAATCTCATTGGTGCAATGGTCAGGATTCAAACCGGAGACCTCTGTTTAATAAATAATAAAGCTTCCAAAAATGCCATACTTACAAAAATTACTATTAAATTTCAAATGAATAAGTTTTGTTAGTATTAAGTATTAGTTATTAGTATTGGTTAGTTAACTATCGAGTTTGGACCCCTTCTGGGTAAAAGCCTCCTCCAGCGTCATCCAAGCCTCTCTATCTCTCTCAGTCTGACCATCTCTTTTTTGGTCTCCCCACCATTATCTTTCCCCTTGGTCCTTTCCATTTAGTGGTAAGAAAAGTCCACCTTTTATCTGAGCACCTTGAGATGTGTCCTGCCCATCTCCACTGTAGTTTCAGAGCATCTTTCAGATTCGTTTTCTTTCTAATTTCTTCACTTTTCACTTTTTTAGAAAGAAAACGAAGCTGATAGATGCCCTAGGACCTCTGTTTAGGAGGTTGAAGTCACATAGAATTTATTTATTACTGAAATTGCTTACCTTATTCACAATATTATTATCGCCTTTTACGTCGAGATCATTTACAAACGTCACCGGTTCACAGTGCGTATCATCTGTCTCTATTTGGAGGCAGTCTTGCTCTTCTTTTATCACTACATCTACTTCCACCGGGTCCTGACAATCAATTTGTTCCAACTTCACCTCGGGGTAGCTAGTGGTGTGTTGTAATTGAATTTGTAGAGTCGGCGGATTAGTCGGAGGGAAGTTTGGCCGTATTGGCTGTGGAAATTTTGTAAAAAATATATTTGGTATGATGCATGCGGAAAGCACTTCGACAAGATAAGCACAGAACCCAAACAAATGGAAAACGTTGGAGGAGGCCTATGCCAAAGGGTCAAACAGACAAGAACTTTTATTAATTTGTAACATTTTTATTTGATAATTTGCAACACTTATCTCTGAATAAAGGCTTAAAATATGATGAACCAAAATAAGGGATTAAGAGGGCACACCTTGAAATTAACAAAAACTCCATGTATTAGCAACCTCAGAATTCACTTCTTGTCATTTCGAGTGATGAACTCACTCCAAGAAACGGTTATTTATTAGTGCTCCAACATTGAACAGTTTTAAAAACAGACTCGATAAATATATTGAAAACAAATAAACTCTAGTGCTATATGACTATTCTATAGAACGGACTATACTTCATTCCAATAAAAAAAAAGCAAAAGGTAAACAAACGTAGTATGCAGATGACATTGAAATGTGTCAGTTCCATAGTAAGTTTGTTTACGTTTTGCTTTTTTTTTTGATTGGAATGAACTATACAAGGAATGGGAAGCAGTGGCTCTGGCTCCTGCGCCCCTTACTCCAGAATCATACAAAGCAACTGCTTAAGGTCAGAAAGACCAATTGTAGTTTCAAAGAAAAAAAAGAAAAAGTGCTGTGACTTCAATGTATCAGCACACAGATCTGCTAGTGCAGTGTTTTTCAACCAGTGTGTCCCCCTGGGTTCACGCAATACGTGGTTCTATTTTGGAGACTAACACCCGGTTGCAGAAAGGTCTCCTTTAAATCAACTTTAGCTAATGGAACATTATCGCTAATGAAGCATTATATTTAATGTCGTTGCACAAAGCAGTTTTAAGTCAAATAATCTATTCATTAGTTAAAGAAACAGTATTGCCAAAATGAAAAGTAAAAAGACAGGAAATGAGTGAATGGTTTCGTTCTTTTTCTTCACTAGACATGCGCAATGGGTGCACTTTTGAAAAACAAAACAATAATGTAATTTTGATGTTTCATTTATATTTAATACTATTTAATTTTAATGTCAATACGAAAATAACAAAAATCACAAAAAATTTAAAGAAAAGGCAAAGATGTGACTTGAATTATACATGGGTATACGAGTTCCGAGTGCTAGGAACTTCGTATTAGGTAGAAAAAATATGACGTTCGAAAAGTGTACAGAGATACTTACTTCGAATAAATATGATTTCATTTCATTTCACATAAATTATACATATGTTAAAAAAGTGAGTTTGAGATTTTAAGCGGTTACTCAGAATCAACTATAGAATACAGGAAAAATATAAAAAAAATACTATCAACAACTTTTTTTTCAGTTTCCCATACACATTCTTGATTCACTAGTATGGGAGGGAAACTAAAAAAAATGGTTTTCAGCTGGATTTTTTTATATTTTTCCTGAATTCTATTCTGAGTATTCTGAGTAACCCCTTAAAATGTCAAACACACTTTTTTAACATTCTGTATGTACAGGTGATTTTAAAATGTCTGGCAATATTTTAACAGTGGCTTCTACTCATCAAACTGAACAACTTTCCCCAAGAAACTCATACTCAAAAAGCAAAAAACAATTTGAACATACAAATCCGTCAGCTGGTTTATGAACTTTGTATGGGAACTCCAAATTTTTTTTGCTGTTTGACCATGACTTTCTTGGGGAAAGTTGTTCAGTTTGATGAGTAGAAGCCACAGTTAAAATATTGCCAAATATTTTATAATCACCCGGTATAGTATATTACTGTATTTACAAGTCACCTATATATTGTGATTTGTCTGGAATATGTATGGCTGATGTTGAAAAAGCCAGGAAAAATATATTTCATAGAAAAAAACACAAAATCAACTCTGAAATGTGTTCATTAAATAATTTAATGGGCTCTTTTTGGCCCATTAAAATTAAAAGCTTAAAAAGTCAAAATAATGTCACATTAAACATAATAATGCTTTGTGCAACGAAAAACGGTCCTTATGTGGTTGTTTGACGTTTCATTAGTAAAATTTTAATGGAGCTTTAAAATCATATGTAAAGTAGTTTTCTGCAACAGTTTAATGAGACATTTGTATTTAAAGTCTCCTTTAAAAGATAATTATCGTTTCTGCAACTGGGTGTGAATCAACTAAATAATTTTCTAACTGAAGAAAATTTTAAACATAAGACTTTCAAATTACAAACATTTAGTATGTTTATGGCCCTAGGGGGGGGTCGCAAAATTTTTTTACTTGTCAGGTATTAGAAAGGTTGAAAAATACTGTGCTAGTGTATTAACTAATAATACCTGACTGAAGTAGTGCAACAGCTCAGTATGGGAGCGCTTCACACATTGTTTGAAGACATGGAAACGATGAAGCACCGCTCTGCACTCCCAACAGATACGAACACAGATCTCTGGTAACTTGTAAACCTGAAATAAATAATTAAAACTATGTTTGAAGTGTATCTACTACAATCTTTCATTCATGGATTTGTAAAAGTTTAGGTTAGTTAATTAATATTTTTGATTGTAAGTTCTTGGTGGAACATTATATCACTCATTTTGGCAATGAAAAATCCTTGCCAAAATGAACAAAAGGTTAGGAATAAATGGCATTGAAAAGATACAAGATTATTAACATGACTGATTAAATGACCTGAGAGATAAATAGCAGTTATATTTTATAAATTTTCTGTCATTTTCAATCGCACTTGCCCCTGCAGTGGGGACGTAATGGGTTGTTAACGAAATACCATGAATAGTGTTTTAAAACATTTATTAAAACCATGAAGTCAGTGAAAATATGTAAAGAATTTATGGAAGCGCAATAATAAGGTCTACTTACAGGAATTTCATGCAAAATATTCGAGTAAATATCGTAAAAACCAGTTTCAGTAATGTTGTACAATTTTCTTCCGGCGCACAGACAAGACGTGCATATGTTATCCATTTTTGGATATAAAAATGTTCTTAACACTTATTTACACATTACACCACGGATGTTTTAGATAATATTGCGTGGCCGTAATTGATTTTCAATAATTTTTCGTTTGTTTTGAAAACAAGAAGCTATGACAAGAAGCGAGACAAGACAAGACGCGCCTACAGTTTTTTTCTGGTTTTCTTATCACTGACCCGGTAAAGGCTCTTATGGCTATTCAGCCTTGTCTGATGTATAACATCTTTGTCTGATGTATATTTTCTATCATACTACCATACCAGTTCTTTATATGTATACGGCATGCTCCTTGGCAGGACACGTACCTATAATTTTTTCAGTTTTTAGTGATAAGCTGATAGGGAATAATTGTGCTCAATTAGTACTTCTTCTTTTCTTTTGAAAAATATTGTACCTCTGTAGTTTAAGAGTACAATTAGAAGTCGTTCCATAACCAAGTTAAGATTCACCTGACAAGAGTTTGTCCCTTTCACACTTACACAAAATATAATAGGCTATCCTGCTGTCAGAGTAAAAATTACTCTAACGAAACTAATTTGGAACGCTTTCTTGGATTGAAATGTGTCCTGCTGTAGAGCGTGCTCCCCAGCAAGCATATATGAAATCTACGATTCTACGTATACTAGATACAAACTAATAGTATCAAAAAAATGTACTCGACAAAACTAGTAATTGGTTTTATGACAAAGTATTTAAACATAAACTTGAAATAAGAAGATAAAAGCAGTTTAAATAAAAGTACCTAAAAGCGCAGGACATTTATCGATTTTTTAAAGTATTTAAACATAAACTTGAAATAAAAAGATAAAAGCAGTTTAAATAAAAGTACCTAAAAGCGCAGGACATTTATCGATTTTTTAATTTTTAATCACAAGGAATAATTGTACTCAATTAGTACTTCTTTGAAAAAATTTGTACCTCTGTAGTTTAAGAGTACAATTAAATTGAAAAATATGTCCTGCTGTGGAGCATACTCCCAGCAAGCATATATGAAATCTACGATTCTACGCATAGTAGATACAAATTAATTGTATAAAAAAATGTACTCGACAAAATTATTATTATTATTAAAAAGTATTTAAATCAGTAGAATCCGGATATAACGACTTTCAAGGGACCAGCGAAACTTGGTCGTACTAACCGGACGACGCACTAAACGAACGAAAAACAACGAACGAATTTAAGGTTGTGTTAAAGTGGCAGTGGGTGGGGCACATAGCTCGTAGAACAGATAACCGTTGGGGCTTTAAAGTAATATATAATAATAATAATCCTTGGGGGAGGCCTTTGTCCAGCAGTGGACGTGCTTTGGCTGATGGTGATGATGTATCAGTATACTCATAGGTAGAAGGGGGAGAAAGCCGGGACGCAGGGCGTGGCGCCGAGGTATGTACTCTTTCTTCGTAGGTGTAGTTAACAAAACACTGCGCGTCGTTGTAACCGGACGACTTCTTGTCAAAATAGGTCGCAGTAAGCAGATGGTTGCTTAAGCCGGAGTCGTACTAAACGGATACATTTTCATAGTATGTTTATATAAAACCAAACTTGAGTTTGCATATCCGTCGCTAAAAGCGGTTGGTCGTTATAAACGAAGTCGTAATAGACGGATTCTACTGTATAAACTTAAAATAAGCAGTTTAAATTAAAGTACGTAAAAGCGCCTACGCAAAGTTATTTTCGCAAATACGTTTTATTGTTACAGTATTTGGTCATTGCTTACCTTACATAATGCTTGCTAAGGTTTAAGATATAAGTATTTAATTTCAAAAAAATAATAGATAAATCTTTTAAGATAAAATCTTCAAACTGAAGTACGTAAAATCGCGCGTGAAAAGTATTTTAAAAATACGTTTATTTGTTACAGTGTTTGGTCATTGTTTTTCTTGCATTATGCTTGCTAAATGTTTAACACGTACTTAAATAGAAAAAAATATATATAAATCTTTATTTGTTATTGATTATTGATTAACTTGAAATGTTGATGAGGGTCGAATTTCTGGCACTTATAGTATACTTATATTTTTCAATTTAATTGTACTCCTAATCTAGAGAGGTACCATTTTTTTCAAAGAAGTACTAATTGAGTACAATTATTCCTTGTGATTAAAAATTAAAAAGTCGATTAATGTCCTGCGCTTTTAGTTACTTTTATTTGAACTGCTTTTATCTTCTTATTTCTATCTTCTATAATTTGTCATAAAATCAACTAGTACATTTTTTTGATATATTAATTTGTATCTACTATGCGTAGAATCGAATAGATTTCATATATGCTTGCTGGGGAGCATGCTCTACAGCAGGACACATTTCAATCTAATTGTACTCTTAAACTACAGAGGTACACATTTTTTCAAAGAAGTACTAATTGAGTACAATTATTCCTTATCACTAAAAACTGAAAAATCGATACTTGTCCTGCCACGGAGCATGACGTCTTTATATGTATTACAGTGCTTTTGATGTTTTCGTAGACTGACTCGGTGGCTCAGTGGTTAGCGATCCTGACTACTGATCCGAGAGTCGTGGGTTCGATCCCCATCCAGGGCAAACATTTCTGGGATGAGCAGATTTATTTGCTCTGTGTCTGCGACTCTGGGTGTATTATATCTATACATATATGTTATGTATTTATTTAAATGTATATCTGTATGTATATCAGTCTCTGGTTCCCATAGTACAGGGGAATCCTAGTTTGGGGCCAGATGACCGTGTGTGATTTGTCCCACATATTATTATTAATTCTTGCGTGCCTTTCGAAACAACCTTCACGCGTGTAAGTACATGTACCTATACCTATTTCATTCGAAGCAAACAGTCAAACAAAATCATTATAGGCTGAATTATAGGCTGAAAAGTGTGCAACGGACCGACATCGACACCTTGTTAAATATTAAGGTCCCTCCTTCCAGAATCAAACATTTACCTGAGAAGTGTCCCTACAAACGTAGGGACACTTCTCAGGTAAATGTTTGACAGCTAACGCGTCTTTGCAACTTTACGAATTTACCTCAAAAACCCTTCTGTCTGTCTTTCGTATGGAGCGTCAAGGAAAAGAAATATCAGGCTCTCTAGTTTCTTTCTATATAAAAATGGGGTAAAAACGGTATAGGTAGTATATAAAATACAAAATAAGATTGAACTTATTGTACTTACACATCAAAGTTTATTTATCCTTTATTATAATACAATCCATTCAAGTTATTGAGTAACTACATCACTGCTGGCAACAATATTAGCATCTTTTTCTTTCTTTTTTTGCTTCTTCTTTTTCTTCTTGTTGGGATCTTTCGACTTTTTAATATCATTATATTTAAGCAATTTTTTATAGATTTTCAGCAACAGTTTAGCATCCTTTTTCATTTCACCCGTGACTTGGATTTCTGTATTGTTTTTATTTGTTGTATTTTCTGGAGTTTCTGTAGGTCCATGTTCTGTAACTGGATCAGGTACTGGATTTACATATTTAGTGGATCCTTGTAAAGTATTGTAATGTTCTATTGAGCCTAATTCCAGCTCTTTATTTTGTACTGGAATAACTGTTGGTTCGTCAATTGTTGTAATTTCTTTTTCTTCTTTCCTTGATTCTTCTAATTTCTTTTTTAGTTCTTTATTTTTCTTCCTTAGTGCATTGAGTATATGAGATGTAGTAAGAACAGTTTTGACTTTCTTACTCACTAAATAGCGATCTTTCCATGATATGTTTTCTACATTATCTTCACTATTATGATCATTTTCTGTATTGTTTTCATTAGTATTGCGCTTCGAGATCAGTTTCCTTTGGTGTTCTCTAATTTGTTCTTCAGTGACGACATCTTCTCTTTCTATTTCGTCTATTTTAGCTGAAAGAGCTTCTATTTCTTCGGCTGTCGGTTCTTTAGACAGAATAGTGCATTCAACTTCGTTACATGAAAATTCGTCAGATGATTCCATAATTTCGTATATTTCGTCGTCATCTAAAAGTGATATATATTCTTTATCGTCTGAAGACATTTTTTCATCATCTTTTTTGTGTATGACCTGTATATCACTATCACTGTAAAAGTTTTCATCAGCGCCCTCCCGAAAATCCGATTCGGACTTCTTTGTATTTTTTTCTTTCTTCGATTTTTTTTCCCTTTTCTTGTGTTTCTTCTTCTTGGGAGATTTGTTACAATGTGATTCTTCGTCAGAAATACATACAACTTCCGGTTTTAATTCACAAGCTTCGACTTCAGAGCTTTCAGTCGACGATACTTCTCCCTCGGAAAGATTTGTATTACTATCTTGAGTTGTATTAATAGTTCCTACATCATCGTTGATTTCGTTTCGACGTTCAGTAGAGTCATACTGCGTATTTTCGGTATCACCTTCTGTATATTTTTGCGATGTTTCAATTGCTGTTTCTTTTTCTTGATCTATATTTTTTGTAGGGTTCTCTTCTGTTTTAGAGATTTCGTCTATAATAATCGTTTTTGTGGTTTCTTTATCTGTTTCAATATTGTGAGGTTCCAGAATATCTTCGCGGATTGGTATGTCATCAATGTTATTCACCACTAAATTGTTTTCAGTGCCATTTGATGAAATAAAACCTTGTAAATTATTCGGTGCATCTGTTATAAAAGCGTTATGATTGTTCACCTTTTCCGAATCACTACCACTGGTAACTTGTATTTCATTCTGTTCATTTAAATTCTTTTCATTTGTACATTTTTCATCATCATTTGCACAATTATTGGAATCTTCCGCAAGTAAAGATGAATCTTTACTCGTGGACTCCTGTGTATTTTGGGTGTTGCTTTTGTTTTCAGGTTCAATTGCCTTATTTTCTTCATTTTTATCCAAACCATGTTTATTATTTTCCATCTTATCATCAACCTTTTCCATTGGAGTCGCAACTGTTTTATCTTTGGACGTGTCTTGAGAACTTTCACTATCCGAGTCAGAACTGGTATCTGAATCTTCGGAACTAGAAGTGACTTTATCCAAATCCCTTCGATCAAAGTCTTCAAGTAAATCCATTTTTTCAGAATCTGATAACTGTAATGTTATCTCATCGTGATCACTTGTATCTTTATCGCTACTTTTATTTCTTTCCTTCCTCTTATGTTTCTTTTTGCCTTTTTCCTTTGGTTTGTTCATGACTTGCACTGCTGATTTGATCGTAGTTTCTATAGGTTGTCTAATTTCATCTCCAGTTTTTTCTGAAGACATAACAGAAACAGTGCGGTTGGGATTTTCCGCACTAGCTACGCTTACATTATTCGTAACAGATACTGTAACTTTATTTCTGTTTAATCTTATCTTTCTTGAATGTTGCTGCGGTACTGTTATGATTAAATCGTTAATCTTTTTTGTGACTTTTTGGGTGTTATCTACTTCTCTAGATATTTCAGGAGATTTATTTATATCGTTCTCAATTACTTTTCTTAGGTCATTTTCGTCTCTTTCTAAATCATTCGTATGTTTTTCTGAACCTTTCTTTTTATCTTTTTCAAGATCTTTCTTTTTATTTTCCTTTTCCTTCTTTTTATCTTTCTTACTTTTATTTTTTTTGTTTTTCTTTTCCTTACTTTTGTTGGCTTCTTTATCTTTCTCGGAATTCTTGTTAGTTGCTTCCACTTCTACTCCATTTTCGTTTGCATCATTGTTTGCTTTAGGTAAAGCTGAAAAATATTAGAAAAATATAAATAACACATTTACAGCAAAACAAACGAATAATAACTAGCTTCAAGAGTGGCTTCTAACATGATAAATGTGTGACAAACAGTTGATATTAAAAAAAGCTTCCTTGAAAACTATGTGATTAACTAGGTCAGCGTGGGTGGTCTGATGGTCTCCCGTCGCCGTGAGCATGGTATTTGAAGCTTCCCTTACTTGGACACATGTATTGCAGGGCATAGGCAGGCGGGTGCTCAAGTCATCAGATGGGCTCATTACACCCTACGCACATTTTGGTAGGCATGTGTTACTGTGTCTGCAATCATTTAGGGTATCCAGCCCAGGCTTGATGACATTCCCTCCCACTTCATTAGTTCTACATTCCCTATACCTCATCATCATCGATGGCCGCTGCGTCTAACACAGATGATTTACAGTGTCTTGCTGTTATTCCGTGTTGTTTACCACGCAGCAAAGCTGCTGTTAGTGGAGTTACCTCTCGCTAGACACTGCACCGCCTGGGACGGAGTTAAGGAAACGCAGGGCTGCCCAGGACTTGCGTTACCCTTTCGGCCTCGCTGGCTGATTCCACAGGAAAGGCAAGCCAATACGTGTGGCCAATTTTTCTTATACTTACACCTATAACAACTACTTTGGTTATCAAACCTTTCTCCAGCTCCTCAATCTTAGGCTTTTCATCATCGCTGCTGATCTCGACGACTTCTGGAGGTTCTTCCTTAATTTCCACTTCGTTCTCGGAAGCGCTGGAGTCATGGTTTGCAACGGGTATTGACTCAGCTTGCTCTAGAAGAGGAATAGTTGCAATTTATTATTTATTTCATCTACTTATAGCTATCATGCCCCTGCTGCAGTGGGAATGATATGGGTTGTTAACATACAATAATAGCTATCATTACAGGCTATGTCCTAATGCAATAGATATAAAATAATTAAGCATTAAAACAAAGAAAAGAGAAATAAAAAATACACAGCATAACATATTATAATATAAATGGCCCATCTTGCAAATTCACATGTCAGACACACAAATAACAGATGGACAACTCTGCCACTGCTCTGGTCTCTTTAGTTGTTTAACTTTAATTAATATTGTAAATGCAATCATAGATCTGAAAATTCATAGGTCTAGCAAATCTAGAATAACAAATTTCTCACTGGCTTGCGGCCCCCAAAAAGTTTAATATGACTGATTTCAGTTTGAGTTTAGCTTACTTTTAGCCTGCTCCTGTTGTAACTGCGCCCTTATCGCCCTTGCCCGCGCTTGCAGCTCCAGTAATTCCAGCACAGTCAGACCAGCCCGGGATGCTTTGGACTTCTCTGCATCTTCAGCTTCTGGCTCCTTGGACTTAGTCCGTTTCTTTTTCGACTTTGACTTTGAATCGCGGCGACGGTGTTTGTGCTAGATTAAAGAAATAAAGTTTGAATATGAAATGATGGGTCTTTTTATTTAATTCCTTTTTTTGTACCTAATCATTGACCTTAAACTAGAGCATTGTATTAAATAACGTTGCAGCCAGTTTATACAGCCTGAACAACAATTTAAAAAGTAAGGCAGCCTTAAAAAAAATTGTTTTTTCGTATTTCAATAATTTTGTGCTATTTGAAAAATTCGGAATAAAACTGAGTCAAGATGAATGAAGGGACTTATCTTACTTTAGGTTAGATTAGGTCAATGTATCTGGTGCCACTGTAAAAGCATCTTTAACAAAGTAACTATGCTTAAAATAAAATTCTAGCAATTCAAATAACAGGTTATCAGTTTTCTTCTTTTTATCATGTAGAACAATTATCTATCACAAGGGATAATGTCAGTTGCCTGGTGTTGCACTTAGCATAGCCAGTAGTAACATGAAGGCCGGAGGTTGGTTGCCGGCAGTGGCGTGCACAGAGTTTTAAGATTGTGTGCCACGTATTGATAAGGAATGCACACTAGCCTGTAACCGTATGACCACGAGGCACACAAGACGGGTTTTAGACAGGAATATTATGTGTCTTTTCCGCGGCGCAAAGCTAGTGCAGCGCAATGCCAATGCAATACAGGCAATGCTAAGTCACGTCGAGCCGTAGCCACTAAACTTGCTAGGTGGAGTTGATTCTGGTTTATTATTTTAGAATATTTGGACGATTAAATAAATAATAGGATACCTATCAGAATCAAATAAGATTTTAAATAAAAAAAGGTGAGTGAGTAGGTAGGGTAGGCAGTGTCTTATTGTCTTTATGACGTGCACGCCACTGGTTGCCGGGACTTGTACCGAGCTCACGTCTGCTGAGTTAATTTTTTAATTATTTACGTTTTAGAGTAGTCTCAACGTTATTTTTGTGATGGGGAAATAGCTGTGATTCCGATTCAGTGATAAGCGGTCATAAGAAGAGAATTAACTCGGGAGACAGCTCCGTTTTCAGAGTTCCAACAACAAACAACCAAGTGGAGCGTCTTTAAGGTGCCCATCACCCTTAGAGCCACGTCTTTCACTTGACATTGGCGTTTCGCAATTTGTTTTTATTGAAGATTCTCCCATTTTTTTACTTGACATTGGCAAAATCACGCTCGATATGAGATGTGGAATGCCAAATAGAATAGAATAGAACATGAAGGCTATTTACAGATGTGTGCAATACAATTTATGATTATGATTTTATGATTACATACACGTCTAGAACAGGTTTCTTCCCAATGTTTTTCCTTTGTCATTAATGCAATCAATAAATATATGTAACACTAAAAAAAAAATTGGTGCCTTGGTCAGGATCTGAACCCCGAGACCTCTTTGTTTGGAAGATCAGAGACAATACAATTTTTTAAATCTTAGACAAGTTCCACTCACCTTCTTCTTCTTAGCGTTACCCTGGCTCAGGATCTCATCGTCAGAAGAGATGCTGTCCAAAGATATGGTCTCTAGTTGTTCTGGTTCTGACTGGCTTGAAGACTCTGTGTCAGATGGGGGCTCTGCACCATCCAGAACAGCACATAGTCGCTTCGAGCTGATACCCAAGAGCTGTGACGTTTAAAAGAAACATTTGATTTCATTACCAACTAGAAAAACTGAGACTTTTACCATATAAATTGATAACATTTTTTGTAACTGTAGACATGTAGAAAAAACAGTTAAATAACTGCTTGAGATCTGATCATAGAGGCTAGCTTTCCTGTCAGGATAATTATTACAAACAAATAAAAATATAATCAAGCCCTGTCACTGTTAATATAAAAGTTCAAAAAAGTGCTAACCACTCAACAGCAATTGGTAACTTTAGCGGCCAAAATCAAAGTATAGTCATATGCTGCTGGCCGATTTAGTTGCCAGTAGAGCAGGGCGCGGAGTGTGCCTAGATTTATTAAGTTAGCGCTTAGATTTTTAAACAAAGAAAATGTCAAGTCAAGACAGTAAAGTCAAGACACACAATAAAAAAAAATTACAAACAGATCGAGGCAAAATAACATCTAACTATTACAGTTTTTTATATGTTAATATATGTATACATTTTATCTTCTTTATAATTTTATAATGCATGATTTAGATAAGAATATTAAGGTCCTACTCTCCTCTAGTCTCTATTGTTGTTCCCAAACTGGGTCCATGATGTACCTATTAATATATCTTAACATCTATGTAAAAACTCATAGAATGCAATAAATGATTGAGTATTGAGTATTAACTTAGAAATAAAATAGAATAGGTATCATTTACTTATTTGGAAGTCATTCCATAACCAAGTTAAGAATTACCTGACAAGAGTTTATCTCTTTCACACTTCAAAATATGTATAATATTTATTTATTTATTTATTTACTATTCGGAAGATTTACAGCAAAATAAACAAAGTAAATACAAAGCAGTAAATAACAAAATGCCAATTAAAAATCTTCACCTATAAAAAACACAACAAGCGATAACATTACAACTTTCTGTCATACTAAAATCCACAAAATGTAAATTATAAGTAAATATCCATCCTTTACGCAATATAGAATAGCAGATGGAAAATGTGTTATACTAATAGTGCCCATGTTTAGTCCACAAAGAAGTCTTGTGCCAGTAATCGTTCTATTGTAGTAGTGCTCGTGCATATCTAAATCGAATGCTAATCTAATGCTATCCTGCTGTCAGGGTAACAAACAAATACAAAAACAAAAGACTAACGAAGAATGAAGTAGGTAATACAAAATAATAAAAATAAATAACATTAATAAAACATTATTTGTAAAAAACTATACCAACGGCTAAGTGAGCTTGATTGCTGAAAATGAGTATAAAATGACTATGGAGGGTTTGAAAACATTTGGTTGACAGGTGCAGATATTACTACAAAACTTACCTCTTCAGTGCATAACTCTTGAAGATCATCAATGGATATGTGCCTGACACATTCAGGGGCAATAGCTCTCAATTCCTTCTGTTTTAGCACTGAGAAAACCTGATGCATAAGTTCTACTCTGTCATGAATGTAATAGGCTAAATCATGCTCCTCAACTTCTCGAGTGTACGAAGCGGAAGGCTCCGTCTTTTCCCGTTTCACTTTATGCTTTTTAAAACGATTCATTTCATTGAATTTCACACAGAAATGAAAAATAAATAATATTTTACGATAGTTCGTAGCTTGTATTTCTTTTTTTAGGTATAATATATTTAATTTGAAATGTCAGTGAAGAGTATAAAAAGTTTGAAGAGATAAGTGTGATTTTGTTTTTCTCGGATTATACGTCTAAACTGACATTTTAGGGTCCGTTCTGAAATCAGTTATGCCTGACTTGCTTATAAAAGTGGTTTACTACACGTTTTTGTCGGGAAAAAAATAGAAAAAAAAACGGAGTTCATTGGATAGTACTTCTACTTAGAAGTCGTTCCAAAATCAAGGTAGGGTGAGGTAGAATTTAACTCGGAGAAATGAAAGAGACGTAGCTATTTTGAGAAAGAGAAAAAAATACGATTTTGGAACGCTTGCGAGTGATTCCAGAGTGACAGGGTAACAAACGTCATCGAAAATAATTCAGAAAGGTTTCTAGCTTTTTTGGGTAGAATTCTGTCTTATTTATGGCTTTAACACCTTCGCAGATACAAGCAATCGTATTTCAAAACAATTCCGAAGATAAAATGTTTGTATGTCTTAGTCTGTTTGACATTGACTACGAACTTCCCGCCGAATAAACTGTCAGGCGAATTTTAACGGTAATCAAACAGCGTTAAAAATCGCACTTGTCAGAGTGAAAATCGCATTCACGAAGGCGTTCCAAAATCCCGACGGAGAACTGTCAGGCGATCATTCGGTTACCCTCGGTTTCACTCGGCTCGGTTTTGGAACGATTTAGGGTAAAATTCGCATCACCCCGAGTGAAATCTTTGGTATTGGAACGCAACCCTAGTTAGTTAGAAACTTTGTGGAAAAATCTAAAAGGAGTAGAAAAAGAATTTCTGACATTAGGTATATGATTTTGTTATTGTTTTGTTTTTCAGGCAAAAAATACTGTACTGTCAAAATTTTTTGTGAATCTACTATAAAAATGCAAAAATAGCGTAAATGTAAAATTTAAATCCAAGCTTCTAAATTCTGTGCTTATTAATATAATTTTTTTAATGAAACAAATATCTTTTGCTGATGTAGTGAATTAGTGGGTACCAAATAATGCGGACAAAATGCCGCTGGAAGAGATTTTGAGCATGTGTGTGGACCGAGCTCTACAGACAGCTTTTTCATCTCTTTTGTTGCATTTTTGTCCAAAATTGGTCCCCCAGTTCCCAAATAGTTGGTGTTCTGTCTTCTCAGGTAATATTTCCGTAGTAAAGGATTTCGAAGACTGAAGTGTTGGAGGAGGCGAAAAAAAGATGAAAAAGATTATTAATAACAGCCTTGTATCCAGAGGCAGAATAAAAAAAAGAGACAAAATGGCTGTCGAAATTTTGTACGAAAGCGAAAATTTTTTGATTGTCAACAAACCATACGATATGTATATTAATTCGGATGACGAAAAAGAAAAGGTTGGTATTCTGCATTTGGCGAATATACAATTTTCATTTGTGTTGCAGGTAGGTCTCATTATTATTGGTTTTTGCTTCATAAATTGTTTCATCAACAAGGACACAATAGTGATGTTACCATAGATAGACATGTGTTACTGTTATGTTACCTAAGTAACAGTTAGCTATTTGTAACCTTTTATTCGTTATCAGTATCTTTTAACTTTTTTAGAATATAATATACCTATTAAAGATATTTTTGCATTTTAGAACACAATTGCTCATCATATTGCGTCAGGCGATTCACATCTATCGACATCAGTTCAACCATTACATTTCGTACAAAGGTAACTACATAAACTTTTACATTGACATACACATGAAAATATGGCTAAGAATATACTTTTGACAATGACAAAATTGTTGGGGTGCAGTTAATAGGTCTGCCTATACCTATTTTCCTGAAAAAAAATATGCTCAATGTTAAAATTCTGAGACTGAGAAACTTTGACTGTTAAAATATGTTTTTTTATCTATCGTAATAACAGGCTAGACTACTCAACGAGTGGCGTGCTTTGTATAGCGAAGAACAAAAATTCGGCAGCAGTAGCTGGCAAACTTTTTGAAAAGAGACTCACTGGAAAATACTACTTAGCTGTGGTAAGGGGCCATGCTAAGTCTGAGGTGTGCGATATTGAATTCAAAGTTGGTGAGTTCTCTGTAATTTTTGGAAAATTCTTTTAGGTAAGTTATTTGCATAAAATTGCAAATTAAAGGCCTTTCTTCTTCTTATTGTGTGGCACAGATACCGTAACAGGGCCCTAATTTAAGACTTAACTAAACATACGATCGCATAAAAGTAAAACCTGATTTTGCTATACTATGCAAAAACTTCACAAAAATTAAGACGAGCCTAATTTAGAATAATTTTATCATTGCTCTGCCATAGACATGCTTTCGAATATTAAAAACTTCAGAGAACGTTTTTTAGTATTGCAACAGTTTACAACAGGTTAGTGTATTTTCCAGGTATCGATCCAACAGCAGCGCACACAAGCCACAAGATGTCAGCGATGACGAGCTCCGATTCGCTCTGTGATAGATCGAAACAGGCACACACGCGTATGCTGCTACTTGAGACTGGCTACTACAACAAGGACCCTGTGTCAGTAGTCCTACTTAAGCCGATAACGGGTATGTGGTGACTGTTGTTTTTTATCGGTTTGTTGTTGAATGCGATAACACATAATAACTGTTGGTGTATAATAACTGTTACTTTGGTAGCCAGCCAACCCTACATATCGTTGTAGCTGTCTACTTTTTAAGGCGGAAACATACTAATGAAACGCCACTCGACGTGACGACATCCGACCCGACAACACGCATATCAAATCCATACAAATTCTATGGCTAGAAACATACTACCAACACCCGTGGCGACGTCGGGCGTTGGTAGCATATAGATTTTGTATGGATTTGATATGCATGTTGTCGGGTCGGGTGCTGTCATAGCGGGTGGCGTTTTAAATGTGTTTCTGCCTTTAGGCTGGCTACAAACCATGTTGAATAGAAAGTCGTCGAGTGATTCTTGGAAGTACTTATCTTTAATGTAATCAATCCAGCGTTGCCGGCGCGGACTTTTTGTTCCGATTTCGGAACTTTTGAGGCTTCAGCGGAACTTTTGCGGAACTTAATGATCATCGGAACTTTTCGGAAGTTTTAGTGATAATATATAATAGTGATGGTGTTTGGCGTGGCTAAAAACGAGACAATGGACGCTACTTTTAAATTTTTCTTCGGGCTCGCTTCGCTCGCCCTTTTTTTAGATCTCAGTGTCCCAGCCACTGTGTATCGGGACTTTTTTTTGCCAGGCTCGAGACTCCCTCGCCGTCAATCTCGGCCCCCAGCCAACGGCTCTCTCCGGCAGGAAAGTTCTGCCTGCCAAGGGAGCATCTCCTCAGCCGTTATGTGACTTTCTTATGACGGCCCGACTAAGAAATATTGATTTATTGTCGGAGGGAATGCTCCGTTGGATGGCGGCGTACCTGCGTATCCATGAGGAGCGACTCGGCGAGAGAGCCGACCTGTGCGGCTGGAAGACGTCGCAGCTATCGAGCTGGGGCTTCCCAGTCACATTGCTCCCTGCCACTCCTCGCACACTATGAAAGCGCGACGAGGAGGGGGACGAGACGTGATCGCGGCAAAGAGCTTTTGCTTGGAGCTACTTCATGAGGCCGCCCCTCACCCCGCTCTGAGTCCTCAGCTGCCGAGGAAACTATGCGAGGGGGTTCCGCCACTCGTTGAGCGCTGGTGACCGCCTGCTACTCCCCGGAGAAGAGGCCTTACCTGCTTCTCACCCCTGGCCGCAGGACCGCTATAGCAGTGCGACCCGCGCCTACACCAGTGGAAACCGCCGTAGCTAGACGCGCCGTTTCCTTCGGTCGCCCCACCGTCGCCAACCAGCCGGTCGCTTCCGCCTATGCCTCGACGCTCCGCCAAGGTCTCGAGCACCTGGTGAAGCCGGGGCCCAGCACGGCACCCCTGACTCCTGGCTTCGCTACCACCACCGCCACGCTGCCTCTCCAGGCCACTTATGCGGCCCGATTAAAGGCGCCGGTCCCTGCCGCCACTGCCACCGTGCCGGGCCTCTCGGCCGCCACTCCGCTGCTGCCGCGACACTCGTCGCTGCGCCTGCAGCCACTGCCACCAGCCAAAGCCCCAAAAGTACCGCATTGTGCAGCGGTACCTTGGCAGCCTGGAGGAGACCAGCAGTATTAACTGGTTCTTCTACACGCTGCCGGTTGAGAGGCCTCTCAAGGTGGCCTTACGTGGCGGTCTCTCCAGGACGGACCACGTCCGACAGATACAGTTTGAAATATTTCTGAGCCGGTGATAGTGGGGTCTAGTACCTACCCAGTTGCGAATAACGTTGTGGCGACGGCGACGCACGCACGCTGTGGCGAAAATTTTTTACTGTGGCCTGTGAACGGAACTTTCCAGTTCTATGACCTATGTGCCCCGCCCACTGCCACTTAAGTTTAGTGATTCTGTGAGCTATGTCGGTAAATTGGGTTCTCCTACGTATCTAAAACAAAAAATGATAAAGTAATGTCGTAAAAGACAAAAAATGCAATTTTTTTTGGAATACTGTATTTCTATACCAGAAACTTAAAAGAGGTCTTCTACTCATCACACTGAACAACCTTCGCCAATTTCCCTTATTTGATCGTTCTTACATACACATATGTGTTTAGAAAGCATCATTCGAATTCCTCAATCGTCAGTAGCAAGATGAAAAACCACATACACTTCACAGACAAACATGGCAGCCGACAGTCACCGAGTATAGCGGGGAACTTACAAACTACACACCCCCTTATGAATTCAGTATCGACCAAGTTCGACCTATAATAACAACCCAAGTTATAATGGTGCTAAATCATGGTTGTAAGTGATAAAAACTGACAGTTACCGCGCGTCCTTAGATAAGACAATCACAGCGCCGCATTTGCACTCCTCCATTTGCATTTGCCCAGTGCATGTCCCTTACGTTGGTGACTTTGATCAGGAACAAAATGTTTAATACATGCCGTATCCATAATTGTGAAATGTGTGAAAAACAAATGCCATTACCATTATTCTACAATTTTCGCCAAAGTTTCGCAAAACAATGAAGAAATTCTCCCACCAGGTCGTCGTCACCAGCTCCGTGTGCATTGCTCGTCTGTGGGACACACAATACTAGGGGACTACACCTACAGCGGGGGTACCGACAACGAGCCCCATCGGATGTTTCTACACGCTACCAGGTAAACAAACTTGACGCCTTCCACAGAAGCCACGCTGTCTTCACACGTGTGCACTGAGCAATGTATGTATTCATTCATAGCTTACACATACGTGCACTAATTGGAAGAATATCTGGAAGTCTCAGATGTGAATGTTTCCCTGTGATTTATACGTAGTTCACAAAATCTGCGGTATTTCCGGACCAATACGACATTCAAACCTTCAAGAAAAGAGCGTACTCCGATATTAAAGGCCGGCAACGCACTTGTGACTCCTCTAGTGTTGCGGGTGTCTATGGGCGGCTGTAATCGCTTACCATCAGGTGATCCGTCTGCTCGTTTGCCACCTCTACCATAAAAAAAAACAATGGTTTTCTTGTCAATTGCTACATCTTCACTGTTTAAACACAAATGAACTATCGAAGGATGAACTCTTCAAAATCTTCGCTATGTTCTTTTATTCAGTTGTTGTCAGAAGTTGATTAAATGAAACGTGTACAATGTACTTCGATAGGCGATACTCGTACCATTAACTTTTTTTAAAAAGGGTATGGTGCTGGAATTCCCACCCTTCAGACCCAATACCTAGATAAACTAACTATGTATAGTAGTGCGTTCTAAAGGTAAGTTCTTGATAGCAACCGTTCACTCTGATAGCTCAATAGGAATCCCGTAAGTTCGAAAAGGGAAGGTACAAAACTGCTGCTGTCAGAGTGGACTAGCCATGGAACGCAGATCTTCTATGATATTATGATCTTGAATAAAACGTTTCGTTTCGTACAGGTCGCGTCAAACTTTAAGATCGCTGAAGGGTACTGAGTGGGGGAAGTGTGCGTTCACTTGGAATCCTCATGCTCGAATTTCGAAGTAGTTCCTTGGTTCCAGAGATGAGGCTGCCAGCGAAACATTCCGCTAGCAGCCTCAGTGAAAAACTCGATTTTCTCTAAAACTACGATAGCACATTTTTTTCCTTTGGGCACTATTAGACAATAAATATTGGCATAATCAGAATATCAAAATTCGAGCATGAGGATTCCAAGTGAACGCACACTTCCCCCACTCAGTACCCTTCAGCGATCTTAAAGTTTGACCGCGACCTGCACGGGTAGCATGAGGGCGTAGACAAAGCTGTTTGTCGCGCCAAACGCGAGAAAACAACTCAGTTGTCTCTTTCATTAGCTTAGCGTTAGAACGGAACAAATGCTTTTAAAACTCGCGTCGCACGCGAGATACGTCGTCATGCTACCGGTGCTGTATTTGAAACACCAATCATAGGTACCTATAGCTATTTGGCATTCACTTGAAAAGCTATTTTACTTAAGCTTACAAGATTTCTGTCTTGTATCTGTTGGACAGATCATACTATCCCGACTGCTGGGACATTGGTTTCTTCCTATAGCTTGGGAAGGTTAGGCCATACTAGACAAGACACGAGATGGTCAAGTCCGGATTGGTTGAGTTTGTGGGGCTAGTGACCAACACCAGTTTCAGAAGTTTTCATGCCGTCAAGGCCTCTAACATGACTTAACGATTGCATTGTATGAATTTGATTTTATTCATTACAGGTTAGTTCTACCGACACCCCAAGAACCATTGGACATCATGACACCCGAACCCTTCTTCTGCGACATTCAGTTCATCACAAAATGGAAGCCACACAGAACTTACTACAAATACAAGACGAAAGAGGACTTTCTGAAGGCATGCGAGATCCTCGATAAAGATTATGTCATTGGAGTATCTTATAGTCATTTGTACTGCAGTGAATGACGTGTGAAAATAATATGGCCGTTTTTTAAAGTACGATATGTAACGAAAAATATACAAAAATAATGACAAAATTTATCTTTGATTTCTTTAAGTTAAGGATTTGTTGAAAGTGTTGAAACGTACACATCATTCAATGACTTTAAGTTGCGTGTTTCTTTTGCTTTTCTAGTAAAATAATAGTACGCATAACCGGTAATAATAATAGTGAACAGTAATATAAAGTGTTTAAAGTAAACTTATGTACACACCAAAAACTCATATTACTATGCACATATACGTACAAATTAAATTTGTACGCGTGTAAATGTGTGTTGTGTGGAGTGTGAGTTATAATTATTAGGCTGCGAATAAAGCAGCAGAAAAGGTGTCCTTGAAAATTTTAAAATCTAAAAGAAGTGCGTCTACAAGGAATTGCAAAAATGCAATTAATGATTATACAGAGTGTTAAGTGCGTTTGAAATTTTAAGGGGTTACTCAGAATCAAGTAAAGAACACAGAAAAAATATTTTTTTTTTCAGTTACCCCTTCAAATTATTCATTCACTATTCAGGGAAACTGAAAAATATTGTAAGATCTGATTTTTTCAATATTTTTCCTGTTTTCTATAGGTACTGGATTCTGAGTAACCCTTTAAAATTTCAAACGCACTTTTTTTGACATCTTGTATTTGGACGTAGTTTAACAGAAAGGACTCAACCTTTGTTAGTGGATTAAGTACTTTTAGGTTTGTGGAATTGAGTCCTTTGTGCTAAACTACGTGTTTGTGGATTGAGTCCTTTCTGCTTAGCTACGTCCATTTAAAAGTTAAATAATTCTTCGAATCCCAAAGATTTTCAGGAGAGGATAAGTGCTGCACGAAACGCAAGGAGATTAAATTTTAATTTTTGAATCGTTCAATCAATCCCTTAATTTTTTTTTTTTTTTAATGTGATAAGGAAGGCAAACGAGCAAGTGGGTCACCTGATGGTAAGTGATCACCACTGACAATAGACACCTGCAACCCCGGAGGGGATTGCAGATGCGTTGCCAACCTAGAGGGCTAAGATGGAATGCCTCTTGTGCCTGTAATTTCCTCGGCTGTCTTACTCTCCACACCGGAACACAACAGTGCAAGCACTGCTGCTTAGCGGCAGGATTAGCGAGTAAGATGGTGGTAGCGATCCGGACGGACCTCGCACAAGGTCCTACCACCCGCAAATTAATTCATAAATCATAAGATATTTCGTGATATCAATATATGTATATTATAAAAATCTAGTGTGTGTGGGTATGTCCAGCTTTTTCTCTAAAATCATCCACTGCCAACCACTCGTGATTGTAGTGATAGATAGCCCTTGGTGTGCATTCAAAAGTAAGATAGTTTGGTATCGGTGGGTCAAAGGAGGGTGTGGGTGGAAAAAAATTCTGTTCGAGGGCTGCGGGGGGTGGGGCTGAGGTGCGGGGAGGGTGGGGCTTTGGGATGGAGGGGTAGGGGTAAGAGGGGAGGTGCACACAAGGGAACACTAATGTTGCACTCATTAACTTATAATTAAATTACAAAAAAATATTAAGGAATTCATTATATTTGTTGAGATTCATTTAAGGTAGTAGGTATTAACCCAGTGAGTTACAAAAGGTCTAAATCTAAGGTAAAGCATTAACTACACTGATGATTTGAAGCAATCTAGCAAGATATGAACGTCCTTCGATAGTAGTTGTTATGCGTGTTGAAATGACCTTACTATACAGGGTGTAACTATATTGGTGTAACACCCGTTAACTGGGACTCTACTCATTGTACTGAATAACTTTTGTTCTACGACTTTGCTCAAATCGTAAAAAAAATTGTACTCTCCATACAAATTGATCATCTGTTTTGCCATTATTGTATTTACAATGAGAGTACAATTTTTTTTTTGCGATTTTAGCAAAGTTGTAGAACAAAAGTTGTTCAGTACTATGAGTAGAATCCCCATTTAACAGTTAATTTTGTTACACCTTGTATAATCTGTTTCTCTCTTATCGTGTGGCACATTTAACCATCCTATCCACAAGGTATAGACGGCGGCGGTGGTTGCCTAGTGTTACACTTAGCATCATCTGCGGTCACGTGTAGGGCATTTAGATTTACACCTACAGACATCTATAGTCTGTTCAGGGAAACGAGCTAGTGGAGCGCTTTCTCTATCACACAATCGCTTACAAAAGACAAGGATGGAAGAGTGCGTCACACGAGAAAGGAGGCGTCAACTTTTGCTAAGAAACTAAAGACGCGTTCACATAACAAGCTCTTCTTTTAAATTCTGACTGAACGTTAATTTTGAAATTTTAATAGAAATGTTTTTGTTTTTTATTACTAAAAAATTCAATACCTATTTGATATTCTTACTTATAATTATACATTTAAAGATAAAATTAAGAAGATATTTTGAATAAATTTTATTTTTTATTTAGTTAAAACTATAAAACTTTGCCCAGAAAATAAAATAAAATAACAAATTATTAAAATAAAAATAACATCATTCGCTATCCCACGATGTATCACTGCTGCTACTGTCGCTTCTACTACTGACATTTATTATCTTTTTTTATCATGACATCTATTTTAGGTTGAATAATATTTTTACAACTCCTTCTGTCCGTACAGTTTTATTTTTGGCCTTTGCCATTTTGTCAATCGGAGAGGTGGAGACGTCTGAACAGCCCGAGTTGCACGAATAGACTAAAAAGTTGCGTACTGTGAATACAGCCCTAGCGTCGTTACTCCGGCCAATGACAGAAAAGTATATTCGTCGGTACTAGCTCGTTTTCGTGAATAGGGTATAGAAATCAGATGTGCCGGTTTCCTCACGATGTTTAAAACAATCTGGATGAAAATCCACTATGATGATAGATGCTACACTGTTTCGAACGAATTTACGTATGTACAGACAGCCACCAAGATATCAACCTCTCCGTAATACACCATTATCACTTCAGCTTTAGTAGGGGTTCAGATATCTCTGTGGGCCAGTGTACATACCTACTTATTAAAGTAAAAATACCTATAGGTAACGGATATGCGTAATTAACCGAATGCTAGCGAAAACATCGATTGTAAGATGTTGTGATATAGGTAATTATACTACATTGGATACGGTGTTTGGAACAATTACCTCGTGATGCCTCCGTGTAAGCTTCATATTATTTGAACAACTGTGTAATTAATTACTTATATCTATGTGACCATTCATGAAAAATAATTAATTATATGATTTATAAGTGATTTCTTAAAAACACCTAAGGTTTTACCAAAGAATACGACATAACAACATATTACCACACCTCGGATACTCCATACAAACGTTCCGTTATTATTACCTACTAACTACTATACAGAATGTTAAAAGAGTTTTCAATATTTTTCCTGTATTCTATTCTTGTAAAATCAAAAGCATAATATTTTTATGTAAGTAGGTGTTTTGCACATACTTTAAAATCGTCATTTTTTCTACCTAGTACAAAGTTTCTACCACGCGGAACTTGTACACTCAACGGTGGCGCAATAGAACGTGCATATTGTGTCATCTTTTTTTGAGGAGTATTCTGTGCGCGGGGGTTGTACCCATAGTATGACTGGATCACATCTGTGTGGTCACGGATGTGGTATGGATGGATACAGTTTTAGTAGCCATGAGTCAGTTCGACGGGAATTATCGCGTATTTTGTGTACGCACGTTTTACGTTAACGGTCGGTTTCTCATCTCAACACGGATTACAACAAATTCGTGGAGCTCCGAGTGCAATTTTGGTAAAAATTTGGATAAGGCCGCCTGACTTTTTTGTGGGGATAGCTCAAACATAAAGTCTGTTTTAATACTCTGAAAAAAAAACATTCGTCAGTTCAAAGAGAACATCCGCCGGCGAGAAATACAGAGAGATACACGAGCCTTATTAGAAGAATTTTTTTTTCAAATCTCCACTCACGTTTAGAGGAGTGCTGTCATAGCCGGGGCATCATTTAGAGTTTAGAGGATATTAGTTTTTGAAAAATAAAACTGAATTTATTAACTAATAAGTTTTTAGTTTTGTTTTAACCATCTGTTATATTTTTTTATTTTTTTATTTTTTTTTATTTTATTAAACATTGGGAGAACATAAACGGTGATGTACAAAAACATTCAGAAATGTACTATAACTAAGATAAGATGAGTACAACCCAACAACATGTTCCACATGTGAATAGAAAAAAAAGAGGTCTTTTTTGTCAGTTACCACACGAGACGCAAAAGAGAAAAATATAAGTGTATATCAAAAGAAATGCTAGAATAAACATTGTACATACTTGGTAGTAAGGATAGAAAAAGTGCTTTTCATAACAATAAATACAGTTGGTTAAGAGAAAGAAAAGAGAGGAAGGTAGAAGCTCAAAAACATGTTGACAATATACATACATATCCAAAGAAGTAATAATTTCATAGTTTGTTTAAAAATAAATAATGATAAAATCAAAACGAGTTAGTAACTCCGTGTTGAAGTAGGTAAAGCTACGAGTTTGAGACATTATAATTTTGAAATAACTTTCTGTTTATATTTGTTTATTTTATTTTATTTTTTTATTTTATTTATTACAAAAAACACATGCTGTTAACAGACTGTTGTCCAAAGGTCAGCAAGTCATATTAAAAAACTTAACTATTACACAAACTTATAACTATAGATTATATTATAATTAATAATTAACATTACAATTTAAAAACATAAAAACTTTGGTCAAAAAAGTTCCCACTGAGTCGGCGAATATGTCCAAATCATAGTGCTCAGCAGTAATGGCGCAAAGAAGGGAGATCGCGCGGGCTGTAGGCGCATTGTCCGCTCGGCGCGTGCGCGCGCTGCGGAGCGCGAATAGGCGGTGGCGGCGGCGCGGCGCAACAGCACCGTCCACGCTGCGCGTTCCTCCCGATGGCACAGTAAATCCAAGCTGTTCCATTACCGACTGGTTATCAACTTTGCTGTGGAGAATGGAATAATAGTGTACCACCAGGAGAAGTTTTCGTCTTAGTATCAACGTGTCCAAGCCGACCATCCCCGATACAAATAATGATGGGTACAGATACGGGTAATAACCATAAACCCTTTTGTACAGCCATCGTGCAAACTTTCGCTGGATCTTCTCGATCATGAGTGAGTAACAGCTCTCGTAGGGGTCCCAGACGACTGCACCAAACTCGAGTTTACTACGAACGTAGGCGTTGTACAACACTCTGGCGACTCTCACGTCACTGAACTGGGATGCTGTTCTCATTATAAATCCAAGGGTTTTGTTGGCAGCGCTACACATTTTCGTTATATGGGAATGAAAATCCAGTTTGACATTAAGCTCTAGTCCCAAGTCGCGAATACTGTCCACTCTCCCTAAAGACACGTCACGCAAAGAATAAGTAGCTTGGAAAGGCTGACGACGACGTGTAAAAGTTATCACTTTACACTTGGAGGCATTAAACGGTAAGTGATTTTCATCACTCCATTTAGCCACAGCGTCGATGTCACTCTGTAAGGCGAGAACGTCAACGGGACTATCAATGGACATGCAGAGCTTTAAATCATCCGCAAACATAAAACACCTAGCAGTGCGGACGACCTTCGGCAGGTCGTTGATCATCAGCAAAAACAGAGTGGGGCCCAAAGTACTCCCCTGACTCACTCCTGACAAGGTGTAATAACGCTCAGATTCACAACCAGCCACCCTGACGAACTGCGAGCGATGGCTAAGGTAACTCGAGAAGAATTCCAAGAGACTTGGAGTGAAACCAAAGAGCGCTAGTTTCCCAAGCAATATATCGTTGTCAACCAGGTCAAACGCCTTTTTAAAGTCAAAGTATGTCGCGTCCACCTGGCGACGTGCGTCAATTTCAGCAGCCACATAGTCGACAAAGTTAATGAGGTTAGTATCAGTAGACCGGCGCTGACGAAAACCATGCTGGCTATCATCTAACCACATGCTAATTTGGTGACGAATTCGACAATTCAATATCGACTCAAATATCTGGCCGAAGACCGACAACACTGCTATAGGTCTATAATTTGAGACATCTTTACTAGTGCCACCCTTGGGTATAGGGGTGACTCTAGACGTCTTCCAAACAATAGGGAAAACAGAGTTTTTCAGAGAGAGATTAAACAAGTGCAATAGTGGTACCTTCATTATAGTCTGACAGTCCTTAAGCAGAAAACTGGGTACCCCATCAGGTCCCGCAGAAGAGCGCGGTTTAAGTCTCTTTGCTGCAGATACAAGGTCGGCCTCGTCCACTCGATCAAGTGCAACACGCTTCGCGTCAGATACGCCTCGCGCCAGATTCTCAGCCGCTACCGGATTTAGCTGCGGGGGCTGGGAGTGAAACACAGAACTGAAATAACTGGCGAACGCGTCGGCAGCATCTTGTCCTGATAACTGGACACCGTTGTGTATAAAATTATCACAACCTCGCCTCTCACTCCGCTTATCCTTCACATACTGCCAAAATTTAGCAGGTTCACCAAGAATATTCGCCTGAATTCCCTTTATATGCTGCTGATAAGAGGTGTTAATCAGTATTTTTACGTGCCATCTGTAATATTTAAAAAGCTCTCTGTTATACTCACTGCCGCTAGATTTATACGCTTTAAAATGGAAATACTTCTGCTTTATATTTTTTACAATTTCCGAAGTGTACCATGAAGGATAAACATAACGGTCAGAGTTAAGGAAAGTCTTCTTGAGAGGCACGTGAGCATTAAAGCATTTATAAAGTTCTGCATAGAAGATGTCAGTTGCCACATTAACGTCAGTTTCATTCAGTAGATCATCCCAGTTAACTTCTGCCAAAGCCATATAAAGTCCGTTGAAATTTGCCTTTCGGAAATTCCAATTCGGGCAAGCACCAGCACGGGGCTCAGGTGGAGGTGCAGGTGACAGCAGACCTCGCGGTAGCGATACGCGAACAGTAAGCGGAGGGTGATAAGCATCCACTGGCACCAACGGTTCCTCGCCCTCACTCACCACAATGCGATCAGCGGCCATCCCACTGAGCACAAGATCGAGCATGCCCCCGTGATAGTTCGTGATTTTACTGTGTTGAGTAAGATTACAAAAGTTGCAAAAACAATCAAATTGTGTTTTAACTGAACCAGACCACGAGTTAGGATTAAAATCTCCAAGTATTAGTACATCCATATCAGGATATTTACATATTGCATTTTCGATACAAGTCAAAATATTTAAACATTTTTCATCATTATAATTCGGTGGTAGATAAACAACACAACACATAAATTTTACATTTTTCCAACTAATAATGGCAAATATTATTTCCATGTCTAATGTAAGGCCGTCAATATCGTCCACTGAGCGCACATTGAAGTTTTCGCGTACAGCGAGCAGTACTCCACCCCAGCCGGCGTCCTCTGCGCGGTCTCGACGCAGTACTGTATATGCGGGAGGAAACAGCTCGCCGTCGCACACTGAGCTTGTCAAAAAAGTTTCTGTTAAAGCTATGATATCAAAATTTCCTAATATTACATTATTATAAAACATCTGAGTTTTTGACCTAAGGCCTCGAACATTTTGGTAACACACACTAATGTTTTTAAATGGCAAGGCAAATATGTCTAAGTCAGTAAATTGCTCGTTGTATCTATTAAGCATTCTGCGGACTGGAGAACGCAAACCTGAGTTGGTTCGACAACAATTTAAAGAAAATAGACGCTTCGATCTGAGGTTAGAAGCAGGCACACGGTATTCGATTCTATTAAGCAAATCGGGGCAGTTTAAGTGATTGTTCTATTCATTTTTTTACGTGTTTTTCAAATATGCACGTTCTATTGCGTCACCCGTTACAATGTAACTAAAATACACTAGCCGTGCAGTGTCTACATCTGTTAACTGCCTAATTTAAGGCGGCGTAAGCAGCTACTCTAAGCTTCCCCGCTAAAGTTTCTATATGTGGACCACATTGCAATGTAAGTAGCATTTAAAGTTATATCGAGGAAAATAGTATTATTAACAAATTCCAATACATTACTATCTATAATTACACTAGCGTCATTATTTCCGACATTTGGTAATGAGAATTTTAAACATTTGGTTTTTTAGCACTTAAAAGTAGATTGTTTACAGTTAACCAGTTAAGTATCTTTAAAAGAGTATTTTTTACTTGGTTAATTTTGTTTAATGTTCTATCAACTTCAAAAATAAGAGAAGTATCATATGCAAAGAACACTATATTTGTGAAATTTTGAACCATTAATGGCAAATCATTAATATACGCAAGAAAAAGGAAAGGACCTAATATTGATCCCTGGGGTACCCCCATTATCACTTTAGAGCCGGAAGAATAGATGCCATTTATTTGAATTTTTTGTGTTCGGTTGCTAAGGTATGAGTTAAGAAGACTAAGAGCCCCGTCTTCTACACCGTAATGCCTTGATTTCATAAGTAGTGTTTGATGTTCAAAACAATCAAATATTTTAGATAAATCACAAAATACTCCTATTGCATTCTGTGATTCCTCAAAAGCATCATAGATATTACAAATAAGTGCTACTCCTGCATCAGTTGTACACTGACCTTTTGTGAAACCAAATTGTTGGTTATGCAGAAGATTATAATAATTAGAATGTTGTATTATTTGATTTAGTATTACTTTTCAAAAATTTTACTAAGAACGGTAATAGGGAAACTGGTCTGTAGTTTCCCGGGTAAGTTTTGTTGCCAGACTTATACAGGGTGTAACAGAAAGGTGTGATAATACTTCAAGGTTGGCTTTTATCCATCAAACTGAACAACTTTTGTTCTACAACTTTGTTCAAATCGCAAATTTTTTTTGGACTTTTCATACAAATCGATCAGCTGGCGAACCAAGTTTGTATTAAAAGTCCGAAAATTTCTTTGCGCTTTCAACAAAGTTGTAGAACAAAAGTTGTTCAGTTTGATGGGTGAAAGCCAACCTTGAAGTATTATCACACCTTTCTGTTACACCCTGTATAAGTAATCTCTTAAAGTGTCAAACGCGCTTTTTTAACACCTTGTATTATGATATTGTTAACAACCTATTACGTCCCCACTGTAGGGGCACGGGTCTCTTCCCATAACTCGGGAAGGTTAGGCCATACTCCACACACGGGGGCCAAGCCCGGATTGGATTATAATATTGATACATGGGTAAATGCGTGTGAATGGCGTGTGTGTTAGTGCTTGCACTAAGCAATCAAATCTTACGCGGATATCACACTGAGGCGGAAATCGGACGGGAGCGCGGATCGATGAAATTCGCATGCGGCAGCGTTCCGCTCTAAGCTGCGGTGCACGACGAAGGCGCGGATTCCGCCCCACCGCGAATTTCGTAGTAGACAAAAATCCAGAATTTCGTAGTAGACAAAAATCCAGACGGTACTGCGGTGCAGTGTGGCATGCTGCGAATCGCGCCTCCGGACGGAGAAGCGGCGGCGGCGTCAGTGTGTGGTACCCTGCGAATCGCACCGCCTCTCCGCCCGGGAGCGCGGATCCGTCTTGCGAATCGCGCCTCCGGACGGACTCAACATTTTACAGTACAAAGTTTAAATCCGCTCCACCGCAATTCGTCGCGGTGAGCGGAGCAGTGTGTTTTCCGCCTTACTGGCGGCAGGGGAGGCGTGGTCGCCTTTAAGGGATCACACACGGGCGCGAGTGAAATCATAGCGTAGACATGACCTTCATATGAGAGATGTTCACGACGCGCAGGGGTATAACGCGGCGCGCGGGGGTGTGGAAATACTTACTGTCGTATCGATGCCGTGTATAAGCTATCACGCTTGCTATACTATCTGTAGATATCGTAAGATGAAATAGCACAGTATAGCGTCCGTGTGTGACGCCCTTTACAGAGGGGTAGGGAGTGTCTATACTGAATGAGTACTACAGTGCCACCAACTTATCTGTAGAATGGCCAAAAGGGGAACTACTGACGCTAGTATGAAAACATCATTTTGTGGTTGTCATTTTGTATACAATTTTCGATGGTGGCGCCATAACTGATTCTACAGATATGTTGGTGGCACTATACGAGTAATGTGTCGTAGAAATCGTAGAATTGACCAGATCATGAAATGACCGATTGACCCGGCCATATCGTTGAGGAGCTCCGAATAGTTTGATTGGGGAACATGCTGAGAACAGAGGGATTTTATACGTATAATTTTTTTGATAACTACTACTTAAATATTTCCCTTTTATCATTTCTTTCTCCGTGACATACACATAAATATTGGGAATTGAAAATTTGAAATGCAGGGTGTTAAAAAAAAGCGTTTTAAATTTTAAGGAGTTAAAATTTCAAACACACTTTTTTAACACTCTTTATATTCAATTAATTATCTTGAGTAAGATAAGTTTATGTTAAAAGCTTTTTTGTGTTAGATTTACTATAATATAATAAATAAGAGCTTTAAATACCACCCACCTTAGATCCCGTTCCAGAACCAAGGTAAGATGTATCTGACAAGAGTTTGTCCCTTTTACACTTAAAAGATTTACAATAAGCTATCGTGCTCTTGTTATAATTACTCTCACGGAAGTGTTCTCGGGTTCTTGGAATACTTTATCAAACAGTGGCGTAGCGTGGGTTTTCGCCGCCCGGGGCCAATCGAAAATTTGCCGCCCCTTTCTATTTTGATCATTAGTAAAGAAAAGTCAATATACTATAATGTATGCTACGATTACTGGCCAAGAGTGAATCGGTGGGACTACGAGTAAACAGTCAATTACTCGTCGACCCACCAGTGGGACAATGCGGTGGGACCACGAGTCGGGAGCGGAATAAAACTGCCAAATTCTGTAATCAATATAAAATTATGTACTTTTCGTATTTTTTTAAAGCAAAATCTTTTATAATAATAATAATAAATAAATTTCTTTATTTCAGACAAAGTAGTCCATGATATGTGTTAGTAACAGTAGGTACTTAAAACTATGTTAGTATGGCATATATATATAATTTTAATAATTAATTAAACAAGGTTTGGTTAGGTTACATGTCAGAAGAAAACACACATTAGTTTCCTCCGACATGCAACCCAACCAAATGATTTATAATGGGGGAATCCCACCGTTCCCCTATCACACTTAGGAGGGTGTTGGCGCTGCCCCGTATACGTGTCAGCAGGGATGCCGCTTTCTTACGAATTATGGCGTGAAAGCCATCGGTGCGGGCTTGTGCAAACATCCCTGACGCACTACAAAAGCGGGGCAGCCCCATCAGCCTCCTAAACCCATTGTTATAATGGACACGCAGTGAGTTTAGCGCCCTCTGTGTGTAATTGGTCCACAGACTGCTCGTGTAAAAACTTTGGCAGTAGGCTTTAAACAGCATTATTTTAACCTCTTTATTACAGCGAGCAAATCTGTGGGCCAACATATTACATCTAATAGAGAGCGCCCTGCGCTCCCTCTCAATGTCGCCTTGGTCCTTAAGGTCATCAGTGATACAGTGTCCCAGGTATTTGAAGGAGTACACCCTCTTAAGAGGGGTGCCGTATAAGCAAATATCTGGCACGAAATGAGGACACCGGCCACTCGCCTTAAACACCAAGTACTCACTTTTTTTAACATTATACTTCAGGCCATGACTGGTAGCATACAGCTCACATAGCTCCAGCAGAGTTCTTATAGACGAGATCGTTGGACCCAGCAGCACCATGTCGTCTGCGTAGCTTATATTATTAAAGCACACACCGTCCACATGACAACCGACATGTGTGCTACTGAGTGCAACGATCAAGTCATTTACATAAAGATTAAAAAGACGCGGCGAGGAGAGCCCCCCTGCCTCACCCCACACTGCAGACCGTATGACCGTGAATACGTATCGCCCCACCTGACATTATTCCGCTGGTTGGCATACCAATACCGAAAGATCTGAACCACCTCCACAGGCACCCCCGACCCCTCCAGTTTGCTCCAGAGTAGATCATACGAGACAAGATCGAATGCTTTGGAGAGATCGAGGAAACATGGGTATACAGGTGTACGCCTCCCGGTATAGTAATGTACTGCGTGTTTTAAACTCAGAATTGCACTCTCTGTTGATAGGTTTGGCCGAAAACCGAATTGAGCATCATGAATTTCGATGTATTTTGATAATTCTGAGTCCAACAGTCCATCCAAAACTTTTGCCATGACGGTGGCAAGCGAAATCGGCCTATAATTCGCTTTATCAGCTATGTCACCCGTTTTGTTCTTCACGATAGGTACAACGATGGTTTTTATTAAGTCATGTGGTAAATAAGAGTGACCCAGACATAACGAGAAGAACAAAGCGAGGACTCGAGGCATATGCACACCCGCGAACTCATACAATCGATGTTATATCGCGTTCGATTGCTAATTGCTTATATAAGCTAAATTCGAAATCCGTACCTAATACTAACTGAATCCCGCTGGACATCGAACTTGCAACCTCCTGATGTGAAGCGAGCGCATTATATTCTTCCGTGGGCAAGTGCACATGAACATAAATGATATTAATAAAAAGCGCGAGCGAAGCGAGCGCGAAATTTTTTAAGATATCTAAGAATGTTTATGTTAAACCAACAAAAACCCTTTTACTTGGAGCGCTCAGCGCCGTTTCAGTTAGGGTAGGTAACCCAACTACCAGGGTGCTTGGCGCCCCCATGAGCTCGACGCCCTGTGTCTGTGCACGGGTGACACGACCCAAAGGCCGGTCCTATTTAAAATGTAATTGTGCACCGTTGCTGTACGGGTTTCATTCTTCATACGATAACATTTGTTTTCATGACGTTTTATCTGGGTCATGTAACTTTGAATATTTTTTATCATATATTTTGATCGCTCAATTTGCCGCCCTCGCCCCACGCCTGGACGTGCCTCGACCTTGGGTAATTTTTAATTACCTACCTTCATTTTAGAGATGCTTCTCTCACAACTGGCACTGCTAATGGCAGCTGTTAAAAATATTCTTAACATTATGATAATATTTGGTAAACACTCTTCAAGTTTATAATATATTTTAGTAAGCCCAGTGAGCCAGACATAATTATGTATCTCTTTTTTAAAGTCTGGGTCTGTTGCAGCTACAAAAGTATGAAGAAGTACACGCTCAAGTTTGAACTCTTCACTATTAGTAATATCTTGAGGAGCGTGATCTAAGTCCAGTTTATCGACGGCTAATAACACCTAATAACACTAGGTAAAAAAAAAAATGCCACTCGCCGCCCCTATCCATGTGCCGCCCGGGGCCATGGTCCCCCCGGCCCCCCCCACGCTACGCCACTGTTATCAAAACATAATAATAATAACCTTAACCTCGTGCAAGCCGATGCCGACAAGAGGTTACGGTACCTTAACCTGGCGCACGTGGTTACGGATGTGTGGCTTGCTTTTTGCACAAGTGCAATCCACTGAAATAATTCCTGTAGTCCTGTCCGTTAATGGTTTGATCCCCGCTGACCTGGATCGTAACCTTAGGCGGTTGGGACTTCGAGGTAGACCGATAATAGTGGCTATGCAAAAGGCAGTCCTCCTCGACAATGCCCGGATTGTCCGACGCTTTCTCTCCTCGTCGCACTGACCTCCAGTCGACTGTGTTTCTGCTGGAGTAGCTCCTGCCACTTCGCCTAGCGCGAAGTGGTCAGAGTAGCCCAAATTCATATTTCAAAATAATAATATTTTTTTTTTCCAAAAACTCGATATATAAAGTACCTATACTATGGTCTCCACACTACGCTCATATGGAATAGAGAATATGAGAACATGTGAATATGGCCAGAACTATGATTAAATGAATCTTCTATGGTACCTAACACATAAAATATACCCCACTGTCTTTGTAATTCAATACAATGCTACATTTTTTGAATGGTACAATACCCACACCTATATATCAATATAATATTTATACAGTACATATATTTTCCGTATTAAATGTATTGTTTAATCTTTTATTATGTACCTAAAAGCAGACATTAAATATTATTCTAAAAGTAAGTACACTTTATATGTACCTGTAATAATAAACAATGAACTTCTGACGATGGACTACGTCAAAACGTATTTATTTAATAAGTAGGTATATACATATTTACCATGAAGATACTTGAAATTGCACCATACTTTATAAACGTAAATACAAGTTTATTAAAATTTTGATTATTCAATGTACGTTAGGTAACACATTAAATACCTATGTATAAAGTAGAAACAGATACTTGACATTACGTGTATTGGCACCAATCGGTGCCAATGGGCCAATTCACTTTGAGCTTATATGAAAGAAAAGACAGTAATCACATGATAAGATTTAGAAGGTACCTACGTATATTTAACATTAAGGTTAAACGTCAGTCACCCTGTGATCAAGATTTGTAAAATAGCATCCCCACTGCTAAGCTACAACTCTCTTCCCATCCATGTACATATAGGTAGGGTTTATTGTTATTGTTTTAAATATTTTTAATTATTATTATATAAATTTAAATGTATTTTTAACTTTTATACTGTTTTATACTTTTTTTTATGGGACCTGTGCCTGCAATAAACTGATTTTATTTTATTTTTATTATTTATGCATGATTTCACCTGGTCATCTCATCCAATCATAAACATTTCAAACAATTTCTTGATGTTTTTTCATATATCAACATGGCGGTGTTGTCGTTGTGTTGTCAACGTAACAAAAAAATGCTATAGTGCCACCAACTTATCTGTAGAACGGAAAAAAGTGGAACTACTGACGCCAGTATGAATTGAAAACGTCATTTTGTTGTTGTCAGTTTGTATGGAATTTTCGATAGTGGCGCCATCCTTCATTTTCTACAGAAAGTTGGTGGCACTATAACAGTGCTGTCGCGCCACAGACTAAAATAAAGTCTTTATCTCATAAGCTCTATATCTACAGAGACAATATGCCGCACCCTCAATCTTATGATGGTTCTCTATTCGCACAGCTTCTAGTCGAAATGTCAACAAAGCAACAAACTTCTAACACCAGTTAAAGATTAATTTAGGGTTGCCGGGGACTCTGTACCAAGCACACGTCTGTTGAGTTAATTTTACTATTATTACCGTTTTAGAATATGTAGTGTCAACGTTATTTTTGTGATGGAGAAATAGCTGTGATTCAGATTCCGAGATAAGCAACAAGAAGAGGATTAACTCTGGAGACAGCTCCGTTTTGCGAGTTCCAGTAGCAAACCCTTAGAGCTGTGACGTTCATTGGCGTGTCGCCATTATAATATTTTATTTTTATTTATTGTATTTAGGAAACAAACAGTCTTTTACATATGTTGCTAAAACTATTCAGTACTTGTTTGTTTGTTTGTAAACTCTTTATTGCAAAAAGAAATGAATGTACAAAACTTAAAAGTAACTGTAAAAATACGCAATGGCGGACTTATCCCTTACGGGATCTCTTCCAGTCAACCTTATATGTATTATAGACCTATAGTTCCATAATTTTTCTTATGTAATAGGCACAGTATATGGATAATAGTAATAGGTACATCTTGTATTTATATAGATATAAAACTTTATTATATTTAAGTTAAAAAAAGAAATTAAGATTCTTACAAATATTCGCTTATCTCTTTTCACTTGACATTGGAGAAATCACTCTTTATTGTTGTGGAATGCCAAAGAGAAGAGAAAAGAAGAAGATTAATTATTTTTTCGCACTAGCTCTTGCACAAAATATAGTTTTTATGAGAGTGTGCACGGATATAAGTTGTTCCCCGCCCTCTATTTAAGCTCTTTGCCAAATTCAGTCTTCTTTTCGTGTGGAAGTATTAGTTCCCTTTTATTTATATATTTTTTGCCAACATCGTGCCACCTCGATCGCTTCTGGTGTTGCCTTCATTAGGTCTTCAGCCAAGTGGTGTATTGTGGGCCCTCTGGACAGCTTAAAAAATGAGAAGTAGTCTTGGGTAAGCCACACTAGCAGGATATACTGGTGTTTTCAGGAAGGATTCCCCACTTTCGCAAGCTATCATTGGATCGTTGATCGTGCCGCGCCATTTCACAGTCGATTAAAAGCTTTTCAAGTTCTCGAAGTCTCCCGCCAGATGGTATCTGCTCGGCCGGTTGAATAAAATTGACCGAGCAGTAAAAGCTGTTCTTCCATTTCTTCATTCGGAATTACTTTAAGCGGACCAGACACTATCAGTAATAATGACAGTATTTTTAGTTAATTTCAGACCATCATTCTAACCACTACACTGTCAGTATATTGTCATTCCTTGAAAATATGTCATTATTACTGATAGTGTCTGGTCCTCCGCTTTTGAATCTCGCTGTGAAATTGGCTAAGATTTTATAGCAACAGTCAAGTTTATATTGGTGGGAACTCGTCAATAGCATAGGTTGGCCTATAGTTAATTTAATTTATAGCTGTTAATAGCTGTTCCTAATAAATATATAAAAAAAAGTTGCATTATTTTTGGGTATACGGTGTCATTCCGAGGGAATTCGATATTTCTACAGGATAAAATGTAGCTTAGGTCACTAACCAGACCATCAATTATTATGTGCAAAAAATCATGTCGATTAGTTTTTTTTATCCACAATTGGTAAGCCCTTGGCATCATCTCACCTGGTGGTAAGTGATGATGATGCCGAAGATGGAAGCGGGCTTACCAAGATTCCCTAACGCAATGGGGAAATGACTATCTTATCTCCAAGCCGGAACACAACAATTCTATGAACATTGCTGGTTGGCGGCAAGACTTAAATAAGATGGTGCTAGATAGCCAAACGAGCTCAGAAAATGCCCTACCACTAACCAAACTAAGTCTTACAAAGTTGGACCCCGCCAGGAAACGAACCTGCGACCTCCGGATGTGAAGCAAGCGGACTAGCCACCAGACCACGGAGTTGCTCTGATGCGACGAGAAAGTAGGAGAAACAAATCAGTTGGTTCAGTGTGGCATTTCTAAATATTAGTAAGGATATAATTGAGACATGTACCGACTAGACGCCGTCTATCACATAATCGTATAACAGTTTTGTGTTTCGGCTCATACTCATTACCAATTATTTAAAAATAAAAGAATGCACCTATAGTGCATATCCAAGCTAATAATTTTGTATCAACTGTTTCAATAAAAGAGGTATTTAGTGAAATTACACTAATTGTTACTGCAGTCAAGTACTTAATTAACAGTGCTGACAGAAGGTAATTATAGACAGCGGTCGCCTGGTGTTGCACATAGCATCACCTGCGGTCACGTGTAGGGCATTTAAATTCACGTCTACAGAAATGTGCAACGCTACCTTCGTACTGTGGTCGTAGTACGACCGTCGTACACATATAGTATCAGATGTGTAGATTTCTTTACGGTGAAACCGTTAATGTGTTAAAGTTTTTAAAATATTGTGTAAGATGACAAAATGCTAACGGAAACGAGATGGAAAGTGGCATCTGTCGCCTTTGAGCATATTTTTTTTAGGGGGTTATCAGTGTATTGCCAATACTTGTGGGCTGAGATGTTATGCCGGTAATTAAGCTGGCTATTTCGCGCCACCCGCTGCAACACAGCATGCTGCTTGGCGGTAGGTATAGAGCGAGCAGTGGTACCTACGTATGTTGTATGTTTTGAACAAAGCTATGCGTACATTGAACCATTGTTGAACAGTACATAAGGTTCTGGGTTCAGATTTCTTTACAAATCCTTAATTTTTTCTTTATCTTATTTTATATTTTTTGTTTGTTTAAAGTTAGCTTAATACGCACTACAGTTTTTAAGTTTTTTTCTTTATATATACTCAATTATATTGTTACAAATATGCACCTGCTCTTATCTGGTTACCTATCGGTGGAGACTTATTAATAGCATTGTATATATTCAATTTCAATTTCAAATTTCAATTTCAATTTATTTTTGATAAAAATAATTTACACGTCAAATGTTAAGTTAAATGTTAATTCTAATAATGTTTAAAATATTTATTAATTATTTGCTATGGTACATTTGGTAAACATTTTATTTATCAGTATTGCAAGGTCAATGCAGTTTGCACGCGAAAAACTCATTTATTGAATAGAATGCTTTTTTAGCAAGAAATGTTTTTAATTGAGTAACAAAGCTTGAGTAGCTAGGGGCATTTTTTATTTCGTTAGGGAGTTTATTGTATGTTTTAGGTGCAATAACTCGTAAAGATTTATCGGTTTTTACTAATCGAGTTGAGGGTATACACAACCTGTTGCGGTGTCTTGTGTTGAAATTATGCTGTTGACCGAGTGTAGTGAATTCACATAAGTGCTGTCGAGCGTACTTAGCTACTGCTAGAATATACAGGCTCGGGAACGTTAGTACTTTATAAGATATGAATAAGTCTTTTGCGGGATAGTCGAACGGTTTACCTGCAATTGTGCGTATGGCGCGTTTCTGCAACCGAAACGGTCTTAACCTATCAGCTGCGTCCCCAAAGAGGTCAATTCCGTAGGTAAGTAAGGAGTGAAAATAGCCGTAATACGCTTTTAGCATGGATTCCCTTGATAAGCTAGGACGGAGGCGTGTAAGGGCAAAACAAGCTGTCGAAAGGCGAGCGCAGAGAGCATCCATGTGTGACGACCATGTTAGACCTGAGTCGATAATAAAACCAAGATATTTGACTTGCTCGACCTGTGGCACCTGAACCCCTTTGCAAGTGGTGTTAAGATCCAGCTTTGATGCTTTTTTCAGTTGGTAGTGCATTATATTTGTTTTTTCTATGTTAAGCATCATTCCGTTAACAGTAAACCAATCGGATAGTCGATGCATAACGCAAGAGAGTTTGGCCTTTAGCTGAATGCTGTCAGGGGCGGTAACAATCAGGCAAGCGTCATCAGCGAACAATACATACTCAGCGTCTCTTGTAGCGACAGGAAGATCGTTTACAAGTATAAGGAACAGGGTATTTCCCATTACGGATCCCTGGGGAACAGCGCTGTCTCCGATACATTCGAGGTCTGACCGAGCTTGACCTACAAAGGTGCACTGCTTACGATTTTGAAGGAACGATTTTATGCACTGTAAGAGGGGGCCCTTCACTCCGTACATTTCGATTTTTTTTAGCAGCAGAGAATGGTTGACGAATATAGCGGCGACCTGCCGCCCGCCCTCCAGGTGGTCCACCACGCGAGCCACCAGGTCGCGCGCTGCGTCCACAGTAGACTTGTTTGGTTGGTACGCATATTGGTTGTTATTTATTAAATTGTTATGGGTTAAGTATCTCATCAATTCATGTGTAATGTTACCACTGTAAACATTTAGCTGTTAGTCTTTCTAAAATAAATAAAATAAATTGTTGATTTCAACCTGAGACCTCTGGTTAGGAGGTTATAGTCACTATTCTGGAGATAGAATTTTTGTACTAACCTTTTTTTCGTATTGTAAGTACTATTACTATTCTCAAAAAGGGAAGCGATTTCCATGAAAAAATAACATGACAGATTAAGATTAAACGATACTTATTAAATATTGATAAAGATGAAAGAAAACCAACATAACAAAGATTAAAGAGAAAGAAGCAAAGAATCGTTTATCGTAATTGTAATAATTGACCACGCTGAATACGTTAAAAACAACCGACTTCAATCGCAACAACTCCAATTTTGCTATGTTTTTGTTGATTTTCTCAAAAACCGCTGAATCGATTTCGATAAAATTTATATGGGACTACCTGTGATATACCCTTTTAAACAAAAAAAGAATTTTCCAAATCGGTGCAGGCGTCTTCGAGTAATCGGTGGACATACATAAAAAAAAGATTCCGACGAATTGAGAACCTCCTCCTTTTTTTGAAGTCGGTTAAAAAGAACTAAGTGCCTATTTGCTCAAAAAGTGTAATTGTCCCATTTTTTCTCACGTTCTCCGATACTTCTAAAATTAGCCATGCCATCAGCAAATCAGCAAGAAAGTGAATAATTAATTACTATTGACTTAGTATGCGAACGAAATGAGTATCATAAGTTAGTCAACAAAGAAACATACCTATTGAAAAGTAATATTTTCTCAATTGGAGATATAGTTATCATTAAATTTTATTAATACAATATAGGTTTAGAAAAGAAAGTAGCGCCCATGACGGGAACGAGAAGGTATATGCGTTTTTGACCTAAAGGATGTTTGTTTTGCTAAGGACCTCGATTAAAAAACGGAAATCGATTTAACAGGATAAAAGCCCCCTTCTTATCTTTAGTACTCTTAACTTTGATACATGTCGGCAAGACTTAGATAGGTTGGTGCTAGATAGTCAGGCGGGCTCAGTGCCCTACCACTAATCAGCCCGAGTCAATCCGCAACATGACATTGTTTTAAGACAAAATAAGTTTTGCTCTTGCGCATGAAATTACTCACCTACCTAAAGATAGCGTCGGTGGCTTTGCGAGTCATGACTCAGACCTCCTAACCAGAGGTGTATGGTTCAAATCCAGGCCAATGAGTTTTTTGAAACTAACGTGCATTTTCATACCGATGTTTTTTAACGGTGAAGGAAAACATCGCGAGGAAATCTGCACATCTGATTACTAGATGTGTAAGATGGTTTAGTTGCACACTTCCGCAGGTGTAATAATAATATTAATGCTCTACACGTGACTGTGGGTGATGCTAAGTGTAACATTAGGCAATCGTCGTCTCTACCTTATGGGTAGTACGCAATTAAATTATGCCGCATAAAAAGAGAGAAGAGAAGAGACAGGGGGGACTAAAAGATGAATCAATCAAATCAAAATTTTATCTCCATACCGGAACATATCAATGCTGTTAACGTTGATGCATGGAGCCAAGACTTATATTATAGGATGATACATTCGATTCTGCGTCATTAGCCCCAATGGCTTTTCGCTCCAGCGTACCACACTGAATTTCTTTCGCCACAGCGTCATTCGCTTCTACGTACGGGACCCGTGGTAGATAGCCAGGCTGCTCGGAAAATGCCCTACTATCAACGAAACCAAGGTCTTCAAAGTTGAATTTCGCCAGAAATCGAACTCGCAACCTCTTATTGAGTAGCGAGTGGATTAGCCATAGGCGACTAAGTAAAGGGGGTGGTTCTAGCTTGAATGGTTTAGTAGTTTGTACGTAGTGTGTGTAACTAAGTCAGTCATTGACTGAGAATAACACGGTGCTGTTTTAGCTATTTCTAATATAATCAAGTTATTTACGTATTTGGCTATAAACGCAATGATAACAAGAGTCAGACGAAAAAAAAGAAACGAAGAACGCTACACTATTTGTATTGGTACATCAGTAATAGATTAATAAATTGGTCACATTGCTCGGAACATAAAGTTGGCGACTGTAACTGAATGGTTCCGTACCTATCTATAAATCGCGTAAGCATAAGTAAATTGATCTTTTGTATGATTTTGTCTAAATGCTAAGGTTCTCTTTGTCTATCTCATATTCAACATCATCATCAGCCGAAAGACGTCCACTGCTGGACAAAGGCCTCCTCCAAGGATTTGCACACCGACCGGTCCTGCGCTGCCCGCATCCAGCAACATACATATATTTTTTTGTTTAACAAAGATTTATTTAAATTAATCCTTATCAATATTACAATCTAGTCTAAAGACTAATGTGTCCATTAACACTTTTCTTATTGTCTCTATTAAGGGGAAGACACTTTGTTCATGTGTTCTTTGTAGATACCACTATAATTATCACTCACACTAAACTAACTCGAACGGTTTGATCCGTTTTAGTCTTTTCACTATGTCCGTGTTGTCGAGGAGCTGGATTGCCTTGACATTCACATGACGATGAAGCCATTTTTCATGTGCTTCTGCATATTTTTTGATTATTTTATCAACAAAGTCCACTTCTAGGTCCCGATGGAGGTCTTCGTTTCTTATGTACCAAGGTGCGTTAGCAATTTCTCTAAGTACTTTATTTTGAAATCGTTGAATAATTTTAACGTTCCATAACTGGATACCATAAGTCCAGACTGGCATAAGGACTTGTTTTTGAATCAATAATTTATTATGTATAGACAGAGTAGAATGTCTACCAAGCAGCCAGTACATTTTATTGAAACGCATATTTAGTTCTTCTCTTTTCTTTTTGATGTGAGCTTTCCAGCGTAGCTTTGCGTCAAGCGTCATGCCTAAATATTTAGCGGTGTTATCGTAGGGAATTTGTTTTTCATTGATATACACAGGAGGGTATTGAGTTCTCTTGTAAGTAAAGTCTATGTGAACTGATTTAGATTCAATTAACTTGATGCGCCATTTTTTGGTCCAGTTACGAATTTTGTTGAACATACATATAATATTTTTTTATTTTCTTTTTTATTATTTTTATGGGTTAAAGAAAACAGACGGTTTTGGAGTTAAACATTTTGGCTCTAATACCAACAATTTTCAGACTATGACTTATGTATTACTAGCTTTCCGCCCGCGACTTCGTTTGCGTGGATGTCAGAATGGGTCCATAGAGAAACAAAACGTTAAGGCAGCAGTGCCATCTAGAGACAAAGTGAAAATTTCAATTCTTAGCCATTCCTCCGGGAACCCTAGAGTTTTTGGCACTCAAATAGGTACTCGGTGACAGTCAGTTGCCCCGTATGCAGTATCCATTGGCGGTAATCTGTGGGTTTCACTCACAGATGACGGACAAGAAAATATTAAGTATAACACTACGCCGTATGTTTTGGTCCTGACTCTAGTGGTATTCCTTGTGACTATTAGTGCTACTTTTAGTTGGTGCTTCTTAGAATTACTGTTTAGGATTGGATTTAGCTACATTAGATTGGGTAGAATCTTAGGAGAGTCTCAATGGTAACTCTCATTATTTGGGGTCTAATATTCCAAATCTAGAATTAGGTTTGCATGCGGAAATTTCGATAACATTTTTATCAATATTATTAGAATCTTAGGAGAGTCTCAATGGTAACTCTCATTATTTGGGGTCTAATATTCCAAATCTAGAATTAGGTTTGCATGCGGAAATTTCGATAACATTTTTATCAATATTATTAAGTATATTTACTATTTTTATTTACTATTTATTAACCTGATTAGTTAAATGATATTCCTTGACGCAAATGAGAAAAGTTTTAAAGCCTGTGTGTGTGATGTGAATGATTGTTTGTGTGTTTTCGTTTGTGGCATTGTACCTCCCAAACGTTATTCCCGCCACTTTTTTGTCACCAGCGATGATGCTTGTACATCTGGGGGTGTCAGCAATGGGCCGTCTGTCGGTTATCCTGCTCACTCCTATACGTTAGAAAGAGAAACTCGTAGTAGCTGTGTAGTTTTAAATTTTTTCGATTGACTTTTGGAGTTTATGGGGGCTGAAATCTTTCCAAAACCTGAGGATAAGATCCTTCTTCTTCTTGATAGCCTTTCTAAAAGGGTCTCTCAAAACAAGTTGAAGCTGAGTCGAAGTCTTGTGGTTCAGCATAAATGAACCTGAAAGCCAAAGTGAAGTTAGAAACAAGACGAGCAAGGTCCGACTGTGTTGGTTGGTTCTACTACTTCTACTTGCTCAATACCTGCTGCCAAGAAACGTGCTGTGTTCCAGCGGGTGGAGTGGGATGGCCAAGGGGCGTTCCTTCTTAGCCCTCTAGGATTAAGGTCAACACAGTCGAGCGCCATGGAGCTTTTTAGGTTCTTTGTTTCAACACAAAGTATTTTGTTTTGAAACTGTTCGGAGATATTTTATTCAGTCATTACCACAGCGGAACCCAATTTATCGGAAACACTACGCTTTGAAGCGTCAGCGTCACGCCTTTACAAACAGATCAGCCAATCAAATAAGCGCATTATTGCCTCCATTACAGGCAATATTTAACTATGTACTTTCGCACAAACAGAACAGTTTGTACAGCCGGTACATATTTGTGTGGAGAAGACATAAAAAGGAGATGGTATAGCTGGTTTTAATTGTTAGTGGAAAACAGATAATATAGTCTGCCCACTAGACGCTGCAATGAGATTATTCTTACGAGATATATTAGCTCTGGTTCTGTTAAACGTAAGTGATAGCGTCTAAGGAAAGCAATAGGGGTTGGAGCTTAAGCTTAGAAAAGCATAAGCGTATTTGTCTTTTATTAGCATACTGTGTGTGAGTGAATCTTCAATATTATGGGTCCCTAAGACTCGAATAAAAGTGGGTGATCGTTTTTGGATGGATTCAAGTTGATCTTAAAAGAATTTGATAAAGTGGAAATTAATTTATCAAAAAAATAAGATCTTAACTAATTGCTTTTCGAAATTTCGGCCTTTAAAATTTTCTGATTATTATCTATGAAGTAGTAGTAAGTTACAATAACGCAAGTTTCATTGAGTGTCCGAGCGCGCTTCTCAAACGAATCCTTAGTAACCATTAGCGAATCCATTTTTCAGTAGATTTGAAAGCTTTTAATGTAATCACTCCGACAAACTGTTGCGTTATTGTAACCTACTACTACTGCATAAATAATATTCTAATAATTTTAAAAAAATTAGTTTTTTTTTCTTCTTTCTTTTTCTTTTTTCGAAGAGCAATTTGTTTGATTGTAAATTGTCTATTGCTATTATACATAAAAAATATGTATTACCGTGTGTAGACCCGTTATTGTGTGTGTTGCGTGTCATGCGATAAACAGGGGGGGGAGGTCACCTTTACAGAGGGGCAGGAAGTGGCCATACTGTAAACAATACGGAATAGTGTTCCGTGCATTTACGAGTAGCACGATATTAATCGGTTACCGATTTGGTTGTAATTCACACAATAGCAGTTTGCGAGTATGATTCAAGCTGGTCGACCAGTGAATACGGAATGATCATAAATACATATAAGAATGATCCTTTAAGCATAGATGACATTGATGTTTATTTTACAATAGGTTTCACGCAGAAATCTTAGATCAAAGTAGACACCCATATTAAAATAATAGGTATTGCACCTTTTTCTGTAATGTATGATTTTGTTTGTTTGTTACTTATATTTTCAATCGAATGGCACAGTACATTATTATAAATATCTACATACAGTATGGCCACTCTTTGCCGCTCTCTGAAGGCGACCTCAATCCCTGCGGGTAATATTCGGTGACAGTCTAAACAGTCGTCACTTATAAGTGTTAGAAAGGTTGGTTGGAGCACACGTCTGCTAAGTTAATTTTTCAATTATTTCCGTTTTAGAGTAGTTTCAACGTTATTTTTGTGATGGGGAATTAGCTGTGATTCAGATTCAAAGAAAAGCGGTCATAAGAAAACCACCACGTGGAGCGTCTTTAAGTGCCCATCACCCTTAGAGCCGTGCCTTTCACTTGGCATTGGCGTTTCCGCCATTTTTTTTATTGAAGATTCTCCCATTTTTCACTAGACATTGGCAAAATTACTCCTTTAATGAGATGTGGAATGCCAAATAGAAAAATAGAATAGAAATAGAAGTGTTAGAAAGGGAAGCCGCAGTAGGTCTCTGGGTGTTTTTATGATTTAATAGGATCTCTGGACACTTAAGTATTATGTAGTTTATAAAGTACGTACGTAACGAGATCTTAATTTCATTTTATAACAAATCCGCCATCATGTTGAAACTTTTTGGATTACGAGTATCCATGATTTCAAACACCGTTTTTTAATCTGTGGAATCGTCCTTTAGAGTTTTAAGCGGCGATTAGATCTGCATTTGAATACAATGTAACTTGAAGATGAGGTGATTCAAATGAACTGCTTGGCAACTTAATGGGAAGATTAAGACATACATTATTTTATCCTTTTCCTTTGTTACTCTGATCTTATATTTTTGGGTACAATTTATTTATTCGTATGGCATTTTGAGCCACTCTATATGGTCCTACTAATTAATATCTCAGTTCACTTTACAAATTGGGCTGCGTTTTCGCTTAATATTAAGAGGTCCAGAGAATCTTCATTATACTACCGTTTTGGGCAGTCGTGCACAATGTGATGGACTGTACAGGCGCATTTTATAATATCTGAAGATATTGGTACAATAAATTATTATAAATAGGCATGCAAGATAGGTAATTTAAGTCAGTAGTTTTAGCCTTAAAGCCCAACCTTGTGTTACACTAGCTATGCCAATTTTATAATATAAATATATCTGGGACAAATCACACACGGTCATCTGGCCCCAAACTAGGATTCCCTGTATCTTGGGAACCAGAGACTGATATAAATATACATTTACTTTTAAATACATACATATATAGATATAATACACTCAGAGCAAACAATTCTGCTCATCACAGAAAAGTTTGCTCTGTATGGGGATTGAACCCACGACTCTGGGATCAGAGGTCAGGATCTCTAACCACTTAGCCACCGAGTTAGACAAAGAAGACAATATTACGTAAATTACTTTTATTTATTTTTATTTTTTATTTAATAATCAAAACATATACATAGTTACAAAGTCGGTTACAGACAGTGCTACAAAAACCATTTACAGGTTTGTCTGAGCACTGTGGACTCGTCTTTTTACAAATTTAAACTTATAGCTATCTACTATAGAATTTACAAATTACAACAAATTTTCACAAATTTAAACTTATACGACTTTAATTTAGGAAGTAGAGTATTACAAAACTAATGATTCTTATATCTATAAAGAAAAATAGACTAACTTGAATAACTTTAGTTAAAAAAATATATATACGCATCGTCTTGAGAACCTCCTCCGTCTTTTCGTCGGTTAAAAACATTTGTATTGTACTGATTTGTGCCTTAAGAAGAGTTTTAAGGATAAGATAGAAACGTATATTTCATAATGGCTCCGACACCAGTCAATCACATCATACTGTAATCTAGTATACTATGTATAAATAATACTCATTATATTCCATGTATTTAGTATACTATGTATAAATAATACTCAATACTCATTATATTACATGTATTTATGATGTGTTGAGAAAATAAAGTACATTTATTATTATTATTATTATAAATAATTTGCAGGTCCTCTTGACGGAGGCAGAACCGGATCCACGTAAGTAGTACTGTTTAGCCTCCATTTTACCTAACATTGTTTATAATCATAAATGTTGTTTATAATCATAATTGTTTGTAAGTCGCCATATTTTTTCTTTTTCTTACTTTTTTCTTTTCATGGAATCGTCGGTGCGCGGGTTTGACTTGCATCTGGTCGGTTTTTTTAAAACAATAACTGTTTCTTATTTTGGTATCCGTTATCAAATCAGCGCTGATATAAAGTGAATTAACCATACAATGCAGGATTTGTCTGAGCTTCTCTTCGTCGCTATTCTTTATTTTTATTTTATTATTATTATTATTATTCCAAATAAAAGTACTTAATTATGTACGTTATGTGGAATCATTGAAACTAATTACTTTTATGTAATTGTAGCCTCCATTTTACCTAACATTGTTTATAATCATAAATGTTGTTTATAATCATAATTGTTTATAAGTCGCCATATTTTTTCTTTTTCTTACTTTTTTCTTTTCATGGAATCGTCGGTGCGCGGGTTTGACTTGCATCTGGTCGGTTTTTTTAAAACAATAACTGTTTCTTATTTTGGTATCCGTTATCAAATCAGCGCTGATATAAAGTGAATCAACCATACAATGCAGGATTTGTCTGAGCTTCTCTTCGTCGCTATTCTTTATTTTTATTTTATTATTATTATTATTATTCCAAATAAAAGTACTTAATTATGTACGTTATGTGGAATCATTGAAACTAATTACTTTTATGTAATTGTAAATGAAATATTATGGCAATTGGGTACGTTTGAGTATTTCATAATCATAAGTAAACTTTCTTTGTAGGAGCACCGCATCGTATAAAAATTAACACCAACTTCTTTAATAATAATGGTGAGCATGTTTTCTGTATTTTGCTAATGGCATTATGTAAATTATAGGTAAATTTTATTTAAAATATTATAAATCCCGCTTTTTTTACTCAACAGGGGGACTTGGACTGAAATTCAATAACAACGGATTGACATTTGAAGCAACTGAAAGGAAACATTCTAACCGTGAGACTGAAAGAGCATCTTCGCATTCCGAACGCAGCAGACACCACTCTGAGTCCGAGTCATACCAAGAAAGTGAATCTGACAGTGAAAGTGAACAACACAAACAATCCTTTTCTTTAGGATTTGAAAATGGAATCCCTGCCGCCAAATTTACTAATTCCAAATCCACCAACGAGGAGTCAGAACACGACAAACATACGAGGTTCAACGAAAAAGACTACGGATCTTCCTCGTATCACTCTGTGAAAAAGGAATCTGAACAAAAAGAGCGAGATGAGAAGAAGAGCAAAGAGAGTGAAACCTTCTCTTTGGGAGGTGGTGGTGGTAACCTCTTTGGTTATGAAAAAAAGAAGAGCTCGGAGGAGGAGCATGAGTCTGAATCCAAATCTAGTTACGAAGAGGAGGAGTTTTCTCGTTCAAACCGCGGTGAGACTTCAAAGCAGGAAAGTTCAAGGGAAAGTGAATCAAAACATGAAGAGAGAAAGAGTTCCGAAGAGACTGAGCGTGAAGGATTTGGATTAGGTTCAGGTTTGACATTGGGTCAACGTTCATCACCTCATCGTCATCATCACCACGTGAACGGAGAAGATGAAAAGAAGGTACGTGATGAGAAACAGAGAGAGCACAGTTTGAACTTAGGATTAGGAGGCCTCTCAGTAGGTTTAAACAAGTTGGAACCTGCCGTAGGAACTGTAGTGAACGAAGGACTAGAGCTATTAAAAGGATGGGGATCAAACCATGAGGAAAAAGCTAAGTTTGAGAGAAACGACTCAGAACATCGTGAGCATAAACGAGTATCATTAGAAAAAGAGCATCAAGTAGAGGAAACGAAACGATTGGAAGAACAGCGACAAGCAGAGGAAAAGAAACGATTGGAGGAACAGCGACGAGCAGAAGAAAAAAAACAATTAGAAGAACAGCGTCTGGCAGAGGAAAAGAAACGATTGGAGGAACAGCGACAGGCAGAAGAGAAGAAACGATTGGAAGAACAGCGACAGGCAGAGGAAAAGAAGCGATTGGAGGAAGAACGACAGGCAGAAGAAAAGAAACGATTGGAAGAAGAACGAGAGGCAGAGGAAAAGAAACAATTGGAGGAACAGCGTCAAGCAGAGGAAAAGAAACGATTGGAGGAACAGCGTCAGGCAGAGGAAAAGAAACGATTGGAGGAACAACGTCAGGCAGAGGAACAAAAACGATTGGAGGAACAGCGTCAGGTAGAGGAAAATAAACATTTGGAGGAACAGCGACAAGCCGAGGAAAAGAAACGATTGGAGGAACAGCGCCAGGCAGAGGAAAAGAAACGATTGGAGGAACAGCGCCAGGCAGAGGAAAAGAAACGATTAGAGGAACAACGTCAGGAAGAGGAACAAAAACGATTGGAGGAACAGCGACAAGCCGAGGAAAAGAAACAATTGGAGGAACAGCGTCAGGCAGAGGAAAAGAAACGTTTGGAGGAACAGCGCCAGGCAGAGGAAAAGAAACGTTTGGAGGAACAACGTCAGACAGAGGAGAATAAACGACTGGAGGAACAGCGTCAGGCAGAGGAAAAGAAGCGATTGGAGGAACAGCGACAGGTAGAGGAAAAGAAACGTTTGGAGGAACAGCAACAAGCCGAGGAAAAGAAACGTTTGGAGGAACAGCGTCAGGCAGAGGAAAAGAAACGATTAGAGGAACAGCGCCAGGTAGAGGAAAAGAAGCGATTGGAGGAACAGCGTCAGGCAGAGGAAAAGAAACGATTAGAGGAACAACGTCAAGTAGAGGAAAATAAGCGATTGGAGGAACAGCGACAGGTAGAGGAAAAGAAACATTTGGAGGAACAGCAACAAGCCGAGGAAAATAAACGTTTGGAGGAACAGCGTCAGGCAGAGGAAAAGAAACGATTAGAGGAACAGCGCCAGGCAGAGGAAAAGAAGCGATTGGAGGAACAGCGCCAGGCAGAGGAAAAGAAACGATTAGAGGAACAACGTCAAGCAGAGGAACAAAAACGATTGGAGGAACAGCGTCAGGCAGAGGAAAATAAACGATTGGAGGAACAGCGACAGGCAGACGAAAAGAAGCGATTGGAGGAACAGCGCCAGGCAGAAGAAAATAAACGATTAGAGGAACAACGTCAGGCAGAGGAAAAGAAACGATTGGAGGAACAGCGTCAGGAAGAAGAACAGAAACGATTGGGGGAACAGCGTCAGATAGAGGAAAAGAAACGACTGGAAATAGAGGAAAATACACAGTCAGAGGAATCAAAAAATATACATCAGGACGAAACAGAAGAAAACAGCCAACAATCTACAAAGAGTAGTCAACAGTCTAAACAATTAGTTGAGGAATCTGCTCAAAGTAGCCAACAAGAACAAATGTTTGAGCAAAGGCAAGAAAGCAGTGAACAATCTGAACAAAAATCCGTGAAAAGTGAAGAAAGCAGTCAACAATCAATACAATCAGTTGATAAATCTGTTCAAAGTAGTCAACAGGAGGAAGTTGTTGAGAAAAATCAACAAAGCAGTGAACGATCGGAACATAAAGTTGATCAAACTGAACAAAGCAGTAAAAAGTCTGAAGAAAACCAACAATCTTCAAAAAGTACACAGCAATCTGAACAAAGTAATAAAGGTAAGCATGGCTTTGAAATTGTATAAAAAGTTACCTTTTGATTCTATGGCAGCGTATGAAGAACTGAGAACTTGTATATGTTGTATGTAGCTTCATGAGAATCGAAATTGGATTTCAAGAATACTCATGTAAAGTTGTAAAATTAGTCTTCAGTAATAGTAGAATCGCAAGCGAAGTCAAAACCGTAACTTTTTAAAAGTAATTTATTTTATTTTAAGAAAATAGGCATATAAAGACGCAGTGTAGGTAGGCCTCCCACTCGGTGGACCGATGAACTGATAAAGGTTGAGGGAAGCCGCTGGATGCGGGCAGCGCAGGACCGGTTGGTGTGGAAATCCTTGGGGGAGTCCTTTGGCCTGCGGTGCACGTCTTTTAGCTGATGATGAGGCATATGGAGGCAAATAAAACTTCCTAGTCTGCCCCATAGTTAGGATATTATCACATAATTGTTTGTAGTTGTAAGTGGTTTTTAATCTAAAATTTTAAACTTTCATTTACAATGTATTTCTATGCTGAATCGACTGGAAATAAAACAATATTTAAAACTTTCAGAGTCGGATTCAAAGACAACAGTACAGAAGGCGTACGATTACATAGCTAGCTTCTTTGGAGAAACTTCTGGTATGATTTTAAAGCAATCCAGTTACGTATTATATATAAATTACATGTTCGTATGTCCCTAGTTAGCGCTACACTTTTAAAAATACCTACTTTTAAAACAATTGTTCTTTTTGCTGCAAATAAACAATTATTATGTAGCCTATTTGTACACACGGCCTCACCATCGTCAACTAACCTGTTTGGATTTTTAACGATTAAAATGTGATATGTTTTTTTATTTCGTCGCAGATGAGTGCGTCATGAAGCTTACACGTACGAAGCTTCGATGCTACGATAGGTGCGATCAAATCCGGAATGAGGTTATTCTCAGTAACCAACATTGTTCAGAGATTAAGCACACTTATGTACTAATTGATTGGAAAAATCTATAGAAGAACTGACAACCACTGAACAAAGCGAGTTCTACAGTGGACGCTGCGTTTGGGCAAGCGTAGCGTAGGAGCCCCCATCTAGTCACAGCTGGATGTGTATAGCTTAAGGCACTGGCGCCAACTCCATAAGGCTTGGGGTGCCCGAGCCACCCCCCAATGACATAATCAGCGGGACTGAGCCTACTCAATATTTTATATGAAAATACCGGTGTGGCTTGCGGCTCGCGAGCTGCGGTCTCTTAACGATAATCACAAAAACGATATACACGTGGGCGAAGCCGTGGGCCAAAGCTAGTTTGAAAAAGTTAGGAAAATAAACAACTTTTTTTTGCGCTCTAGCCCCCCCAATATTTTTAAAGTGGCGCCCCTGGCTTAAGGTAAGGTATAAGTGGATTGCCTTGGGGGAGGCCTGTGGTAACAGTGGACTAATACATTCTAATGATGATGATGTACAAAACTAAGACTAAGATCTTTTGGGGTGTGGATGACATTGACAGGAGGGTACTATTGTCGCAAATCTGACATGTATTTCATATAAATAGTGCCATTTTTCAAAATGGCGGCGTTAGTTTCGGCTTTTGTCTATACGCCAAAACATCGTAGTCGGACTGTAAGTAGAAAGCTTTATGGGTGTACAAGAGGGATATGGATCTAGATCCATCGACGCGTCGATTTTAGGAAAACATATTTGCATATATTTGTGTACAAATTCCAAACACGTTAGGTTGAAATATCGTCTTGTGTACGTAACTCATTAAAGTTTTGATTGATGGTCTTTTAATCAAAACGTGAAAAGGTTGGGTGACCAGATGGCCAGACGTGCTGATAGCGGCTGAACTCATGTGGCTTAGAATGGTATTGAAAGTGGAAATCTGTTGGGGAGTCCTACGTCAAATGGCAGATTTCTCGTGTCTTCGATTGTGATGAACATCTGAACTTACAGTTATTTTTTCTATTTTCAGCTGAAGAAGAACTTAAACCATACTTGTACCTATTAACTGGTATTAAGGGTAAGTGCTAGCTTTTCTCGTTCTCTCGCGGAAGCTTAACTTTTCTTAAACTGACATATTATATCGATATTTTTAATCGATAATAGGGCGTACTTAGTAACTTCGGCCAATTTTTCTAATCCGATATCCGTCATAAAATTATTTATATTAAAAACTAACGTTTTTACGTACAACTTTTTCTTACTGAAAATTTTTGTATAAATACCTACGTCCTTACGTTTGATCTATACTCATCAAAATTTTAAAATTTTGATTTACGTTATAGTTATTTGCTTACGATGCTACTTTTATATTTTTAAATATTGTATTTTGCGTTTTCAAAATAATTTAATTAATAAAAACAGAATTATTTTCGCCAAAACTGGTCAGTTGCGTTTTAAATTATCTCGTTTGATAAAATAATAACTAAATATCTGGGAGACCGACCTTCGTTCGTTCAATCGGAGCATTTATAACTTAACTTTCAACACACAAATATCGTCAATTTTTATACCTTAAGTTTAAGTTGAATGGTTTTTTAACTTATTTGAAAGCCAAGAAAAGTAATAAAAACATCGAAATATCGAGAATTTTGCGTTTGGCTTCAACGTAATCGCCGCGCTGGTACCCACACTGATCTGAACTTAAAATGAGTGGCGTTACGGTTGATTTATTTTATCATGCATCAACCTCCTCAGATTGACTATACTTAGCGCCTTGAAATGTAGTCAGTCACTACATTTCAAACAAAACCTGGGTCAAAACTATACATACAAATAGAAACAATAACATTTTTGATTTTATCTGTCCAATGAAACTTATTATTTTCTCGAAATAATAATAATAATAATATCTGGGACAAATCACACAATACATTTCCAAATGTATGAAATTATAAAATTTATGTCTGTAATATCATGAAAAAAGCGGTGAAATACCATAAATTTTACATACAGCGCCACTTTTACTTACAGTTAATATACAATGCCAACTTCTTTGATAAGCTAAAGTTTTGTTTAGCCGTGGAGCCCGTGGATTTTGGTTCAAAATTCCAATTGTCTCGTTTGATAAAAAGTAAGAAGTTGAACCAGCTATGGCAACTACGTGATACAACCTAAACTTAGAAATGTAGAATAAATCATATGTATGTACACGATAAGTAAAATTGCTGAATAAAACATACACTATTTTCGACATGACTTCGTATCCCGCGTGCGTGCTATTTTTTCTCATCGCTCTTAAGTCTTTTTATTTACATAATATTTACTTTAAGTTCACACAAATTAAGAGACAAAAAACAAAAAAGTCTCGTGGGATTACAATCCGGACCTACTTACATAAAAAAGAACGCTTACACTGGGACCGCTACGCCACTTACCGCTTGAATACATTGTTAAAAAGAAGCATCATATGTGTTATATTTTCGCCCAAATCTAATGCTTAAAATGAATGATTTTGAAGATTATAGATATATAGATATATTATCTATTATTTCATAGATCGATTTCTGGCGATTTTTAACTCCTAATCCTAGATTTTCGTCTAAAAGTTTCAAGCCGTTTTTGAAATCGTTGGGACACTTAACTTGTTTAATAGTATAGGAATAGGATAATGATATTTTAAGCAATATTTTTAATGCGTCTCGCTCGCCTGATTGACCTTGTGTAAAGCAGCAATTGTATAAACATAACGACTTATTATACGATATATATAAATTAAAAATAAATAGTTTAAGATACATTATTTGTGTTATTAATTAAACTAATAAATTATATTGTCTCCTTTGTGTCCAAGTGTCTGTATTGTTTTTAAGGTACTGCGCAACAAAAGTATCAGAAAATGACGTCAAACGGATTTTTGAACGTCAACTTTTGTTATCAATTATCACTCTTATTATGTGTTATGTTATTTTTTTATAATTTTATTTCGCAGACGAACAAGGAGCTTATGATTACATAAAGAAAATCACCGGACTAAACAGTAAGTTACCGGCATGAACCATATTAAATTATAAGAAGGGATCTTCTGGAATATCCGAAAAATATGTAATGTCATTATTAAAAAAAGATTTAGATGTTTTACTATTGTTTGTTTTGCTTAAAACACTCGTAAACGTTGGGGGTAAAAAATTCGTTTTGTCAATAATTATATAATCACACTTTTTTATTACACCCTGTAAACTCTTTACTGATTCTTAACTCATCTCTTCTGTGTAGCAAATGAAGAATGTGCCGATTTTGTGAAACGATGTCACGGGTCTCGAGGCTTCAAGTTCCTGACGCAATTCTTGCACAGTCTAGGAGACACAAGTAAGAACACTTGTTTTTATTGTAATAAATCAAACAAACCTAATCAAAACGACTACTACAAAAATATTATGTAACACTAACACACTACTTATATGTATAATTACATGAGTACAACACAATAAAGCGTCGGTGGCTCTTCGGTAGCAACTTGGACCTCTTAACAAGAGGTATCTGGTTCAAATCCTGGCCAATGTACCAATGAGTTTATTGAAATTTACGTACATTGTCATACCAATTGCTTTAACGGTGAAGGAAATTTCGTGAGGAAGCTTGCTTTTTTGATTAGGCCATAGTTATGCCATACAAAAATTCCAACTGATTTAAATTAAGTAGGGGATAATGTACTTTATGTCAAAGTACATTATCCCTAGCTTACTTTAAATCAGTTGGATCGTTATAGCATAATTATGACCATTAATAGATATGAAGGTCGCATTGCACATTATGTCCGAATAGGTTCAAATCTAAATAGCCTACACATGACTCTGGGTGAAGCTAAGTGCAACACTAGGCAACCGCCATATGTGCCTTTGGGATGGATGGTTGGTTTTGCCACACAATAAAAGAAGAAGAAGTACAACATACATTGCCTACAACGTACAGGGTACAGGTTAACTGGTTCTGTCCTACTCTTATTTTATTCCGCCAACTCCAGGTACTGGGGTTTGTCTATTAGCCCTATCTATATCTTCCATCAACTATCTATATCTTCCACGGACGGCTACTATCCGTCTCCCATGTGTGGATTGGAAAAACTTATTATATAACAATGAATCTTTCATCAACTCGGATATGGCTACCTACTTACCTACCATCTATTTCCCATTTGTGGTGATATGATAACGATTTCGGAAAAACTGATTACCAATCCACAAAAAGTACGAGTACTTGAACCGAAACGTATCACGTAGAAAATAAGGTTATTTTTTCTTGTACGGTTTTTGATAGTGAATCTTCTAGGAACAGTGATAGGTACAATATAAAAGCACTTTGCATATTACATAATATTGTCTTATCTAGTTTTTGTTAATTATTATTTTGAAAATAACATAAGTCTCTACAGTTCTACGTAAAGCTTGTAAAAGTAACATTATTTTGATTTTTCAGAAATTATTACTGTCTGCCGTATTTTGGAGGCTTTCACGAATGAACATGGTAAGTTTATTTATATTTAGACAAACTTTATTTAAGAGTGAAGTATACTTTATGAGCTGTCGCGCTCGTATGTCTGGCAGTTTATCAAATCTCATCAAAATGGTTTTTCGTAATATCCTGCTTAAAATTAAAAGTAATCTTTTTATTTATTTATTGAAAGTTTGCACTTGGCAAAGTTTTTTTGAAAAAATATTAAGCAATTCAATTTTCAGATTTGAAATTTATAGAAAGAAGTCACTAGTACGACCAATGGATATTGATTATTGTAATTACAATTGTCGATGAAACAATTACAATTTATGGTAGTTGACTGCATCAACAATTAATTATGAAATAATAGTTTAAACTAAATATCCATTTTACTGAAACAGCAGAAAAACGTACTAGTTTTGAATTTCATTACAAGTGCATAATTTTACTAAAAAAAAAATCTCCGTTAGGATTTCATAGGCTGTATGTGTATGTAAGGTGCCTATGCCAAGTGGGTGGCAATTATTAAAAAAAAATGTGAACTCGACCCGACGACGGAAAGGCTTCATATTCTAGGTATATATTTGCAACTGAACGGAGAAGAAAAGAAAAAATAAATATAGATCTATAAAAAAGCGGTCAAGTGCGTGTCGGGCCACGCGCAGTATAGGGTTCCGTAGTACTTCAAGGGGAAAAACCACCCGTCTTACAAAATTTACTACTACTCGTTAACTTGAAAAGCCTACTACTTAGCTGTGATAGTTTTTCTTTTAACTTCGTTATATATACTACTACCATAAATTTTTTCATGTTTCTAGAAACAACCGTTTAGCAGGCAGAGGGGGGGGGGGGGAGGTACACTGAAAATTTCAAGATTTTATTCAACCATTTTGTCGGCGTGATTAATACAGCTCTCTAGTACTAATAGTCTCCAAGCTAAGCCGCGAACAGGCAGCCAGACGGACGGACATGGCGAAACTATAAGGGTTCCTTGTTAACTACGGAACCCTAAAAAATGAAAGACATATTTTATTTTTGCGTATTCTACTACAAAATACCCATAAAAATTGGGAGTCAATAATTTGAAATGTTGTCAATTACTATTACTATAATATTCGTTCTTACAGATGTGAAGAAAGCGTTAAAGAAACTTCAGGATATGACCGGCCACGACAACTTCGATGGCATTTACGAGGTGCTTCAGTGGATGACTGGTGGCAAGAGTGAGTTTACCATAGAATATTCATTTCAATGTGTCCAGTATGCGATGTGTCATAAACTCATCTTTCAGTTTCTCCAAGTCATCCATATAGTAAATTTATATTTAGTCTTAAAGACGGTTTTTTAAATTATGCTATGATTTGATCAATATGTTTTACCTAAATGATAATTATAACTTATGAATTTAGTTAATTAAAATTTAGTATAGTGGTAATGTATGTATATTTTTATGTTTCCAGATTCACAAGAAATTGTCGACTATCTCAAGCACAGTACGCACGCTAGAGGTGATGAATTAATTATTTACAGATATAAAGATTTTTTGAAATTATTATAAAAAAAAAGAACAGATAAAATCCGACTAACCTGATTAATAAATTAAATATAGGCCCTGCTGTATCTTCGCTTATATGAAATAATAAAGACAATCCTGGAAGACTTATACGTTAGGTGTACGTTGATTTTTATGCAAGGTTGCAAGAGAGCGTTATAAAATAAAGACGGAACAAGTATTGTACCTTGCGGAAGCCTATGTCAAACTGTGGACAGGAATGGACCTATAAACAAGATTAATTAGATATAACGTAAATCTGGTGTAGGAAGGTTGAAACAAATTCCAAAAGAGAGTCACTTCCACAAAATATGTGAAGTGAATCAAAAGACAAGCACGCAATAACAGTAAATAGCCTAGAAAGAACAAACCCTTTGCTTATAAGATAAATAGTTCTAAGAGTTCGACAACAAAGCTGGAACAGCACACATTATCACAGGGCTCTGCCAATTCTTCGCAGACGGGGTGGAGGGCATCAATTTGATGGTTGACAAGATGACAGCTGGCGAGGGTCCGTCGGCCTTCGCGACCGTGTATAAGGCTCTCAACACTGAAATCAGTGAGTATTATGAGTTTTATCATGAGTACAGGAATACAAGGCCCTCAATTAATACTTTCTGTAAAAGAGATAAGATAGACAGTTTTCCATTGCATTGGGGAATCTTGATAAGCCTGCATTGATCTTCGGCATCATCGTCACTTACCACCAGATGAGATTATACCAATGGCTTACCAAATGAAGGGTTAATATATAGCGGTGGCGAAGAGAGGTTTTGCAGTGGCAGCAGTTGGCTGGAAGACGTATAGGTAGTCTAGGACATTACTACTACTGTAGACCTTGTATGTCTATTTAAGATAATTAAAGAGAGTAGGATAGCTAACAATTTGACTTATGATTAGGTTAAAACTTGCAGGAAGTGCTTGGAATGGTATCAGATTTCAGTCACTACAGACCACCAGAAAGTGTCACTACAGGCAACCGAATGGTGTACCTACAACTTGCTTTTTGTTTCCAATACGTAGAGGCGAGAGAGATAACCGAGTGAGGACTGTATGACCCTACATCCTCGTTGCAGTGATATATTTGTGTGGAAGGGATGAGGGGGTGCAAAAAGTTTCTTCTTTATGTAGTAAATAGTCTGATAATTCTTTGATAGTGCTGAATGGAATTCTATTAAGGATACATATGGCAACAGTGAGTGCGGTTCAATTGAAATGATTATGAAGGATCTACTACTACTAGAACCCTTATTCGGTTAATATCACACTTTTGAGATTTTTTAAGAGCCTTTTATGTCGTATTCTATCACAATTATTGTTAGATGAGGGAAGTTAAAGCTTAAGATATTAAATATTAAATTTTGTATTTCAGATATTCATGAAGCATTCCAACTGCTAATGTCTTGCACAAGGACTAGTGGTATGTTATTTATTTGTTATTGGATAGTTATTGGTCCATGCGCAAAATAGATAAAAAAAACTCATGAACGCTCAACATTAGGAATTATAATATTCTGTTAATAATATCACTGTTAGTTTTTTATTTGTAATCTGGAATGTGAATAAGAGCTTTGTGTGTAGAATTGCATACAGAACATTTAAAATTATATCTCCATTTTTAAAGTGAAATGTAAGGCAGAGTTTACATGCCTAGATTGTTCTGAGTGACATAATCTAGCCTCTTTTTAGGAGTCATTGCATTAAAGGACACGTTTCATTTTGTGCCTGGACATGTACGGAGTACGAAAAATATAGAAAAATATTGCGGTCGCTTCGCCATGTTGGGTGATTTATGTGTTGCGATTGTTAAATCTGAGAAACTAGATGAACCTCGCAACGAAGGTAAATCGAAAGAAATGTAAAATTAAAAAAGACTATGTTTTTAATGACTTATTTATGATGTTTAGTATACAGACCAGGTCCAAGCTCCATAGTCCCGTGAAACGTCTCCTTTAGGGCATTTAAAAAGCTTATGCTGCTGGGAACATAATATGCATTTGGAGCTTTCAGAATTTAAAACCTGTGGAGGAGTTGAGGAGGAAAGCAAAGTTACACTTTTGAGCTTATGTATACCTGTAGCTTGCTCATTATTATTGCTTGTGACTTCCAGGGATGCCGCTCTTTTGTCTATAAACTCTAGCAGTGATTCTGTAGTAGGAATGAGTGTTAGATCTCTGTCGGTGTTGAACAATCGTGCTGTAAGAGGATCAAGCTTTCGCATTAAAATACAAGAAAGAATAGAATTACATTGTTCAACGGGCTACTTAAGATTTTTAAGTGCGGTTATTTGCCGCTTTGCTTTGAGTACTAACTCACGTATCTGCTGAGAATTACCCCTGTGAATAGGTGGCAAATCAAGTAAAACACTGACATGGTTGTGTATAAGCAAAGCTGGATTATCATACCGCTTTTTTAACAATAACACAGCGGATTGATAGGTATACCTACCTGGATAGGTATACTATGTACATAGGTATTTTAAAAATATTAATCAAGAATAGAGTAGATTAAATTAATTACGCCAAGGCGAGGGTGCAATTTTCTTTTCTTAAAAAGGACCCACTATCAATAAAACTTTTTTTTTGATTTATTTTGACCACTAATTTGATGTGCCTTCCAGATATCGGAGATGCCGTGAAGGTGTTCAATAAGATTATGAAGAAGTCCACTTTCGGTGAAAGCATCATTGTCATTAAGAAAATCACTGCCCAGAACCGTGAGTATATATTTTTTTCTACCCACATTAATTCTCATTATATTTGGATAGCAACTGGACAATGAAAAAATGAGACAAAAATAATTACAAGCGTTTGAAATGTGATACTGGAGGCAAATAAAAGGTATTAGCTAGACCCAAAGGGTTACAGACGAAGAAGTGTTAGATACTTAGAGTGAAAGAAAAAGATAAATTTGGTGATTGGAATTTTTATTACAACATGATGATTTCATAATTTACATCATGGAAGCAAGGGTAGAAGAAAAGAGAGGTAGAGGGAGACCGAGAATTAGATCGATAGATACATCGTCGATCAAGTTAAAGGCCAAAGTTAAAATCGTGTCGTACCAGGCAGTCAAGGAGAGAATGGCGGTTACTCTACCAACAAGAGCCTAGCTCTAAAGATAAAAAAGAAGACCGAAATGAATACGTATTATAGCATCTCATCGTAATGGTTGGATAACTTTCTCATTTGTTGTTTCAGCGTGAAGTTTTTAATTTTACTATGAACGCACTTATTACTTTTTTCAGAACTGAAATACGCTCTCGAAGACTTGACACACGAGGCGAATGAATTGAGTAAGTGCACAATCTTATCAACTGGTAGATTTAGTATCAAAGGGTAGATGTAGGTCCACTCCTGGACCTACATCTACCCTTTGACGATTTTGAGAAAAAAGTATAAAATGTCAATTTTGTTGCAACATGCATTTTAAAGGCAGACTGCTCACCAAATAAAATGTCGCTACCGCTGGCAATAAGTATCACTTTTTTTTGGTAACGTTGGTAACGTTGATTAGGTATGCAAAAAAATTGACTACAGAAACGATCATAACTTGGTGGCTCGGGGGGATGGGCTTTACTGTTAGGCGGAAAACACACTGCTTCGGACATCGCAACGAAATGCGATGGTCCGAATTTAAACACACTGAAATCGCCTCTTCGTCCGAAGGTGCGATTCGCATGACGAAATCGTGCTTACGGACGATGATGCGATGCGATTCGCAGGGTATGCCATACGGCTACAAAGCGGCGCGCGGGGGGTGTTGCGGGGTGCGTGGCGCGGGGGGATTTACGAAATGACCCATGTTACATACAAAAACAAGAAGTATCCGAGTCAGAACATACATATATACATACACGTTCGAACACTGAATGAACGCATGACGAAAATCGTCGAAATCGTCCGATGGTTCGAAATCCGTGCCTTCGTCGTACATCGCAGCTTCGGACGAAAACCGTCCGTTGTTGCGGAACGCTGTCGCATGCGAATTTCGTCGCTTCGGACTCCCGTCCGATTTTCGGACCAGTGTGTTTTCCGTCTTAGTAGCAGTCTCGACAGTTTTCGTGCTACACAAGGCACGTTAAGCTGTGGGTGCCAAGTATCACGAGATGGCAGTCATTAAGCCGTGTCATAAGACGATTTGAAAACTTTTGACGTTGTGGTTGGCCGCTAGCCCCAAAACCATAGATCCGGACTTGGCCCCTATGTGTGGAGAATGCCCTTACCTTCCTGAGGTAAGGGAAGAGAGCCGTTCCCTACTGCAGTGGGGACGATATATGGGTTAGATTTTTCATAACAGGAAAGGTATCAGATTTCGTGGATTAAATCAAACTTCACTTTAGCTTCAGTTCTTCTAGTGAGAGACAATTTATCTTGCAAATGTTCCAAAAAAATAATTGAAAATTTTATAATATGAATGAGTTAAATAATAGGTACTACGTAGGTAGATATCTCAACCATGAAACTAGGACGTTTTATGAAGATTTTTTTTATTTTATAGATTTAAGCCTGATCGTTGAAAGCCTATACAAGATTACTGCTTCGAGTGACATCGAGGAGGTTCGTGCTACCTTCCAGAAGGTCTTCCAATTAGATGGTAAGATTTTTTTTTTTGTGTTTAATTGAGTATAAAAGTATAAACATTTGTACAAAAAAGACTAAAGACCCGTTAATTTGAGTTTTTAATTATCGTACTAGATAACTTCTGTTCTATAACTTTGGTAATTAAACAATGTCTGTAAGTACTCTTCATACAAAACTGGCGAAATAATCAATTTGTATTTAAAAACTTCGTATAAAGGTAGCCTAAAAATGATCTTCGAGAAGCGTACAGTGCTACTTTAAACATTTTTTATGATGAGATGTTTTATTATTGTTACAGATATTGTGACCGTATTGAAGAGCGTAAACACTTTGACGAAGAAAAAGGACGCCCTCGCGTTCTTGGAGTTCCTCTTGACTATCACTCATACTGAGAACATCGTTGATGCCGTCAACATAGTCAGGCACACGTCAGGCGCCGCTTCTAAGGACTGTGAGTAATGTGAACTTATGGCAAAATGGACAAAGGATCGGTGGCCCCACGATAGTGACTCTTAACCAGAGGGTCTCGGTTTTAAATCCTGGCTAATACACCAATGAGTTTTCGATACTCGCTTGCATTTTTTCGGTGAAGAAAACGTGAGGAAACCTACACATTTGGTTACTAGATGTTTATGATGGTCGCGTTGCACACGTAAATGTAACAATGCCCTATACGTGACCGCGAGTGATGCTAAATATACAACACTAGATTACAGCCGTCTTTGCCTTGTGATAATAATGGTTAAACTGTGCCACACGGTAAAGGAAAGAATAATATGAGATTTTAAATTTTCAGTGTCGATTCTTCAAATATTGGAGCAATTTAGACACAAGTCCGGCCATGAGGACATTCGCAACTGCTACCAACGGCTCATCGAATTTACTGGCACCACGAGTAAGTTTCTCAAATTTATTTTAAACGGAAACAGAAATAAAATATGTAGTGTAAGAAAAACTAAAATCCACGCTTTTGTAATGTACTGGGATCGTTAGTATATAAACTAAATACTAAATACTAGATATATACTAGAGAGTACTAAAATCAATTGGAAAGTTCCATTAATTTCCGTTCTGTATCCACTTTCAACCTCCTGATTGAAGAAATTTGACTTGAAGTGAAAAACAAAAATCATTCTAATCGGTCTGACCGTTTGAGAGTGACAATGTTGTTAACAGACAGACACGGGCTTAATACTTGTAACAGAAAGGTGTGATAATATTTCAAGGTTGGCTTTTACCCATCAAACTGATCAATTTTTGTTCTACAACTTTGTTGAAATTACAAAGAAATTTTCGGACTTTTCATACAAACTTGGTTCACCAGCTGATCGATTTGTATGAAAAGTCCAAAAAAATTGCGATTTGAACAAAGTTGTAGAACAAAAGTTGTTCAGTTTGATGGGTAAAAGCCAACCTTGAAGTATTATCACGCCTTTCTGTTACACCCTGTATAACACTCCTGTTTGAATGAGGGGTTTTAATTGAACTTATGGAAAAGAACGTGTCAAAAGTTGTGTTTTTTTTAATTAGGTTTCATTGCTTTGACGTCTTTTGCAGTAACATTTTCGCTGTAACATTTTTCGCTCTTGTGCTTTTCTTAGACATGTAATCAAGTATTGTGTTTTTAGTTTTGTTTTATCACGAAATTGCATTATATTTTATAAGTGTTTTTACGGAACTTTACTGTAAATTGTTTCATTTTGCAGCCCTTCAAGACAGCCGTGAAGTGTACAAAGAAACAACCGGAATGAATGGTAGGTTTACCTTTGACAATCGATCCTTTTAAACTTCTTTTAGTACTTTAGTACAGTACAGTAAGCAGCCCCGCTATTCCTGACTCCGGTAGCGGCCACGATAACGGTGGGGCATAGGGTGCGAAGAATCTTCGGCAGAGGCCAGGCTACCAAAAACAAAGACCTTTGGCCCTGGAAACCTATAACACGCGCACACTGTGGATGGACGAAAGACTCGTTGAACTAGAGGTGGAATTTAGCAGGTTACGATGGCATATTGTAGGATTATGTGAAGTCCGAAGATAGGGTGAGGACACCATAATCCTTAAGTCCGAAAACCTGCTCTATTTCCGGGAGGGCGACCATCTGTCCCAGGGTGGTGTTGGATTTATTATCTATAAGTCCCTCTTTAACAACATGGTCCGGGTCGAGAGTGTTTCGGCGAGGGTAGCATACCTTATACTTAAAATCACTAAACGGTATTCGCTGAAGGTCATACAGGTATATGCACCGACCGCGGAATACCCCAACGATGCGGTGAAGGATATTTCTAGAGCCATACGTAGCTCCAGGACCCATTTCACCGTTATAATGGGGGATTTCAACGCGAAACTAGGCAAAATTAAAATGAACATGGATAAGACGAAAATCTAAACCTAACCTTCCCGAGTTATGGGAAGAGACCCGTGCCCCTGCAGCGGGGACGTAATGGGTTGTTAACAAGACGAAAATCATGTCAAACATCCGTGTTACACCCATTCCTTTGAAGGTTGGAGACTCTAACTCTGACTCTTGAAGTTGTTGACGAATATGTATACCTGGGACAAACAGTCCAGTTACGTAGGTCCAACTTCAAGAAAGAGATCAATCGTCAAATCCAACTCGGCTGGGCAGCGTTCGGGAAGCTCCGCAATATCTTCACGTCCAAAATACCGCAGTCTCTTAAGACTAAAGTCTTAAGTCAGTGTGTGTTGCCAGTGATGACATATGGATCCGATACATGGTCGCTTACTATGGGCCTCATAAGAAGGCTCAAGATCACCCAAAGGGCGATGGAGCGTGCTATGCTTGGTGTTTCCCTACGTGATCGAATCAGAAATGAGGAGATACGTAGGAGAACTAAAGTTACCGACATAGCTCTCAGAATCGCTAGACTTAAGTGGCAGTGGGCAGGGCACATAGCTCATAGAACAGATGGCGTTGGGGCAGTAAGGTTCTTGAGTGGCGACCGCGCACCGGAAGACGCAGTGTGGGCAGGCCTCCGACTCGGTGGACCTACGACCTGGTGAAGGTTGTGGAAAGCCTCTGGATGCGAGCCGCACAGGACAGGTCGGTGGTGAAATCCTTGGGGAGGCCTTTGTCCAGCAGTGGACGTCTTTCAGCTGATAGATAGAGAGACAGTTATTTGAATATTATCCCCCTCTGTGGCCTATTGTCTAGTTCACTAGTTTCACATCATAAGGTCGCGGGTCCGATTGTCAGCGTGGTCCAACTTTGTAGGAATCGGTTTGGTTGGTGGTACAATGCCATTTTTGAGCCGACATGAAGATAAAATAGCTAGTTCCCCATTGTGTCATGGAATCTTTCACAAACCACAAAACTTGCGAAACCGGAACTAAATTATCAGCTGCGTCAAGAGGCATTCGCCATCACTGACTCACTCCTTTAATGTGTGGCTCTTCGCAGCGCTCTATAAGCCATTTTACGAATTTGCGTCTTCGAAAAGATGACTCATAATTTATATTATTGTTATAATTGCAGATTGCTTGGACTTCGTGGAGCACAACATCTCTCGTTACACGCACGTGACCCATGACATCGTCCTGTTTCTGGAGACAATGCTGCGCACTACCAACTCAAACGGCATGCGTGACCTCACCAACAAGCTGAGCAAACTTACCGGAAAGCATTGTGAGTAAAGATAACTTGCAACATGGTCTAAAAATTCTTGAGATTGATAGGACTAAATTTAAGTCTTAAAGTAAAAAAAAAAAATATTAAGCTATTTTTCAGATTTTTTGATATTATTGGTCGTGATTCTTTGTTCCAGATTTCTTCGATGCGTTGACGACGATACACGATATTATTAAAGTTGGTGAGTAAATTATCTTTGAATTTGTATAAAAATAAAAACAGCACAATTACTGCACCAAGCGCGTATTTTATATATGAGTAAAATTTAAAAACCGTATCCTGTAAATCAATAATTATTTTCATATTTATCAAACTATCAAGGTTTTCTTACCGCACTAAACTTTGTACTTGTTCCCAATAATTTGGGGTTGATCTTTTCTTCTTTTTTTCATCCCTTATATCATTTCAATGTAGCCACTTTTCTGCTTATATCGTCCTTCACACAATCTACCCCTATAATATTTCCTTCATATTTATTACTCATCTAGTTAAATGAAGATCGTCCCTCCGAAATAAAATCCAACAACTGTTATTTAATATTTTTCTTGCAGATCTCATCTCCTTCTTCGACATTCTCATAACTTGCAGCGAACACTTCCGTAAGTATTGAAAACCTGGAAACTTAGTAACCATCCATGATTAGTAGTATAATATAAGAAATTATGGTGATAGTCTCAGCATTTGGCAACATTTACATTTTTTTTTAAATTTTCAGACTTGGATGAAGTAATAACTATTATTGAAGACTATACCGTAACCTCAGGTGAGTTCAAGGCTTTAGTTTTTTAAGTTATAATTAAATGAGATATAGTTACTAAGTATAGGCCTTACAATAAACTCAAAGTTATGGAGAGAGCTATATCTGAGTTTTTTTTACGTGTACGAATCTAAAACAAGGAAGTCCGTAAAAAGATTATCGATATTAAGCAAGTTTAGGTACCTAGCTATGGTCAGACAAGGTCGCAGAATTTGTAACCGATAGGTAAGAAAGCTTCTCTAGTGATGGACGAGTTTACTCACTAAATGATCTGATTATCAAGTCAGACTTGCGAAAACACGATCGATTACTGTGGCTCAGAATCATCTTAAGTAGGTCTTAGGAGATTCGATTGTAAAATAGATTTATGTGGAAAGTTTATATTTATCTGTGGACGTCTTCCGTTTGGTATAATGATGGTTACAAATTTTCTTAAACTGTGTACTTGTGTAGACATAAATATGTTTTTACATCTTCTTTCAGATTTTCTCAGTGCATTGAAAAAGTTAACTGAAGTTACTGGAGAGTCAGGTAAGATAAGAAATTTTTACATTATAGGGTGAGTGGTATTAGGACTTCGCCTCTGATTCCACTTAACAACTTTCTCTAAATATAAAATTTGAGTAGATTTTAAAGTGACGATGTAGTCGAGGATGGTACATGCAAGTTCAAATAATGGCTGTTCACTTTTGCCTGGAATATTTATAAATGAGGAAGCATACTTCGCGTTATGCGAACAGTAAAAATGTCAACTATCCCTTTCCTTTGAACTAGTCGTATTTTGTATAAGATAGCATAACCGAAACTGACTAAAATTACTTTATTTTTGCAGATGCGATTAAAGCAATTGAACACATTAAGCAAAACCTACCACCTGTTAAGAAAATCCAGAAACAACCCAAAGACAATACTGAAAAACATCAACAAGAAACTAAAGAACAACCTCAGGAAGCCGAAACAAATATTTCTGCAAAGAACGAAGAATCTGAAAAGGAACAAAAATCTGAAACTAAAGATCAGGTTTCTGAAAGCACATTGGGCAAAGAATCTGTAGTCAAGGAAGATAAATCTGAAACTCAACTTTCAGAGAAGAGTGAAAAGAGAGACAGTAGACTGGAAAAAGAGAGTGCGGTAAAGGAAAAATCTGAAGTTAAAAAAGAAAAATCGGAAGTTCAACAGCATGTTTCAGAGGGCAGTACAGAAGAAGAAAGAAGGTCTGAACAAGAAAGTGCCGCAAAAGGAAAATCTGAAGTAAAGGAAGACAAATCAGAAGTTCTTCAACAAGTTTCAAAGAGCAGTTCAAATGAAGTTAAGGAACAAAAAACCACACAAGAATCTGATCAACCACAAAAACCAGGATTTTACCCGCAAGAACCTAGAGACAAACAAGAAAAACAATCACAATCTTCTGGTAACACTCAGTCAGAAGTTGATAATGAAACGTCAGAGCAACCTCAAGCACATTCTAAATCTGAACTAAGTCAAGTTAATCAACCAGAAAATAAAACACAAGAACCAGAACAACCACATTTACAAAATAAGCATGTAGCTACTAAGCCATTAAAACCAGACCAAGCTATAAAAGAAGAAAGCAAGTCGCAAGAGAATAATCTGAATGCAGAGAGCAAATCTGAAAAAGAGAATAGTTTGGAAGAGAGAATTTCGGAAGAGAGCAATTCAGAAGAAGAAGAACAAGTTTTGGAGAGCAGTGCAAAGGGAGAAAGCAAAACGGAAGGAGAGAGTGCAGCAGGGGAAAAGTCTGAAATAAAGAAAGACAAATCATCTAATAAGCATCAAGAATTATCAAGTGAATCACAATCTTCTAGTAACACTCAGACAGAAGTTGATAATGGAACTTTAGAGCAATCACATTTACAAAATAAGCATGAACCTACTAAGCCATTAAAACCAGACCAAGCTGTAAAAGAAGAAAGCAAGTCGCAAGAGAATAATCTGAATGCAGAGAGCAAATCTGAAAAAGAGAACAGTCTGGAAGAGAGAATTTCAGAAGGGAGCAATTCAGAAGAAGAACAAGTTTTAGAGAGCAATGCAAAGGGAGAAAACATAACGAAAAGAGAGAGTGCGTCAGAGGAAAAGTCTGAAATAAAGGAAGAGAAATCTGAAGTTCATCAACAAGTTTTAGAGAGCAAAGTAAAAGATGAAAATAGCTCGAAACAGGAGAGTGCGAAAGAGGACAAATATGAAGTTAAGGAACAAAAAACCGCACAAGAATCTGATCAACCACAAAAACCGGGACTTCACCCGCAAGAACCTAAAGACAAACAAGAAAAACCGAGTAGACCCATTACTCAAGTCCAAAAACCCCGAGAACTAGTAGAATCCCAAGAACATCAAGTGGTTGCTCCAATTAATAAATTAGTTGGACCCAGTCAAGTTTTACCTGCTCAACCGAATCAAAATCAAGCATTTGTGATTGAAGAAGATTCTAATAAGCATCAAGAATTATCAAGTGAATCACAATCTTCTAGTAACACTCAGTCAGAAGTTGATAATGGAACTTCAGAGCAAACTCAAGGACATTATAAATCTGACCTTAATGAAGTAAATCAACCAGAAAATAAAACACAAGAACCAGAACAACCACATTTACAAAATAAGCATGAAGCTACTAAGCCATTAAAACCAGACCAAGCTGTAAAAGAAGAAAGCAAGTCTCAAGAGAATAGTCTGAATGCAGAGAGCAAATCTGAAAAAGAGAACAGTTTGGAAGAGAGAATTTCAGAAGAGAGCAATTCAGAAGAAGAAGAAGAAGAAGTTTTAGAGAGCAGTGCAAAGGAAGAAAGCAAAACGAAAGGAGAGAGTGTGGTAGGGGAAAAGTCTGAAATAAAGAAAGACAAATCTTCTGATAAAAATCAAGAATTATCAAGTGAATCACAAACTTCTAGTAACGCTCAGTCAGAAGTTGATAATGCAACTTCAGAGCAACCTCAAGAAGATTATAAATCTGATCTTACTCAAGTTAATCAATCAGATAATAAAACACAAGATCCAGAACAACCACGTTTACAAAATAAGCACGAAGCTACTAAGCCATTAAAACCAGAACAAGCTGTAAAAGAAGAAAGCAAGTCGCAAGAGAATAATCTGAACGCAGAGAGCAAATCTGAAAAAGAGAACAGCTCGGAAGAGAAGATTTCAGAAGAGAGAAATTCAGAAGAAGAAGAACAAGTTTTAGAGAGCAGTGCAAAGGAAGAAAGCAAAACTAAAGGAGAGAGTGCGGCAGGGGAAAAGTCTGAAATAAAGAAAGACAAATCATCTAATAAGCATCAAGAATTATCAAGTGAATCACAATCTTCTATTAACACTCAGTCAGAAGTTGATAATGGAACTTTAGAGCAATCACATTTACAAAATAAGCATGAACCTACTGAGCCATTAAAACCAGACCAAGCTGTAAAAGAAGAAAGCAAGTCGCAAGAGAATAATCTGAATGCAGAGAGCAAATCTGAAAAAGAGAACAGTCTGGAAGAGAGAATTTCAGAAGGGAGCAATTCAGAAGAAGAACACGTTTTAGAGAGCAGTGCAAAGGGAGAAAACATAACGAAAGGAGAGAGTGCGTCAGAGGAAAAATCTGAAATAAAGGAAGACAAATCTGAAGTTCATCAACAAGTTTCAGAGAGCAAAGTAAAAGATGAAAATAGCTTGAAACAGGAGAGTGCAAAAGAGGAAAAATATGAAGTTAAGGAACAAAAAACCGCACAGGAATCTGATCAACCACAAAAACCGGGACTTCACCCGCAAGAACCTAAAGACAAACAAGAAAAACCGAGTAGACCCATTACTCAAGTCCAAAAACCCCGACAAAAAGTAGAATCCCAAGAACGTCAAGTGGTTGCACCAATTAATAAATTAGTTGGACCCAGTCAAGTTTTTCCTGCTCAACCGAATCAAAATCAAGCATTTGTGATTGAAGAAGATTCTAATAAGCATCAAGAATTATCAAGTGAATCACAATCTTCTAGTAACACTCAGTCAGAAGTTGATAATGGAACTTCAGAGCAAACTCAAGTACATTATAAATCTGACGTTAGTCAAGTAAATCAACCAGAAAATAAAACACAAGAACCAGAACAACCACATTTACAAAATAAGCACGAAGCTACTAAGCCATTAAAACCAGAACAAGCTGTAAAAGAAGAAAGCAAGTCGCAAGAGAATAATCTGAATGCAGAGAGCAAATCTGAAAAAGAGAACAGCTCGGAAGAGAAGATTTCAGAAGAGAGCAATTCAGAAGAAGAAGAACAAGTTTTAGAGAGCAGTGCAAAGGAAGAAAGCAAAACTAAAGGAGAGAGTGCGGCAGGGGAAAAGTCTGAAATAAAGAAAGACAAATCTTCTGATAAGCATCAAGAATTATCAAGTGAATCACAAACTTCTAGTAACGCTCAATCAGAAGTTGATAATGCAATTTCAGAGCAACCTCAAGCAGATTATAAATCTGATCTTACTCAAGTTAATCAATCAGATAATAAAACACAAGATCCAGAACAACCACGTTTACAAAATAAGCACGAAGCTACTAAGCCATTAAAACCAGAACAAGCTGTAAAAGAAGAAAGCAAGTCGCAAGAGAATAATCTGAATGCAGAGAGCAAATCTGAAAAGGAGAACAGCGCGGAAGAGAAGATTTCAGAAGAGAGCAATTCAGAAGAAGAAGAACAAGTTTTAGAGAGCAGTGCAAAGGAAGAAAGCAAAACTAAAGGAGAGAGTGCGGCAGGGGAAAAGCCTGAAATAAAGAAAGACAAATCTTCTGATAAGCATCAAGAATTATCAAGTGAATCACAAACTTCTAGTAACGCTCAATCAGAAGTTGATAATGCAATTTCAGAGCAACCTCAAGCAGATTATAAATCTGATCTTACTCAAGTTAATCAATCAGAAAATAAAACACAAGATCCAGAACAACCACGTTTACAAAATAAGCACGAAGCTACTAAGTCATTAAAACCAGACCAAGCTGTAAAAGAAGAAAGCAAGTCGCAAGAGAATAATCTGAATGCAGAGAGCAAATCTGAAAAAGAGAACAGCTCGGAAAAAAAGATTTCAGAAGAGAGCAATTCAGAAGAAGCAGAAAAAGTTTTAGAGAGCAGTGCAAAGGGAGAAAGCAAAACGAAAGGTGAGAGTGCGGTAGGGGAAAAGTCTGAAATAAAGAAAGACAAATCATCTAATAAGCATCAAGAATTATCAAGTGAAGCAAAATCTTCTAGTAACACTCAGTCAGAAGTAGATAATGGAACTTTAGAGCAATCACATTTACAAAATAAGCATGAACCTACTGAGCCATTAAAACCAGACCAAGCTGTAAAAGAAGAAAGCAAGTCGCAAGAGAATAATCTGAATTCAGAGAGCAAATCTGAAAAAGAGAACAGTTTGGAAGAGAAAATTTCAGAAGAGAGCAATTCAGAAGAAGAAAAAGGACAAGTTTTAGAGAGCAGTGCAAAGGGAGAAAGCAAAACGAAAGGAGAGAGTGCGACAGGGGAAAAGTCTGAAATAAAGAAAGACAAATCATCTAATAAGCATCAAGAATTATCAAGTGAAGCACAATCTTCTAGTAACACTCAGTCAGAAGTTGATAATGGAACTTTAGAGCAACCTCAAGCACATTATAAATCTGATCTTAGTCAAGTTAATCAATCAGAAAATAAAACACAAGAACCAGAACAACCAAGTTTACAAAGTAAGCATGAAGCTACTAAGCCATTAAAACCAGACCAAGCTGTGAAAGAAGAAAGCAAGTCGCAAGAGAAAAATCTGAATGTAGAAAGCAAATCTGAAAAAGAGAATAGTCTGGAAGAGAGAATTTCAGAAGAGAGCAATTCAGAAGAAGAACAACAAGTTTTGGAGAGCAGTGCAAAAGAAGAAAGCAAAACGAAAGGAGAGAGTGCGGCAGGGGAAAAGTCTGAAATAAAGAAAGACAAATCTTCTGATAAAAATCAAGAATTATCAAGTGAATCACAAACTTCTAGTAACGCTCAATCAGAAGTTGATAATGCAACTTCAGAGCAACCTCAAGCAGATTATAAATCTGATCTTACTCAAATTAATCAATCAGAAAATAAAACACAAGATCCAGAACAACCACGTTTACAAAATAAGCACGAAGCTACTAAGTCATTAAAACCAGACCAAGCTGTAAAAGAAGAAAGCAAGTCGCAAGAGAATAATCTGAATTCAGAGAGAAAATCTGAAAAAGAGAACAGCTCGGAAGAGAAGATTTCAGAAGAGAGGAATTCAGAAGAAGAAGAACAAGTTTTAGAGAGCAGTGCAAAGGGAGAAAGCAAAACGAAAGGTGAGAGTGCGGTAGGGGAAAAGTCTGAAATAAAGAAAGACAAATCATCTAATAAGCATCAAGAATTATCAAGTGAAGCACAATCTTCTAGTAACACTCAGTCAGAAGTTGATAATGGAACTTTAGAGCAATCACATTTACAAAATAAGCATGAACCTACTGAGCCATTAAAACCAGACCAAGCTGTAAAAGAAGAAAGCAAGTCGCAAGAGAATAATCTGAATTCAGAGAGCAAATCTGAAAAAGAGAACAGTTTGGAAGAGAAAATTTCAGAAGAGAGCAATTCAGAAGAAGAAAAAGGACAAGTTTTAGAGAGCAGTGCAAAGGGAGAAAGCAAAACGAAAGGAGAGAGTGCGACAGGGGAAAAGTCTGAAATAAAGAAAGACAAATCATCTAATAAGCATCAAGAATTATCAAGTGAAGCACAATCTTCTAGTAACACTCAGTCAGAAGTTGATAATGGAACTTTAGAGCAACCTCAAGCACATTATAAATCTGATCTTAGTCAAGTTAATCAATCAGAAAATAAAACACAAAAACCAGAACAACCAAGTTTACAAAGTAAGCATGAAGCTACTAAGCCATTAAAACCAGACCAAGCTGTGAAAGAAGAAAGCAAGTCGCAAGAGAAAAATCTGAATGTAGAAAGCAAATCTGAAAAAGAGAATAGTCTGGAAGAGAGAATTTCAGAAGAGAGCAATTCAGAAGAAGAACAACAAGTTTTGGAGAGCAGTGCAAAAGAAGAAAGCAAAACGAAAGGAGAGAGTGCGGCAGGGGAAAAGTCTGAAATAAAGAAAGACAAATCTTCTGATAAAAATCAAGAATTATCAAGTGAATCACAAACTTCTAGTAACGCTCAATCAGAAGTTGATAATGCAACTTCAGAGCAACCTCAAGCAGATTATAAATCTGATCTTACTCAAATTAATCAATCAGAAAATAAAACACAAGATCCAGAACAACCACGTTTACAAAATAAGCACGAAGCTACTAAGTCATTAAAACCAGACCAAGCTGTAAAAGAAGAAAGCAAGTCGCAAGAGAATAATCTGAATGCAGAGAGCAAATCTGAAAAAGAGAACAGCTCGGAAGAGAAGATTTCAGAAAAGAGCAATTCAGAAGAAGAAGAACAAGTTTTAGAGAGCAGTGCAAAGGAAGAAAGCAAAACGAAAGGAGAGAGTGCGGCAGGAGAAAAGTCTGAAATAAAGAAAGACAAATCATCTAATAAGCACCAAGAATTATCAAGTGAAGTACAATCTTCTAGTAACACTCAGTCAGAAGTTGATAATGGAACTTTAGAGCAATCACATTTACAAAATAAGCATGAACCTACTGAGCCATTACAACCAGACCAAGCTGTAAAAGAAGAAAGCAAGTCGCAAGAGAATAATCTGAATTCAGAGAGCAAATCTGAAAAAGAGAACAGTTTGGAAGAGAAAATTTCAGAAGAGAGCAATTCAGAAGAAGAAAAAGGACAAGTTTTAGAGAGCAGTGCAAAGGGAGAAAGCAAAGCGAAAGGAGAGAGTGCGACAGGGGAAAAGTCTGAAATAAAGAAAGACAAATCATCTAATAAGCATCAAGAATTATCAAGTGAAGCACAATCTTCTAGTAACACTCAGTCAGAAGTTGATAATGGAACTTTAGAGCAACCTCAAGCACATTATAAATCTGATCTTAGTCAAGTTAATCAATCAGAAAATAAAACACAAGAACCAGAACAACCAAGTTTACAAAGTAAGCATGAAGCTACTAAGCCATTAAAACCAGACCAAGCTGTGAAAGAAGAAAGCAAGTCGCAAGAGAAAAATCTGAATGTAGAAAGCAAATCTGAAAAAGAGAATAGTCTGGAAGAGAGAATTTCAGAAGAGAGCAATTCAGAAGAAGAACAACAAGTTTTGGAGAGCAGTGCAAAAGAAGAAAGCAAAACGAAAGGAGAGAGTGCGGCAGGGGAAAAGTCTGAAATAAAGAAAGACAAATCTTCTGATAAAAATCAAGAATTATCAAGTGAATCACAAACTTCTAGTAACGCTCAATCAGAAGTTGATAATGCAACTTCAGAGCAACCTCAAGCAGATTATAAATCTGATCTTACTCAAATTAATCAATCAGAAAATAAAACACAAGATCCAGAACAACCACGTTTACAAAATAAGCACGAAGCTACTAAGTCATTAAAACCAGACCAAGCTGTAAAAGAAGAAAGCAAGTCGCAAGAGAATAATCTGAATGCAGAGAGCAAATCTGAAAAAGAGAACAGCTCGGAAGAGAAGATTTCAGAAAAGAGCAATTCAGAAGAAGAAGAACAAGTTTTAGAGAGCAGTGCAAAGGAAGAAAGCAAAACGAAAGGAGAGAGTGCGGCAGGAGAAAAGTCTGAAATAAAGAAAGACAAATCATCTAATAAGCATCAAGAATTATCAAGTGAAGTACAATCTTCTAGTAACACTCAGTCAGAAGTTGATAATGGAACTTTAGAGCAATCACATTTACAAAATAAGCATGAACCTACTGAGCCATTACAACCAGACCAAGCTGTAAAAGAAGAAAGCAAGTCGCAAGAGAATAATCTGAATGCAGAGAGCAAATCTGAAAAAGAGAACAGTTTGGAAGAGAAAATTTCAGAAGAGAGCAATTCAGAAGAAGAAGAAGAACAAGTTTTAGAGAGCAGTGCAAAGGAAGCAAGTATAACGAAAGAAGAGAGTGCGGCAGGGGAAAAGTCTGAAATAAAGAAAGACAAGTCATCTTATAAGCATCAAGAATTATCGAGTGAAGCACAATCTTCTAGTAACACTGAGTCAGAAGTTGACGATGGAACTTCAGAGCAACCTCAAGCACATTATAAATCCGACCTTAGTCAAGTTCATCAACCAGAAAGTAAAACACAAGAACCAGAACAACCACATTTACAAAATAAGCATGAAGCTACTAAGCCATTAAAACCAGACCAAGCTGTAAAAGAAGAAAGAAAGTCGCAAGAGAATAATCTGAACACAGAGAGCAAATCTGAAAAAGAGAACAGTTTGGAAGAGAGAATTTCAGAAGATAGCAATTCAGAAGAAGAAGTACAAGTTGTAGAGAGCAGTGCAAAGGGAGAAAGCAAAACGAAAGAAGAGAGTGCGGCAGGGGAAAATTCTGAAATAAAGGAAGACAAATCGGAAGTTCATCAACAAGTTTCAGAGAGCAAAGTAAAAGAAGAAAATAGCTCGAAACAGGAGAGTGCGAAAGAGGAAAAATGTGTAGTTAAGGAACAAAAAACCGCACAAGAATCTGATCAACCACAAAAACCGGGACTTCACCAGCAAGAACCTAATGACAAACAAGAAAAACCGAGTAGGCCTATTACTCAAGTCCAAAAACCCCGAGAACAAGTAGAATCCCAAGAACGTCAAGTGGTTGCTCCAATTAATAAATTAGTTGGACCCAATCAAGTATTTCCTGCTCAATCGAATCAAAATCAAGCATTTGTGATTGAAGAAGATTCTAATAAGCATCAAGAATTATCAAGTGAATCACAATCTTCTAGTAACACTCAGTCAGAAGTTGATAATGGAACTTCAGATCAACCTGAAGCACATAAATCTGACCTTAGTCAAGGTAATCAACCAGAAAATAAAATACAAGAATTAGAACAACCACATTTACAAAATAAGCATGAAGCTACTAAGCCATTAAAACTAGACCAAGCTGTAAAAGAAGAAATCAAGTCGCAAGAGACTAATCTGAATACGGAGAGCAAATCTGAAAAAGAGAACAGTTTGGAAAAGAGAATTTCAGAAGAGAGCAATTCAGAAGAAGAAGAAGAAGAACAAGTTTTAGAGAGCAGTGCAAAGGGAGAAAGCAAAACGAAAGGAGAGAGTGCGGCAGGGGAAATGTCTGAAATAAAGAAAGACAAATCATCTAATAAGCATCAAGAATTATCAAGTGAAGCACAATCTTCTAGTAACACTCAGTCAGAAGTTGACAATGGAACTTCAGAGCAACCTCAAACACATTATAAATCCGACCTTAGTCAAGTTCATCAACCAGAAAATAAAACACAAGAACCAGAACAACCACATTTACAAAATAAGCATGAAGCTACTAAGCCATTAAAACCAGACCAAGCTGTAAAAGAAGAAAGTAAGTCGCAAGAGAAAAATCTGAACGCAGAGAGCAAATCTGAAAAAGAGAACAGTTTGGAAGAGAGAATTTCAGAAGATAGCAATTCAGAAGAAGAAGAACAAGTTGTAGAGAGCAGTGCAAAGGGAGAAAGCAAAACGAAAGGAGAGAATGCAGCAGGGGAAAAGTCTGAAATAAAGGAAGACAAATCTGAAGTTCATCAACAAGTGTCAGAGAGCAAAGTAAAAGAAGAAAATAGCTCGAAACAGGAGAGTGCGAAAGAGGAAAAATGTGAAGTTAAGGAACAAAAAACCGCACAAGAATCTGATCAACCACAAAAACCGGGACTTCACCCGCAAGAACCTAAAGTCAAACAAGAAAAACCGAGTAGGCCCATTACTCAAGATCAAAATCAAGTGAACAGTTTGGAAGAGAGAATTTCAGAAGAGAGCAATTCAGAAGAAGAAAACAAATTGGAAAAAGAGGGTAAGACAGACGAAAGTAAGTCGGTAGTAGATAACAAATCTGAACATAGTGAATCTGATGAAAGAAGCAGTATGAAAGAATCTGAAGGAAACGAAGAAAAATCTAAGACTACAGAAGAATCTATATCATCAGATAATGAAGAATCGGATAAAGAAGTGAAACGTGATGAAGAAATAAGAAAAGTAGTACTCACATCGCCTCCTGGTCCACCAGGAAGACCTGGAACACCTGGATCTATGCCAGTTCCAGTAGTGGATCCTACGCCTATTAACAAGCGTGCTGGTGGCAAACTGGCTCTTAACAAAGGACGCAAAGGTACGTAATTAATATTCCGATTGATTCTAGTTTTTTTCTATCCTCAGTTAGTAAGCCCTTGGCATCATCTAACCTGATGGTAAGTGATGATGATGCCGAAGATGGATAGATATAGCAATCTTGAAATTGATTAAATAATTTTAATTTGCAGACATCATGCACGCGCTGGAGACAAGCATGAATCTCAAGGTGATGATTCTGCCAAACGGACCAGCTGGCAAAAACTGTTTCTGTACCTGTGACAGTGACAGTCCGCCTCGTATGGTGCCTTTGAATAACATACCTTCAGTCGTCAAGGATATCAAGCGACAGAATTGAGACACGTGTGGAACATGTATTAACAAATATTATAACAATGTTACAACACTCATAAATAATACATAGATGTAGATAGATAATAATAATAATATTAACATATAAAATGATTACTTTAATTATGTTTTTTGTCTATTTATATAATATTAGGATAGGACTCTCGTAAGGCCAAAACTCATTGCAAATGTATAAGTTAAAATAAATACTTACTAGGTAAATAACCAAACTTATAAAAATATGCGTATGTCTATTATATTTTATATAAATAATAATTAATTTTTAAAATAAAATGGGAATGGTTTGTAAGAACAATATATTTTATGAATCCCTGCTACGCTTTTAAATATTTACATTATATTTGTGAAGTAGATATATAAGCAATGAGTAATTCTTGATGTTCTTTGAAATGTATTAGTTATAATTATTATTTATTAGTACTCATTTGTGAAATAGATATAATTTCATGATGATTAACAATGGTATTTATTTAGTTAAAGAGAGATATAGTGTAAAGTGTAATCGTACGTATACTTTTATGGCACATTATAAAAAAATGCTTATTAGGTAAATAATAAATCTTATAGTGGGTATATTATAATACTTTTAGGTATAAAAATATGCTTATATCTATTATATTCTTAATATCAATAATAATTTATATATTACTTAAGGCCAATATATTTTATGAATACTGCCAAATATTTATATTATACTTGTGAAATAAATATATTAATAATGAAATGAGCAATGGTATTCTTTTAAATGTATTATTTATTGCAAAATATGAATTATTTATTACTTTATTTTTGAAAATATTATTTCATGATTATTAATAATTGCTATTTTTTTAGGTAAAGAAACATGTAATGTAAATCTTGTGCGTGTATTTTTTATGGCACATAATAAAAAAATATTAGATACCTTTTATATACATTTCACGAAAATATTTGTAGGATTAGGTGGAGGAAGTTTAGTAAATTTAATTTTAAAGTTATAAAAATTATGACCACTCTTTTTATATGTCACATTATTTTAGAAATAAATATTAAAGTACATATTTACTACTTAAATTATTTCAAAGTAACTTTATGTACAAATATGTTAATACCTTGCTACCGATTTCAAAGCATTTTAAAAGTCCGTGTTTTTTTGGAGATTTCTACAAAGTTATAGAACAAACTTAATTATTGCTATTGCTATGCTTATATTCACATTACATTTGAGAAGTATTTATTTATGGATATAATATTCTTATTGAAAAACGATAACTTTCAGATAAGTAATGTATTTGAAATTTATTGAATTAAATAGATAAATAATGAATTAGGTTGAATTCTTTATATTATTGTAATGCAATAATAATGGGTTGTAATTAAATGCACTGCTATTTTTATTTACCTCCGATTTATTGATGTAGCTATAAAGATTATTACAGTCTTAATATATTTATGTAAATTTAAGATTGTTTAGAATGTAGGTTTCTAATTGATGTACGTACGATTGCATGAACGCAGTATTTAGTAGTTGGTAGTAACAAGACATATGATTTCAATTTTATTGATTATAAATTATAATTTTATTAAAATCAATTTTATACATGGATCTCAATATAAAATTCCTACTTATCTGTTACCAGAAAACCAAATTATTTAATTTAAAAAAAAAACTTAAAATAGTTTATTTCTTTACGTAGGTACATTAAGCACTCTTATAAACGTCATATCATTTTGCTAGAGGAATATTCCAAATGTCATTATCATTAAAATAATCTACAGTCTTATAGTATCCTCTTGAACAAATACAGCGTTTTATATGTTTCTTAAATTTACATTCTGGTAGTTCACACACGTCATTCGGAATTTTGTTATAAAAGCGTACACACTGCCTCACAAATGATTTTTTCACCTTAAGCCTCGAGAAAGCTATGTCAAGATTATTTTTACTTCTCAAATTACTGTTATGTCTGTCACTATTTTTGAAGAACAAGTTATATTTTTACGAACTTACATGATATTTTCGTAAATAAACTGACCGGCAACTGTTAGAATATTTATTTCCTTAAATCTATCTCGAAGTGATTCTCGGGATCGTAGTAGGCTATAGCTCGAACTGCTCTTTTTTGTAGAATGAAAATGGTTTCAATGTCTGCTGCGTGTCCCCACAGTAAAATGCACTAAGACATTATACTGTGAAAGTAACTAAAATATACTAATCTGGCAGTTGTTACATCCGTCAATTGCCTTATTTTCTTGACGGCCTAGGCAGCCGAGCTAAGCCTACCCGCTAGAGTTGCAATATGTGAGCCCCACTGTAACATGCTATCTATAGGTATGCCGAGAAAAACTGTACTAGGAACAAAATCTAATTCGTTACCATTTAATATTACTTTATTATGAGTCTGTTTAACATTTGCCAAAGAAATTTTGTTTTTTTCGCATTTAGTAACAGATTATTAGCAGTAAACCAGTCTAGTAACTTAAAGAGAGTGTTGTTCACTTCGTCAATTTCGACTGTGTGGGAGTTAATTAGACATCTAGAAGTCTTTACATTCAACTAAGGACGGTATATCGGTTTTTTATATAGATCTGTAGCCTAACATCTGAAACCGATTTGGTGGGTATGCGAGAATTTATTAGATTCGTTCCTACAGTAGCTCTAAAAATATCGGATTTCCTATGAAATTGCACCGCAAACCCAAAAATGATGCATGTTTACAAAGCTAGGCTATTACATGCAATGATTACTTAAAGAGATTCGTTAAATTATGAAAATTCGAATTTAAGTAGAACATTTTATCCCGAAAACCCTTTCTTTGCTTGCAAGTCGCTAGCGACTCTTGCACTGCGCATTGCACTTAACAACAGTCATAAACTATGGCAAGCAGAGCCATGGACAAAATGTAGTTCATATTTACTACGTTTACAGGAAAAATAAATAAAAAATATTTATTTACGTTTATTGAAAAAATCCTTTTATAAAATGTTAACAAACTTAAACGCACACTAATGCGGAGGCGGTACTTTGATAGCCATTAAGCGCGAGCTATCCGCTTGCAACGTCACCTGGCCATACGTCACGTCCGGGGACACCACCGCTATCACCGTCCGAAAATCGAATTACTTAGCCAGAAAAATAAAATCATCAGATGATAAAATTAAAACCGTTTGGAATATTATAAACAAAGAAACCGGCAAGGTCAAACCCCGCGATAATGAATATGTTTTGCAAACAGATCAAGGTAAAATTACAACAAATGCCGATGGTGTATGATGGTCGCGTTGCACACGTCCGTAGGTGTAAATCTAAATGCCCTACACGTGACCGCGGGTGATGCTAAGTGCAACACTAGGCAACCACCGTCTATACCTTGTGGATAGAACGGTTAATGTGCCATACGATAAGAAGTAGAAGATGCCGATGTAGCCAAAGAATTCGAAACTTTTTTCACAAATATTCCACTTAAGACCACTGAGGCCTTGAATTCGTCACCTGTGCATGCTAAACAATTGTTAGAAGATAATGTCAGTATTTGTAATGAAAAATTCTCCTTCAGAGAAATTGAACCAGACACTATTGTCAAAACTTTTAAATCTCTTAAAATGAAAAGAACTGAAGACCTTTGGGGACTATCAGTAAGTTTAATTAGTAATGTAATTATGACTTTAGCGCCATATTTACTTGTCTTTTTAATATTAGTATTTATAGTGGCGTCTTTCTGGACCTAACGAAATGTAGTAAAGTGATACCCCTATATAAGTCTGGTAACAAAACTGATCCGGGAAATTACGTACCAGTTTATGTACTACCAGTTCTCAGTAAAATTTAAAAAAAAAAATGCTTAGCCAATTACTACAACATTTTAGTGAAAATAATCTTCTGCATAAACAGTTTGGTTTCACAAAAGGTCGATCTACAACCGATGCAGGAGTATCTCTTATTCGTAACATCTATGATGCTTTTGAAGAATCACAAAATACAATAGGAGTGTTCTGTGATTTATCTAAAGTATTTGATTGCGTTGAACATCATACATTACTTATAAAGTTAAAGCATTACGGTATCGATTACGGGGCCCTCAGTCTTCTAAATTTGTACTTAAGCAACAGAACGTAAAAAGTCCAAGTAAATGGCACAAATTCATCCGGCTCTATGGTTAAAATGGGTATGCCCCAGGGTTCTATATTAGGCCCTTTTCTTTTTCTTACATATATAAATGACTTGCCATTTATGGTGCAAAGTTTGTCAAACAATGTGTTGTTTGCCGATGATACTTCCCTTATTTTTAAGTTTGACAGGAAAGAAAGCAAAACTGACGAAGTAAACAACACTCTTTCAGAGATTCTAAAGTAGTTCACTGTAAACAATCTACTCTTAAATGGAAAAAAAACAAAATGCATAAAATTCTCATTACCAAAGGTAAAGAAAATTGTAAACAGTGTAATTGTAGATAATAATGTATTGGACTTTGTAAATAAGACCGTTTTCTTAGGTATAACTTTAGATGCTACACTGCAATGGGGCCCACATAGAGAAACCTTAGTGGGACGGCCTAGTTCAGCTGCATATGCTGTTAAGAAAATAGGACAGTTGACAGATGTAGGTACTGCGAGACTAGTTTATTTTAGTTATTTTCACAGTATAATGTCTTACGGAATCTTACTCTGGGGACATGCGGCTGATATTGAAACGATTTTCATTTTGCAAAAAAAGGGCAATTCGCGCCATCTACCAGAGGAATAAGTATAAAGAAATTAATATTCTTACTGTTGCTAGTCAATTCATATACGAAAATATCATGTATGTACGTAAAAATTTGCACTTGTTTCGTAAAAACAGTGACAGACACAATTTTAATCTAAGAAATATTAATAACATTGATGTTGCCTATTCGAGACTGAGTAAAGTCAAGAAGTCATTTATGGGGCAGTGTGTAAGATTCTATAACAAAATACCCGAAAATGTAACTAGTTTGTCAGAAAAGAAATTAAAATTGCATGTGAAAATTTGTTTTTGCTCTTAAGGGTATTACAAAATATTAGATTATGTAAATGACAATGATATATGGACATGTATAGATCCTCCAGCTCACAATTTTATTGTTGAAATGAATAGTAATAGAATTTAAGATTTTATTTAAAAAATGTGTTGAAGCGAGTTTCTTTTGGGCTCGACGTTTCTTCTCGCTTCGCAAACACTTCCCGAAACGTTGAATGTACAAGTCCCACGTGGTAGGGACTTTGTACTAGGTAGAAAAAAATATTGACGATTTAAAAGCATGTGTAAAGCATCTACCTTAATAAAAAACATTTTGAGTTTGAGTTTGAGTGTCATAATTACCTGCATTTTTTATATCTTTTCTTTTATGTATACAGTGTGAGTCTTTATAAAGTGCACATATGAAAGGGGGTGAAATAAGAGCTAATTTTATCGCCCAGAAAAAAAAAAAAAAAAAAAAAGTAAAAAATAATTGTGGATGTTAACTCCGATAGTTCAGTGGAATAAAAGATGGTAATTTTAACCAAAAAGGATGATGTATTTAACGTAATAAAAATATTATAACGCGTTTTTTGCGAATTTCCTTAATCTTAGCTTGATGCTCCATATTTTATAAGTCACTATTTTTAAACAGGTGCAATAAAACGTATGCAGTTGCAAATAACACGCACACAATAAAATCAGTTAGCAACAGGTGCACTTACAATAGACGCAATAAATTCCTAAGCGTGTTACGTAACTGGACGTTAAGCGTGCGAACGGCGAACTGCGGCGGTAAGCAGGGTAAGATAGGTAGGTAAATTGCTAGTTAAGCTAATCGTAAGGCGAAGAACTGCGTATTCTGATTTATAATAAAGCGTATTCTGATATACAATTGTTCGATAAGGGCTTATAAGGCATGATGGGTTGAAAAAATTATTAAGCTAAGCAAATTATATGGGAACGAATCTAAATATGAAGAGATTTAACAGCAAGACTCAAATAGTGCCACTTTAAACCCTTAAAAAACCCCTAAAATTAAGCAAATATTTGGAACGAACTCACTCAAGTCAGATATATCCTCTGTGTCTGTGTCCTCTGAATGCCCTTTCTGTGTTCGGGCACGGGTCGAAGTCCACAACGGCATGAACACTCCTTTATTTCTGTGTTTTCTGGCTTTTTGAAGACGGGTGAAGGACCATGTTAACTCCGATAGTTCAGTGGAATAAAAGATAGTAATTTTAACCAAAAAGGATGATGTATTTAATGTAATAAAATATTTTAAAAATTAGGTCGTGTCGCCTAGTGGCTCCGATCGTGATCTGCTCGGGGTCCGTCGGCGCTGCTCGCCGCACAGCGCGCCCCTCCAACGAGAGTAGCTTGGTAGTGGGGCTGCGACGATGCTAGTCGCAACATGCTCCCCGGGGTTGAAGGCTGCAGGTCTTCAACAGGATGCAGGAAGAGGGCATATGTTGTTGTAGGCCCTCTGAATTATTCCCTTTTTCGTGCAAATGTCTGCAACTCGGCTGACACGGTCTGGTCCTGTGTAGAGTCGCACCACTCTGCCCAAAAGCCACAAGAGCGGGGGTTGATTCTTGTCTTTGACTAGGACAAGGGCTCCCAATTTTATGTCGTCACCCGAAGAACTCCATTTGGTTTTCTGCTGAAGCAAAGAGATGTATTCTTGTGAGAATCTTTGCCAAAAATGTTGCTTCAGTTTCTCAATCCTTCCGTATCGTTGAAGGCGGTTGATGTTCTCTTCGTGGAGAGGAGGATGAGGAACTGACAAGAGTGAGCGTCCTATCAGAAAGTGAGAGGGGGTGAGACACGTCAGATCTGATGGATCTGACGATAGAGGCGTCAAAGGCCTTGAGTTTAAAATGGATTCAATTTGAATCAAGCAGGTAGACATCTCTTCATATGTTAAATGCGAAAGTGATAGAATGCGCCTAAGATGATGCTTGACTGATTTTACGGCTGATTCCCAAAGTCCTCCGAAATGAGGAGTGTAGGGGGGGATAAATTTAAATTCTATACCCTGGTTACTAATCTGTATTTCATCTGAATAATCTTTAAAAAGCTTAGTTATTTCGTTACAAGCTCCATGAAACGTCGTTGAGTTGTCGGCGTATACGGTCTGAGGTTTACCGCGCCGCGCGATAAACCGATAGAAAGCTGCAAGAAAAGCCTCCTTGGTCAGGTCCGTGACGAGCTCGAGGTGCAGGGCCTTGACTGCAAAACACACAAAAATACAAATATAAGATTTCGTGAGCTTGCCACCTCTACCCTTACGATCAACAATCAGCACTGGCCCGGCGTAATCTATCCCTGTGTGCAAAAAGGGAAACTCTAGGTGAGTCCTATCATCGGGTAGGTTGCCCATGACGGGCTGAACGGGTTTCGATTTAAACCTAACACAACGAACACATTTATGTACCGTGCGCCTAGCTAGGTTCCTCCCGCCCAGAGGCCAATACGTCTGCCTAATGTTTGCTAATAGTAACTGAGGACCTGCATGTAGTAAGCCTTTGTGATGTTTTGTGAATATGATATGTGTTAGGTGGTGCTTACCGCACAAGAGTACTGGGTGTTTAACATCATAGCTGTAATTGGAGTTGTTAAGACGTCCGCCTACTCTAATAATACCGTTTGAGTCTATGAATGGAGACAAAGGAGTCAATCGGTTTTTATGACTTAGCGATTGGCTCGACTTGAGTGCGGCGTACTCATCAGGGAACATTTCTTGTTATACTGTACGCAAAATAAATTGTTCTGATTGCTGAAGCTCTGAAATTGTTAAATTATTTTTTAATTTGTTTTTATTTCTGCAATTGTAAAAGAATCTTTTTATGTAGGCCACAACTCTAATTAACTTTGTATAGCTAGATGTTTTTTGTATTAATTTTTGTATGTTATTGTCATTGTCTGTATTGTCTTGTACGTGTAATGTTATTTTTGTTTCTCTGTTTTGTGATTCTGTGTGTACTGAAGTCTCTGGAAGTGGTTCCGTGTGTGAATTGGGAACTTTAGGAAACTGGATCGGTGTTGTATGGAGAAAATTAGGCCCAGACCACCACAGGACGGAGTCGCTGATGCAATCAGCCCTCACCCCGCGAGAAACCAGGTCTGCAGGGTTTTCTTTCGACGGCACGTAACTCCATCTATCACCGGCAGTGCTATCTTGTATTTCACCCACCCTGTTCCGAACAAAACTTTTAAGTCGGCTTGGTGACATAGCTAACCAGCCCAAAACAATCATGGAATCCGTCCAAAAGAAACAGCGTCCGATGTTCAGGGTGAGTGATTTTAACACTTTCGTGCAGAGTCTTGTGCCTAATAACGCCCCACAGAGTTCCAGCCTAGGGATCGTAGTCGGTTTGATAGGTGCTACCTTGTTTTTAGAAGTCAGTAAACAAACGATTACCTTGCCTTTGCTGGTTACCGTTCTGACATACACGCAAGCTCCGTATGCCCGTTCGGAAGCGTCTGTGAAAATATGGATCTCATACGTAGACTGAACGTCACCACAAACCCAACGAGGAATCCGTAAGTCATTGAGTGACTGCAGTGACTGAATGAAGTTAATGAACTCCATTTTTGTGTTAAATGGAACCCCATCGTCCCAATTACAATTGTCTGTCCAGAGTTTCTGCATTATTATTTTAGCCTCAACAATACAAGGACCAAGGAGACCCAGTGGGTCGAAGACCTGGCTGATAAGGGATAAAATAACACGTTTTGTTATTTTCTTTTTATTTGTATCCAGCTGAATGGAAAATAACAATTGATCTGAGATGGAGTCCCAATGCAAACCTAACGTTTTAGATGGAAAAGTGTCGTTCAGGTTTAACGTTTTCTCCTTGATGTTCTGATCTAATTTTTCTGAAACTGAATTTAATATTTCTGAATTATTTGATTGCCATTTCCGTAAGTTAAATTTAGCTGAAGTTAACGTGTCTATGACATTTTTACATAGTTCTACCACTGATTCGATAGACTCTCCTCCGCTTAAGAAATCGTCTACGTAAAAATCCCTACATATGGCATTTTTTGCTTGTGCATGTGCACACTGGTCTGCTAGAGAAACAAGACATTTCGTGGCTAGATACGGCGCGGATGCAGTACCATAAGTCACCGTATTTAACGTATATGTCTTAAGTGGCTCAGTCTTATCAAATCTGAAAATTATCTGCTGTAAATGACGTTGAGACGGTTCTACTAAGATGGCTCTGTACATCTTCTCTACGTCACTGGATACCACATACTTATGTTGCCTAAACCTAAGCAAAATGGAGAGTAGGTCATCCTGAACGACAGGGCCCACCATCTGAATACTGTTGAATGACTCACCAGTAGAAGTGATGGCTGAAGCGTCAAAGACGACACGTAATTTGGTAGTGGTACTGTCTTCACGGATGACTCCATGATGAGGTAGGTAATAGCTAATGGTATTATTCTGTGTTTGCTGTGTATTTTCACTCATATGACCCAACTCGACGTACTCCTCCATGAACTTTAAATACCTTTCTTTAAGTAGAGGTTCACGGTCCAGTCTGCGCTCGACGGAGAGAAAGCGACGTTTGGCCAGCCCGTAGGAGTCGCCAAGAGCCTCAGGTGAGTTTTTTAAAGGAATAGTCACTACGAATCGACCATCCTCATCTCGTCGAGTATGCTCAGCGAAACTCTGCTCACACGCCTGCTCTTCTTTGGACATGGAAAACTTGGAAGACACCGTGTCAAGCTCCCAGAATCGAGTGAGTACAGATGCCTCATTCTGAGTGAAATAACATATCTGGTTCTGACTGGGAGTGGTGGGAGTATGAACCACACCTGAGACCAACCAACCTAATTTAGTCTGCTGTAACTTAGGCAGTTGCCTGCCTAAGTCAATGAAGTTGGAACATACGACATCCCAAAATATTTCTGCGCCTACCAAAATATCAATAGCAGACGGCACATTGAACGTAGGGTCTGCTAGTTCGATACCTACAGGAAGGGGTATGTTCTGAATATCTACAGGATTAGACGGTAATGTCTTTGTGATCTCTGGCAAAATGTAACAGTTTATATTGACCTTGTATGCCCCCGAAAATGACTCGAAAGTTAGGTCACAAGACTCTGCACTGTAGGAAATTTGATTATTAATACCTGTGACAGTGGAGCCAGCGCTACGCCTTACCAGACCCAGCTTCTCACAGAGGCGCTGTGTGATGAAGTGGGAAGTGCTGCCGTTGTCTAGAAGCACGCGGGCAGTGTGACGCTTCCCCTGGGCATCTGACACCTTCACCAATGCTGTGGAAAGCAATACATGGGGTCTGTTAGAAGTCTGAATAATATCAGTTGATAAAACAACTGTATTCTGAATATTTGGTTCTGTAAAAGGTTCTTTATGCAGTAAAGTATTATGCTTTTTATTGCAGTATTTACAATGTGATAGTTTGCAATATTTTTCTGCATGACCAGGCCGTAAACAATTTTTACACACCTGAAATCCTGAAATTTTTTGCAGGCGCGTGTCCACGTCCAAGTCTCTGAATGGCTGACAGCTAAATAAAAAGTGGTTCTGATTGCACATAGGGCATGTTACTGTTTTATTCTGATCTGTAGTTTTAGCTGTCAGTGAAAAGTGTTTTGTTCTGTTTGTTTCTGTATATAATGTGTTCTGTTTGTTATGTGTTATCTGTTTGTTATTCTGTATAGTATCTAGTAAGTCTGCTCTGTTGTTGATAAATTTTAGAAAATTCTCTAATGAAGGGAGACCTGTGAGTGAGTTACGATGTTCTTCCCATTGACGATAAGTTCCATTGTCTAATTTCTTTGACATTATGTAAATAATAAGGGTATCCCAGTGGTCTGTGGGTTGACCCAAAGTGGCGAGTGCACGTAAGTTTTTATTAGTTACATCGACCAACTGCCTGAGTGAACGACTGGACTCCTTTTGAAATGTTTCCAAATTAAACAATGCATTAATATGATTATTAACTAACAGTCGTTCATTATCATATCTTTCTGATAATAATTGCCAAGCAATTTTGTAATTTGCGGCACTGAAGTCTAGACTCTGAATAATCAAGGATGCACTGCCCTTCAAAGATGCACGAAGGTAATGGAACTTATTTATGTCATTAATACTTTTGTTACTATGAATAAGTGAAATATACGTATCTCTGTATTCGAGCCAGTGCTGAAAGTTGCCGTCGAAACTGGGTAAGTTGATTTTGGGCAACCTCACGAAGTCATGCGCGTCTGTCAAGGGCCCGCTGTGCTCGCTCGACGCGGAGCCCGGCCGCGGCGGCAGCGAGCTGCGCCGGAGACCCGCCGCGCGGCTCAGCAGCGTGCGCGCCTCCGACACCATACCGTAGTACTGGGTTTCAAACTCCTCGCGCTCCGCGAAAACCCCCTCCGTATTCTCCGACAAGGTTTCCAACTCACTCTGTAATTCATCATAAGCACCGTATAAGTTTTCTATTTTATTCAGACGGCATTCCAGCTCAGTTATTTGTTGCTCAGTTAAAGTTGTACAGTTTCTGACTAATGACATATAATTAGTGAAAAGTGTAAGTTTGCCTAACAATGAGCCGCGTTTTTTGCGAATTTCCTTAATCTTAGCTTGATGCTCCATATTTTATAAGTCACTATTTTTAAACAGGTGCAATAAAACGTATGCAGTTGCAAATAACACGCACACAATAAAATCAGTTAGCAACAGGTGCACTTACAATAGACGCAATAAATTCCTAAGCGTGTTACGTAACTGGACGTTAAGCGTGCGAACGGCGAACTGCGGCGGTAAGCAGGGTAAGATAGGTAGGTAAATTGCTAGTTAAGCTAATCGTAAGGCGAAGAACTGCGTATTCTGATTTATAATAAAGCGTATTCTGATATACAATTGTTCGATAAGGGCTTATAAGGCATGATGGGTTGAAAAAATTATTAAGCTAAGCAAATTATATGGGAACGAATCTAAATATGAAGAGATTTAACAGCAAGACTCAAATAGTGCCACTTTAAACCCTTAAAAAACCCCTAAAATTAAGCAAATATTTGGAACGAACTCACTCAAGTCAGATATATCCTCTGTGTCTGTGTCCTCTGAATGCCCTTTCTGTGTTCGGGCACGGGTCGAAGTCCACAACGGCATGAACACTCCTTTATTTCTGTGTTTTCTGGCTTTTTGAAGACGGGTGAAGGACCATGTTAACTCCGATAGTTCAGTGGAATAAAAGATAGTAATTTTAACCAAAAAGGATGATGTATTTAATGTAATAAAATATTTAAAAAATTAGGTCGTGTCGCCTAGTGGCTCCGATCGTGATCTGCTCGGGGTCCGTCCGCGCTGCTCGCCGCACAGCGCGCCCCTCCAACGAGAGTAGCTTGGTAGTGGGGCTGCGACGATGCTAGTCGCAACAGTGGACGTTGTAACTTTTAAATTAAGCAAGCTAGAATGTTAAAACAAAAAAGTGAGGACTGGCCGTAGATGGCCGTGCCACAGAAATAAAAAAATATACAAAAATAAGACTAAGAAAACCCAAAACTAGCAATTCTAGCAACAATGTATAAAATAGCGTATCTGGAATACTAGTTTAATCGCTCATAGCAAACGTTGCGTGTAGGTTATAAACTTGGGTTTTTTTTATATTTGAAAGCTAAACTAATGTCAAATATCTTAAAGTAATAAAAAAAATAGGATTAATAGGGGTTATTTTTTTTGCATTTAAACATAATAAAGGAAACATTTTCTGTAAAAAAATGCTTATATTTAATTGATGGTGTTTATTTTTTGTGTATTTTTTTTAGTGGCACGGCCATCTTCTACCAATTCTCACTTTTTTGTTTTAACCTTAATTTAAAATTTACAACGTTTTGTTTACTTCAAGACAGCAGATGCTATTTAAAAAAATAAACGTACATATTTTTTTTATTTTTACTTTTTATTTTTTTTCTTATTTTTCTGGGCGATAAAATTGGCTCTTATTCCACCCCCTTTCATATGTGCACTTTATAAAGACTCACACTGTATGTGTCTTTTCTTTTTGAATGACGTATTTTGCGGGATTATTTTTTATTTCCATATACATTTTCCTCTAATGCTCTCTTGTTTACCAGTCTTTCTTACCTCTAGTTTTTTTATTGTTTTCGGCATTTCTGATTCTGAAAAATAATTATATTTATACTTACTAAGTGGAAGCGGACTTACCAAAAATAATATAAACAATTAATAAAAAAAACATCGCATAAAATATATCCTTTTATAATGTGGGGATCAAGCAAGACTGATACCTGGTACTTTAACGTCAAATAAAAATAGAATAGATTATTGATATAAGTGAGCAAACCATCCCAACTATTCAACAGTATATCAAATATAGGGTGACTTTAAATTAGTTCTTGATACGAAAGGCTATGCATGTGCTCATGATAACGAATAACTTTCCCTAAGGAACCCATAGTCAAATCGCAAAAAAAATTTTTGGACTCTTCATACTAATTTGGCCGGTCAGTTCATCGATTTGTATGGAGGGTCAAAAATTTTTTTGCGATTTGAATATGGGTTTCTTAGGGAAAGTTGTTTGTTATCATGAGTACAATCATAGACTTTCGTATCAAGAACTAATTTAAAGTCAGCCTATATATTAAGAAAAAGTAACCAAATTCTATAATACCATCAGATTTACCAAAGGCGTTAGTTACTTATAGAATTTAAACCCTAAAACGCATAAAATATAATTTTAATTTCCTCACTTTAATTTCTGAAGGAAATCGACGGTAATGAGTCTGAGAGTAATGCGTTTTGAAAGGTTTTCTAGAGTTTACACCGATACTCTAACATATACCTAAATTTTATTGATCAACCGTGTGAACATTCACCTACAACAAATATTTCCAGGGCAAAGTTTTATTAAAACATTTATTAGAAAATTACCGTATAAACCCGCGCCGGGGAATGAAAAAAAAGTGTAACAATCTCCAAAAGTGCGAGAATTTGTGAATAGGGTTTCGGGATTCCCGGGTTATTTTCATTTTCCCGGGAATTTCCGGGAATGCGGGAATGCAGAATTTTAATAAACAAATATCAAATTGTTGGTTTTATTGTTTATTTTTTGTTTTGTTTGGAAGCGCCAATTTCTTTAAATTAGAGATGCGCCGAGTACGCGTTTACTACTCGGTACTCGGCGTACTCGGCACTTTCATTAATACTCGTACTCGGCCGAATTACTCGGTTCAAATGACCAGTACTCGGTTCAAATAAAGTAATATAATTTGAAAGATAATATAACGAAAACAAGCCTGTTTATTAAATAAAGTAGAGCTTTTATTAAAGAAAACAAATGGAACTATAATTTATGTAGAGAACAGTATTTTAAAATTGAACCATTATTATTTACAATGAATAACAAACAATCTACGACTATCATATTCATATACGCAGTGGAAGCTTTGTTCAGAAATTTCAGAATACAACAACATTATAAAGGATTCAACAATTAAGACATTGATATTTGAAATTAGCAAAGGCAAGTTAAAATGGAGGAATAAAAGGACTCTAACAACTTGTTCTTTTGAAAGTAAAAAAGAGCGTTTGAGGAGCGAGCATTAGTGAGCTATGAAGGAGTAAGGAAGTACTGTTATGGTAAAAAAATCTAATTAGAGATTTTGATGGCGATCGATTGTCTTGCACGAATAGAGCCCAAAAAACTAGAAATAAAATAAATGACTGTGTATGTGTGTGTCTGTTTGTGCATGTCTGCCCGGTACTGTAGCGCCAAAATCACTGGACAAAGTTGAATTTTTGGGTTAGGGCAATATTTTGTTAATATCTTCAACCGTTTCTATTTCTTCATAGACATTACCCGCTTCAGAAAACAATCGCTTTTTTATGAGCAGCGAAAAAATCGCAAAGGTCACTAGATAAAGATATCAAGGAGACCTACATTTCATTTTTTTTGTCAAATTAAATTATGTTTTTAATGTGTAGTAATATTGGGATAGGATACCAAACTGCTGTAGTAGCTACTCCAAACGAGAAAACTTCGTACGACAGAACTCACTGCTATAGACGAAAAACCTATATAGGCTGATATTTTATCTCTGATATTATGAGTAATTTGTGTTAAACGTTTTATCTGGGGCCTTCCTGATGCAAAGGTTGTCCATCGCTATTAAGCGTGGAAACGCTGCAAGCGTGATGGGCACGTTTGCGTTTGGAACGTCTAAGGGTGGACTCTTCGACTAAACATGCCTTATGGTGGATTTTTATATTAATAATTGACTATATATAATATTGTAATTTAGTTAGCTAATTAAATGAGATTTTACGTAAAAAACATTATAAATTATATGTATTAATTAACTAAACCGAGTAACTCGGTACTCGGTTACTCGGTAAAACTTGTACTCGGCGCATCTCTAGTATAGACTAATATTTTATCTCTGATATTGTGAGTCACTTCTGTTAATCGTTTATCGTTTATTAATAGAGAAACAGGCGAAATAAAAAGTCGCGAACAAGATTATGTACTAGACACAGATCATGGTAAAATTACAGATCATTCTGTAGTGACGAGAATGAAGACTGAATGGGGAGTGTAGGATTAAAAATGTTGAAAAGTTTCGAAATTACCCAAATAAAGTTTTATGAAAAGGTGAAATCATGATTAAATTCATGATTTCACCTTTTCATAAAACCTTCCTATAATAATAATATGAACTGCAATATAGTGTGTCCCTGGATAAAGTGCAATCCCGAAAGGGGATGAAACTAGACCATGAATCATTGACTAGAAAAATATTAAAAAAAATTATAAAAAATTGTAGGATTTATTGGTATTTTAAGATTTTCATGTTTCATTAAGGACTCTATGTACAAAAGTATTGATTTCTTCCAAAATAATGGGTCTATTTCTTTGAAATAAAAAAAAACAGTATGCCTAATACCTGGCGATGACCATGAAATAATAAATAGTCCGCAAAAAAGTAACTATCTTGGGTAAAAAAAAATATTTTTATGAAAAAAATGATTTTTTTAGACGTTTATTTTAAAAAACTTCAAATTACTAAAAAAATGTGCCCTATAACTATGTAATTTTATAGCTTACTTTTATTCTTTACCATTTTAGCTTCCAAATAAAAAAAAAACAATGTTCTAACTAAAAAAACACGCTATCTACGAACTTTTAAAGTGGAGCCTAATCGTGTTACCGTGCAGGTAGAGACCGTTTTTTCCATTGTTTCCGTCCTACTCTGTGCCCTTCGGCAGTCGCAGTCCTTTTGTTCTACACTCAGGTAGAGGGAAGGCGAGGGGAGGGGAGGCAGGGGGTTCGAAACAGGACTTACAATATCACCCAGACAGTCGCTCCGATATTCTCGCCGCTGCTACTACTGTTCTCGTTCTCGCATTGTGTTCTCGTTGATTTGTTATTAAGTTTTTGTTACATTGTTGACTGTTACGTTTTCTACTGTTCGTTACGTTTGGACTGTTCCTGTTCTGCTGTTAAGTGTTGACGAAATGCCGCGATTGACAGAGTTCTCACCTCGAGAAATAGCCGACATGCATTATTATTATGGCATGTCACATGGTCGCACAACAGTCGCTCGGACTGCATACATAAATGCTTTCCCGGGCAGACTCATACCTTCAGCTCGAAAATTTCAAGAGATTCATAGGAGGCTCTCCAACATTGGACTTGGTTTGGCACGAGATCGCCGTGAGCAACCAGCTGTCGTTATTGACAATGCGATAGAAGAGGCCATTTTAAACGATCTGTTTGCTGACCCTACAACAAGCATAAGACGATTAGCGTTGCGTCATGGCATATCGAAGACGTCTGTCTGGCGAATTTTGAAAAAGGAGGGATTGCATCCTTTCCATTACCAACGAGTACAACATTTACACGAAAATGTAGATAATCGTCCAAGATGCGTAATGTCGACGTGGATTCTAAGAAAAATTAGAGCTGACCCAAATTTTCCCAAACGCATTTTTTGGATGGACGAAGCGACATTTACCCGAGACGGCATTACAAACTGCAGAAATTTGCACCAGTGGTCTCACGAAAATCCACGATTGAAGCGGGCATCTACTTTTCAAGTAAAATTTTCAATAAACGTATGGGCAGCCTTAATCGACGACATTTTATTGGTCCAGTCATTTTACCCACAACCCTAAATGCTGAACGTTTTTTAGAATTACTACAAAATTTACCCATGTTGATGGAAGATGTTCCCCTGGCTACGAGACGGCGGCGTGGGCGTATGTATCTCCAAATGGATGGATGTCCTGCACATTATGCGCGGGAGGTGCGGCGATTTTTGAACGAAAATTACCCGAACCGGTGGATTGGCCGAGAAGGGCCAGTAGGCTGGCCAGCGCGTTCACCTGATCTGACACCCCTAGATTATTTTTTATGGGGTGTCATGAAGCAAAGAGTATACAGCACGCCAATAAATACCGAGGCACAGTTGCACGACCGAATAATTCAATGCGCAAATGACATTAAAAATGATCCAGGAATGATTCGTAGAGCCACTAACCAAATTAATATTCGTGCAGTAATGTGCTTGCAAAATCGAGGAGGCCATTTTGAACATTTAATGCATTAAATAAAAATGCAAAATTGTAAATTATGGATAATTTTATTAATAAAGTTATTGTGATTAAAGTCTGACTTTTATTACCTACTAAAATGTAAATAACTCCTACCTAGCCAATTTTTGAGTTAGAACATTGTTTTTTTTTATTTGGAAGCTAAAATGGTAAAGAATAAAAGTAAGCTATAAAATTACATAGTTATAGGGCACATTTTTTTTGTAATTTGAAGTTTTTTAAAATAAACGTCTAAAAAAATAATTTTTTTCATAAAAATAATTTTTATTACCCAAGATAGTTACTTTTTTGCGGACTATTTATTATTTCATGGTCATCGCCAGGTATTAGGCATACTGTTTTTTTTTATTTCAAAGAAATAGACCCATTATTTTGGAAGAAATCAATACTTTTGTACATAGAGTCCTTAATGAAACATGAAAATCTTAAAATACTAATAAATCCTACAATAATTTTTTATAATTTTTTTTTATATTTTACTAGTCAATGATTCATGGTCTAGTTTCATCCCCTTTCGGGCTTGCACTTTATCCAGGGACACACTGTATATGTTAAATAAAAATATTCTGGCATATTATTCATTCCATATTACTAATCACTTTCATGTAAACCTAATGCATATACATATAAGAATTCATGTCGGGGATGGGGCGAAAATAAGGCGGAAAACACACTGCTCCGCTCACCGCGGCGAATTGCGGTGGAGCGGATTTAAACTTTGTACTGTAAAATGTTGTTTTGTATACAAAAACCGCGGGGTACCACACACTGGCACCGCTTCTCCGCCCGGAGGCGCGATTCGCACGACGGATCCGCGCTCCCGGATGGCGACGCGGTGCGATTCGCTGGGCACCACACACTGACGCCGCTTCTCCGTCCGGAGGCGCGATTCGCGCGCGATCCGCGCAAAAACGAAACAGAACTACTGCTTCAGAACAAGGTCGGTAGGACAACAAATAGAGTCGTCTCTACTTTTTTTTGTACTATGGGAACCAGAGACTGAACCAGAGACTGACAGAGTGTGTGGTACCTACTTTCGCATAATAAATGTTATAATATGTGATTTACTCAATAATGTTATTATTTGTAACGAAATAATGTAATAATAGTAAAGAACCTCTTATATTATTATTTTTATCTTTTGTTCCAACTACCAGACGATCTTACATCAACTCCCTGAGCGAAGCCGGGCCCTCCAGCTAGTGAAGATATAGTTCACTTCGATGTTTTTCTAAGAATGTTTGCCGTAGTAAAAAATATTTTCGTTAAAAAATGAATTAGAAGCGACTTCACTATCAACTGTGTTCTAATCGAAACGCTGTGACGTGGAATGCTACAGAACACAGAGATAACAGTAAGTAAAGCACTCCTGCTACGCGAAAGTTGTTTAACATGAAAAAACGGGCAATTTGCGTTTATAATACTGATAATTTGCAAAGAAATATTAAGAAATTAATATATTTATTAATCAAACCCGTTTCGTTATTCTATAACATACATTTTGTTGCTTCGATTTACTGAGTTTGCTTGCTGTTTTTCCGTGATTGAATCTTTACGCTGTGGTTTTGCATACGCATAGGTCAAGTTAGACTGGATGGAAAACATAGTTATATGAAACCATCGCGACTTACCATTCAAGGTTGACCTCTGTTGACAAAGATGTATACGTATATATAGGGTGACTTTAAATTAGTTCTTGATACCAAAGGATATGCATGTGCTCATGATAACAAACAACTTTCCCTAAGGAACCAATAGTCAAATCGCAAAAAAAACATTACTCTTCATACTAATTTGGCCGGTCCGTTGGCCGATTTGTATGGAGGGTCCAAAACTTTTTTTGCTATTTGACTGTGGGTTCCATAGGGAAAGATGTTTGTTATCACGAGCACATGCATAGCCTTTCATATCAAGAACTAATTTAAAGTCACCCTATATAGGATAAAGTACTACCCTGCTTTTTGGAAGGAGTATTGTATGGAATTCAGTTTCTATACCTATTCTTGTTCTGAGCTTGTTACAAACAAAAACAATCCTTGTTACATATAAACACGTTCGAATATTAGATAAACGTATGACGAAAATCGTCGTGCACCGCAACTTCGGACGAAATTCGGACGGAAACCGCCCGGCGGTGGCGCGGAATCCGCGCCTTCGTCGTGCACTGCAGCTTCCGACGAAATTCCGACGGAAACCGTCCGGTAGAGCGGATCGCTGCCGCATGCGAATTTCGTCGCTCCGCGCTGCCGTCCGAATTCCGCCTCAGTGTGATATCCGCGTAAGGCCTTATCGATACCCCTCCTTATTTAAGATATTTTTCTAATTTTAATTAATAGAATATAGGAAATTAAAAAAAATCGATCATTTTTTAAAATTTCCCATACTAAATCGAATAGTGAATCAAAAGTGGTGCACAACGTGGTGGCTCTCTAATATTTGTGAGAAAAACACTAAAAGCTAAGGAACGAAAGGATGTGATCAGTCTTTCGATTGAAAAAGTAGTAGAAATTTCTTGCGTAGAATTAAATAATCATATTGTTTTATGCGTGGCCCACCTATGATGAAAACTTCACAGACTTTGAGAAGGTAATGGAAGATGCGTTAGGGATTTTAATTAAAACAAATATTATAAATACATTATCATCTGTGGTGATTTCAACGTAGATTTGCTTGAAAAGAAATCTCTTTCGACTAGGTTAATTTGCCTCTTCAAATCTTTTGATTTACAGTACATATTCTTAGAACCAACTAGGATAACGGAGTCTAGAACTTCATGTATTGATAACGTTTTCTGTAATTGCAATTTTTATGATAAAAACGTTTTAAATTGTTTAAAGTCGGATCACAGTGGTCAAATAGTTAGTTTTCCTGTACAAAAACTAAAAGAAGTAATTAAATTGCAAACAAGGCCAGTCACAGCTAGTAGGATATAGAGATTTAGAGATAAACTTGACGAAAAATTGCAAATACCAGACACATGTACATTAGAAGTAAATAGATTTTATAACGATATTTTTACCATTATAGATAGGGAATTCAAAAACATTTTTAAACAAAAATCTACAATGATTAACCAAAAGTTTAAATTTTGTGACCCGGCAACTGTTGGAATTCGCAAAATCAGAGAAAAACTTTTTGAACTTTACGACAAAAAGACTTACGTGTTTGATGAGAATTTTATTAACTACGTTAAGGATTATTCAAAAAAATTTAACCGTTAAATCTAATCATATAGCTAGAAAAATAAAATTATCTACAAATAAAGTAAAAACTGTATGGAATATTATTAATAGAGAAACAGGCGAAATAAAAAGTCGCGAACAAGATTATGTACTAGACACAGATCATGGTAAAATTACAGATAATTCTGTAATAGCTCAAGAATTTGAAAAAAAAATCACTAACATACCCGTAAAAACGCCCGTACAAGCTCAAATATTATTAGAGGAAAACGTTATGTCATATTCTTCAGTATTTACTTTTAAAGAAATTGAGCCAAATGTTGTTGTAAAGACTTTTAAATCTTTTAAATTAAAAAATACAGAAGACCTCTGGGGATTATCAGTTAGTTTAATCAGTAATGTAATACATATTTTAGCACCATATTTGGCTTGCTTGTATAATACCAGCGTTAACAGTGGTGTATTCCCCGATCTTATGAATCTTATAATCTTATAAAATAGGTAAGACGTCGTTAAAGGTGGACGTGCGCATGATAAAGTTATTTTAAAATAATAAATGCTTTTGCAGTGCATAATAAATAATAAACAGAGTGCAGTTGATGCAGAGTGCAGTTTCGTGTGTCCGTTCTAATCCATCACGGAAGTTACTATTCAAGACAAGCGGTCTACCGGGGCTCCCCTCACACCGGCGAGTAAGAAGGTCGGTTGCTAAAATTCATCTTCTTCGCACACAGCGCATCTGCGTTTGTCTCATAGATTATACCTGCAGAGCAGACAATCACATCAACATGGATAAGTTCTTGAACAAAGATTTCAATTCCGATTCGGACATACCTAAGTCCACTAAACAATCGGATGGCATTAGGAAACGCAAATTCGATGATAATCTCACTGAATCGTTCGATCAATTTACAAAGGATATGAAAGTGACTTTAAATAAATGGAAGTCTGATTTGGAAAAAGATTTTTCACAAATTAACAATAAGTTGGATAACATAATTCAAAATGATCTCACCAAATTGACAGAGACATCAACCGAATTAAAATCAGAGATTAATTGCATCAGGAAAGAATATACTGAGATAAAAGCTGCGGTTCAAAATTTTGACATAAAACAGAAAGAAATCCAAAATGACATCTCTTCATTGCAGTGCTCAGTGCAGTATAACAACAACCAAACTGAGGACTTTAAGAAGAAAATAGACTCGCTCTCAGGTGACTCCAAGAGGATAACAAATTTGGAGTCGGAGCTCAATGATTTGAGGCAACATAACACGCAACTAAAACTGGAAATTAACGCGAATGATCAGAGAGACAGACTGCTGAACTTAGAAATAATTGGCATTCCGGAGTCTAAGAATGAGAATCTGAGCGAGATCTTGTTCCAAATAGCAAATCAGGCAGGTGTCGAGATAACAACATATGATATCATTCAAATTAACAGAATCACCCCGCGAACTGGTTTGAAGGATCGTCCTAGAGTTGTCATTGCCAAAATGAAGACAAGGCTTATTAAAGACAATATTTTATCTGGAATAAAGAAACGACGTCTAACATCCAAGGACCTTGATCTGCCTGGCGAAGCTACGTCAATCTTCGTTAATGAGCATCTCACCCCTTATAATAAACAACTATTAAAAAAGGTGAAAGATACGGCGAAACTCATGGGATATCAGTTCACATCACAGTAAAAAATGGGAGGATATATATAAGAAAGAACGATACTTCACGCGCCCAGCAAATTATTTCGGAAGTCGACTTAGTGAAAATCACATGAAGTATTTGGTATTAGTACTATGTTTATTGTTACCTGTCTTCTCTTCTTCAGGGCATTTATATTCTTTGCCCATGCACAGCGACGAGACGTTCTCTCGAATTATATTACATACTCGTATAGCTATGTTAATGTGCCTGTATCGTAAGTTTAGTTGTGGAAAAAATCAAGTAAGTAAATGCAGTAAACATTTAGAGTTTTCATGTTATATTTACATATATTATTTGTACGATATATATCATCATATTTTCAAATCACTACAATTTAAGTATCTCGTAATGTCACTCGAAAATGTAGATCTCACTGTCTTCTGTTGCAATAGCAAACCGTGGTTTACGACTTTAATGATGCGACATAAACATATTCAGCAGTTTTCTTATCTGGCATCTTTAATACAATACACTATAAAATATATTGATCGAAGCCTGAGGAGTTTATTACAAAAGTACGTAATGTGGTCAATTTTAGTTTATAATATTTTGGTATGCGTAGGTATGTGCGACTCGGAGTTTCTTTCACTACCAGTGCAGTTTTCAATCTATAACAAAGTGTCAATTATAAGTTTCCCGTGTCGAAGTCAAGGAATATACCGAATATGCGATATTTTACAGGTTAATACTACGTTAAACTGTTATGCTTGCGCCCGTATCACATTTTTCTATAATAATACAATCTACCCACATGCCTTATGTAACATTTCCATACTACTTATGCATTTTTCACTGTTTTACAGATGGTCATGTATTAATCTTATTGAGAATAGCATTGTACTAATAAATATAATGGTTTATAAAAATTATACGTATTATGTGCCTATATACCTATGTACATCCCACGCACAAATTTTCTTAAAGATAACCATTCATTATTTGCGAATGCCAAACTTAGATACATTATCGTTTAAACAAATGGTAGGTTTGTGTTTTAAAAATGTTGAGCCATAACTTAAAAGTATTTTATCAAAATGTGCGTGGGCTCAGGACGAAATGTCTTGATTTCAGTCAAAATATTTTGGCCAGTAATTTTGACATAATTGCAATCACAGAAACATGGTTACATAAGGGCATTTTCGATAGGGAACTATGTGATGACAGCTACGACGTGTTCCGGTGTGACCGTGACATAGCATTGACTGGCAAAAAAACGGGAGGTGGCGTGTTGTTGTTGGTGCGTAGATCGCTTAATGCCATGCGTAGTGTGCGTGACGCCGGCGGGCCCACTGAAATGCTAACTGTTATAATTCCTGCCAATGTCCTCTCCGCTACTAATGATCTATATATCAGTGTAGTATATATACGTCCATACGATTCTTCTAAACCTTATCGACTATATTCGGATATAGGGGCTATTTTATGTACAGTTAATTCCTCATTTGAAAGCGATCCCAATATTAATTATATTTTACTGGGTGATTTCAATTTACCTTGCCTACACTGGAATAATGATGGGTCATCATATATAAGACAAGGTCCAACGGAAGTGCAAAATTCCAGCCAACTTTTACTTGAAGGCGTTGGACTTAATGGTTTTACTCAATATAATTTTTCAAGAAATCATGCAGACAATACTTTAGACCTTGTTTTTTCCAACTTACCCGTTCTATTAATAGAAAGTTCTTTTTCGTTAGTTAACCCCGATAAAGCTCACACTAGCCTGTCAATGGAAGTAGAAGACCTTTCTATTTCACCTCTCAAAGAAGCGGATACGCATAGGCGGAAGTTTTTGAAGGCTGATTATGATAATATCAATAAATATTTTTCCGATCTTGACTGGCAACTGCTTTTTAGCTCTTATAATTGCGAAGATGCTACTAATCTTATGTACAAATATAAATCGATTGCATTGACAAGTTTGTGCCTATTTCTTATAACAATCATCACCATGAATATCCAATGTGGTATAGTAAAGCACTCATAAATATAATAAAAGAAAAACACAAAGTACACAGGATTTGGAAACAATATGGCAATAGGCGTGATTACAAAGAATTCTCCCTATTAAGAAAGAGGCAGCAAAGAGTGCAAAAATATTGCTTTGATAAACACATAGTTAGGACTGAAAAAATGATAAAATTAAGGGCTAAAACGTTTTGGTCATACATAAAATTTCAGAGAGGTGGATCTAATTATCCTAAGGCAGTGCAGCATGATGGTGTCAGGTACACTCGCCTGTATTAATAGGGTCAGCCAAGAAGGCTTATAATCGCTTACACATATTTATTCTAATTTACTCACACATACAAGAATGCTTTTCTGTTTAGGAAAATTCTACCTTCAATCAATGAGTTTAAACTCAAAGTCGAATATAACACTTACTTAGTGACCTCTATGTAATATAAAGAGAACTGCTTTGAAGTGAACAAATACTGTCTGGCTGGAGGATTATTAAAAAATTGCCGATACTAAGATCCCTCGGACAACATAAAATATTGACGTGACCACTAGCGCCACTGTCTTCGAAGCATATAAATAACATTATGTGGCACTAGCGTAGCCAAACGTAGCGGTATTTCATCCTAGAAGTTAGCTGCGATTGTAGCCTTGTGGTTACCGTTTCTGCGTTCGCGTCAGCGATGCTAGGTTCGGATCTTTCTATGAGTTAATTTTTTTTTTTTGTAAAACATAACAGCTACCAAATATCATGTATCATTTTAATACTGATATGATAATTTATATTATATATAAATTAAGTTATATATAAACGAAATAAAAACAAAACTTTGAATAAATATTAATTTATTATCCTGATTTAATTTTTTTTGGGATAACATTAGGTATTTTATAATCATAATCATATAATTACTTACTAATTACTACGATTAATGTCTTAAGGTTAAGCTTAATTATTCGTTTACGTGATGAAAAGATTATTGAAGCTAGACCTTAAGAACACTAAAACTTAACATGCTTAGTATTAACAACACTTTTAAATTTTAAAACCAAAAACTACTATAACATGTATAATAAGCTGAAAAATAATTCTATTGAAAAATGATAGAAAATAGTTTAAAATTAAACCAATATATAGAAAACTAATATTTTGTATAACCACCATTATTTTCTATAATAGATCGGCGTTTATTATAGAACTGACGATACTGGAACAAATATCTTAATTCTTCCTACACTTGCTGACAGTGCGATGAATATTCTCTGGAAATGTTAGCCTATTCCGTTTATGCTCATCGATTAAGCTGGGTTTCTTTGTATTCCTTGCTTATGTAGGCCTCGCCGAACGGTATCCAGCGAGGTATCAAATCTTACGGCAAAGTCGTTAGTTCGTAAGAAACCATTTTCTTCATAAGCTTCAATCATGTCTTTCTCTTGGATGTCATTAATTAGATATTATACGCGAGCGGCCACTTCGCGGTCGAGTTATTAACGTTACCTTCCTGTTCGTAACGTGTTATCCAACGTTTCACAGTCCTCCACTAAAACAATAAATACCTGATTAAAATTGGTATTGGTATATTTAAAAAATGTTAAACGAGTACACAAAACATATAAAATAAGTAGGTAGCTATACAAAATAGTAATTAAAATACTTACACTCACGCTTAGATTAGTCGCATTAATAATTTGAGATTTATTAGGTATACAACAATACGATGCTTCTCCTCCAAACTTATATTATTACTCATTTTAAAATAAAACACAGTAAGGCGAAAAACACACTGCTCCGCTCACCGCGGCGAATTGCGGTGGAGCGGATTTAAACTTTGTACTGTAAAATGTTGATTTGTATACAAAAACCGCGGGGTACCACACACTGGCACCGCTTCTCCGCCCGGAGGCGCGATTCGCACGACGGATCCGCGCTCCCGGATGGCGACGCAGTAAAATTCGCTGGGTACCACACACTGACGCCGCTTCTCCGTCCGTGGGCGCGATTCGCGCGCGATCCGCGCAAAAACGAAACAGAACTACTGCTTCAGAACAAGGTCGGTAGGACAACAAATAGAGTCTCCTCTACTTTTTTTTTGTACTATGAGAACCAGAGACTGACAGAGTGTGTGGTACCTATTATCGCATAATAAATGTTATAATATGTGATTTACTCAATAATGTTATTATTTGTAACGAAATAATGAAATAATAATCCTAAGTAGGTATATGATATTATATTTATATTATGTTATATACATGACTTGTAACTTGTGTTATTAAATAAATGCTCGGGGAGCGGGAGGGGGTGAGGCTCGGGGTGCGGGGGATGAGGTAGGGTATTTTAAAATAATTATATACCCTGAAAACGAAAAAGATTGTTAATGAACCAGATATGTGAATTGTTAGACTAAGGATTCAATAAAAAAACCTCTTAGATTTTTTTTTATCTTTTGTTCCAACTACCAGACGATCTTACATCAACTCCCCGAGCGAAGCCGGGCCCTCCAGCTAGTGAAGATATAGTTCAATTCGATGTTTTTCTAAAAATGTTTGCTTCAGTAAAAAATATTTTCGTTAAAAAATGAAGTAGAAGCGACTACACTATCAACTCTGTTCTAATCTGTAAACGCTGTGACGTGGAATGCCACAGAACACAAAGATAACAGTAAGTAAAGTACTCCTGCTACGCGAAAGTTTGTTTAACATAAAAAACGGGCAATTTGCGTTTACAATACTGATAATTTGCAAAGAAATATTAAGAAATTAAGATATTTATTAATCAAACCCGTTTCGTTATTCTATAACATACATTTTGTTGCTTCGATTTACTGAGTTTGCTTGCTGTTTTTCCGTGATTGAATCTTTACGCTGTGGTTTTGCATACACATAGGTCAAGTTAGACTGGATGGAAACATAGTTATATGAAACCATCACGTCTTACCATTCAAGGTTGACCTCTGTTGACAATGAAGTATACGTATATATAGGATAAAGTACTACCCTGCTTTTTGGATGGAGTATTGTATGGAATTCAGTTTCTATACCTATTCTTGTTCTGAGCTTGTTACAAACAAAAACAACCCTTGTTACATACATACACGTTCGAATATTAGATAAACGTATGACAAAAATCATCGTGCACCGCAACTTCGGACGAAATTCGGACGGAAACCGCCCGGCGGTGGCGCGGAATCCGCGCCTTCGTCGTGCACTGCAGCTTTCGACGAAATTCCGACGGAAACCGTCCGGTGGAGCGGATCGCTGCCGCATGCGAATTTCGTCGCTCCGCGCTCCCGTCCGAATTCCGCCTCAGTGTGTTATCCGCGTAATATTAAACGAAAATGTAAAAGACAGGAACAGCTGACTATTAAAAACACACCGGCAGCCAGCACCCTCAATAATAGCGAACTTACAATGACAAATTGCAAAATCATTCCGAAACTAACTTCACTGCAGTCAAGATCACTTTCAAATTGTTGCTGGTATAAAATAAAAATGGTTTCTATAAAATGAAAAACTTAAAAAAACGAACTCCTATTTAATACTAAACCTCGAGGATTCGAACCATCGTCGTTGGCTCGCTTATCTCTGCTGTTCTAACCATGGAAGCTATGAAAAACTTAAAAAAACGAACTCTTATTTATTACTAAGCCTCGAGGATTCGAACTATCGTCGACTCGCTTATATCTGCTGTTCTAACCGTTGGAGCTATGAAGCTTACGTCTGATATAGTGAAATTGAAGATATTACTCGGTGTATACAGTTATCTATCATATCAACAAGCTGCGTCATTTTATGTCAATGTGTGAGTATACATATCTACAGCGGCCGATGCGCAAGCAACTCGTTTTCTTTTAACTGACCCTAGTTTTGCGGTTGACCGTACACTAACGGTGAACAAATTTGTGAAGTGTGATGAGGGCGATACGATTTCGATAGGTACTTTGCCGACTAATATTTATTATTATATAATATATTTATTATTGTAGCGCGCACTACTTTTTATTAATACAAGGGCCATGTTTTAAGACTCTACATGCCTCCAACAGTCTCCACAGAGGAAAGCTCGTTCGCACCATGGTCAGAACTGAAGGATCTGTACCCTCTTAATAAGTACCTATCGCGGTGTACCTATGATGCATAGCAAAAGGACATCATTTAAGACAGCTATCTCCAACAATATTCAAGGTGAAAGCTCGTTTCAACCATGATTAAAATGAAGGATTTGTCCTAAGCTTTACCTCAAATGCACTTTGGCATTTACCTACTTTTTTTTCAAAACCTTGCCATACCGAAACACATCGCTACACTCTATACTAACCGCATACCTACATAATACTAAGTGAATGCTCAGGCATGAACGCTTCAGCACTTTTGGGTGATCAGGCCAATCGTGTTACGAAACACCAATACCAAAGTATTCCTTAGCTTCCTATTATAACTTATCTTCTTTTCCATACCTAACTAATAAGACTATTCATTATCCTTTCTGACACTTTATCTGTCATCTTTTTAACGGCTTAATTTTTTTTTCTCTTTATTAGTTTCTCTGTGTCATTACTCATTAACGTTTTAAAATTATTTTAAACTGTTCTAACACGTAACGAATATTGTATTGGATTACCTAGTGACAGTGTGATAACTCCTTATCGTTTATGCTTATAAGAACATTTTACTGACATGATTTGAAACTTGACGATGCACTGCTCTACTTTATGTTACCTATCTATAACTTACCACCAAGTTTATACCTAGCTTTAAATTCAATCTATGATTTTTTCTTTGTAGTTAAAGAAGAAATTAGCTAAACCGAACCCCTTAATTATTTGTTAACGTTTTTGTTTTAAACAGTAATGTGACTCCCAAAAATTATACATTGAAATTGAATAATATTACAGTAGAAAATGCACACTAGTCAAAAATGTAGCTAAATACGTCACAGCGATCATCACGTGTAAGGTTGACCCAATACATTTCCGTTTGTTATACCTAAATGCGCCATATAAGAATTAATAAAATCTCAGATAAATCTATAACTAAATTAGGTTTTTCAGTAGAAAATATTAGTTGATGTTAATAATATAAAGTTATGTACACTAATTAATTTTTTTTTTAACTCGTATTAAATAAGCAATTTTATAAAATAGTTATTTCGTTTTAAAATCCAATAAAGTGATGATTGATCATCTTAAACAACTTTAGACCTTCTTAAAATTTTATCAAGAATCACCGTAAATTGAAACATTCGCCCCGTTAAAATATAATACGTAATGACGTCAAAACTTGTTATTGGCTATAGTTTTTTTTTATTAATAATTGTTTCCATTACAGTGTTAACTACCAGTAAATTTTCCTGAGAAATAACATAAAATAAAATTTGGTCAGCATACAAATAAAAGTTAAAAATAGGTTACTATATTTTGAAAAGTAATTTACAAATATCTAAGTGGCAATCATAATATTTTATTTCGTAAGTTCCAACTGATAACTAAGTAGTTTAATTGGAACATTGTACTTTGTACTTAAATATGTACCTGCAGCAAATTCGTGGAAGATGAACTGCAATACTGAAATGGAAAGGTATTTAGCGCTGCAACTTACTTGTCTGTTGCGAAATGATATTTGAGAATGCGCTGTCTAATCAATTTACCGTTCTTTGCATGTACTTTTGTTAGCTTGTAATGAAACTTGACATAATTATTACGATAATTTAATTGTCTCTACATAAATGTAGCTTTTCATGTCCAAAAGGGGGTAAAATTTTAAACAATAAAAAAGTATTTGACCAACATCTCATCTTTATGTATATATTTTTGGCTTTTAAAAAAGGTATAACTGAATAATTTCATACTTAATACAATGTTTTATATGAAGGTCAAAAAAATATGACAATGTGAATCACTTTATTTACCTATTAAAAATTCATTTGCGCGGATTTCTGGAAACCAATAAGTACCTAACTCTGTACCTGTCCTGTAATTGATAAAAAAATCAAATTACCAAAATCAAATGTTTAACTCGTCAATTAAAATATTTTTTTATTTTTCTTAATAGTTTGCATTTTTGGAAGAAACAAAAAAAACAACACGTACACTATGCAACTGCAAATCAATTTTGTTAAGGCGAGGTAACACAACCGAAATATTAAAGTTTAGATTATTTTGAGAGGAAAAAGAATCTGAAATTAGAGTAACTTATCAATGTACTTTTTTGTTGTTTCACATATATAAATACAAATACAAATTTGTATATAAATACAAATATCTTATTCAACCTTAAGTTTCGCTAATTATTCATATATATCGATTTATTCATCCTATTAAAAACAAACCAATACTGACACCAGATTAAATTCAATGAAAATTTCCAATAAAGACCCACTTTACAATGGTGTTAATTTAAAAATGTGAACATGTGATTTTCATTTTTTTAATATCGGAAAAAAATATATATTTTTCTATACTTATCTTTATAAATATTACTACTTATTTTTAACCATTTAACTGATGGTCACTTACAAAGCCCCAGATATACTGCAGAGAAATCTATTTTCAGCAAGAGATATATCTCCTATATATTTTAATGTTTCTGTTGTTTTTTTTTTTAACATTCAAATGAACTCCAAAGAAATAAATAAAATTTGCGCTCATAGTATCAAGCTATGGTGAAATTAACCCTTTAAAAAAATATATATACACGGAGGTTATAAGACATAAGCATGTTAAAATGGTTGTAACTAGAATATTAATATCGTCGCGTTGTTATATATTACCACCAAAACTCAATTTTATTGAAGGAATAGATGCCATATATGCCTTCAATGTGCAATAAAAATGTAGAAATCAAATTAAACTCTTCAAGGTCTTTGGTAGATTTTCCCATTAAAGTAGCTTATAATACAAACTTCTTAACATTTTATCAACAAATAAAAAAAACTAAAATATAGAATTAAACCACAGATTATATAAAAGTGATTAATCTCTAAATAAAAAATTAAAAAACAGTGACACAGGTCACACAGACATAATAAAATATACTTAGTTACTTAGCATTTCTTTTAAAATTTTAGTAGCTTTCAAACCGAACACTGGATAGTTGTATAAAATTTAAACTTCTTTTTTTTACACAATTTTGAAAAACACAATTTTGCACAATATCCACTTTTCAAAACTCACTTGCCTTGCCAATTTTCGATACTCCCATTGACTCGAGCAGAGAGCAGGACCCGGCCGTGGCCCCACTCGCTTCGTCTCGTCTCCTGGTCTGGAACGCTCCCGGCGCCGCCCGGTAGCACTCCAGCACCAGCGTCACTTAACTTTCCTTCATTTTCGCCTTCTTTCAGTCCTTGTTGCCCATATCATCACCACAATGTTTCTTTAGTTGTTGTTTGCCAATCTTTTTTGATTGTTTTTATTAGACCCGTGAATAGTTTTTTTTTTTGGAAACATATATTTTAAAAAAATTCAAAAATTCAAGACCCATACAGCCCACAAAGGTCCCCACTGTCCAGCGCTGCGCGAGGCAGCCACTGGCAGGGTCGCCATGTGATGAGGGCTGTAGGGAGGTAAAGTAAACCACTGTTTAGCGCAACGTACGACGTATAATGAATGTCTCGCAAAGCGTTACACTGATATTAATAATAACTTAAGAGCTAGTTTGGTGACGTAGGCGGCGCATACACTACAGAAGCGTTTAATAATTTCTTTGCTAGTGTGTTCGGCCTACCGTCTGCTCAAGCTGGTTTTATTGAAACTGATACAAATCACAATAATATATCCATATTATCCACTATTTATATATCTTTAAAAACAGTAAAGGAGTCTTTAAGCAAGCTAGATATTTCCAAAGGAGCTGGCAGTGATGGCATACCCCCTATTTTCTGGGTCAAATGTGCGGACTCACTCGCGGTTCCTTTACATATTATTTTTAACAAATCTCTAACTGAGGGTCACATGCCTACTATGTGGAAACAGGCTCATATTGTTCCACTGCATAAAAAGGGCTCCAGAGCTAAGGTCGAAAATTACAGAGGCATCTCAATCTTAAACAGTGCTGCTAAATTATTTGAAAAAATTATATTCAACATTATTTATCCCACTATTTCTAATGGAATCCCAAATACCCAACACGGCTTTCTTAAAAAAAAAAACAACTATAACTAACTTGGCTTGTTTCACAAATTATGTCTTTGAGAATATGGACAACGGAGGTCAGGTAGACGTGATCTACACGGACTTCGAAAAGGCTTTCGACCGTGTGGATCACGTCATACTTCTCAACAAACTATTTAATCTAGGCATTCGAGGTGATTTACTTTGTTGGATTCAATCATATTTATGCAATCGATCACAAGTTGTTGTTCTGGGTGGCTTCAGATCAAACTTTATTAAAATTCCAACAGGTGTTCCCCAGGGCTCCCACCTGGGCCCACTTTTTTATAATGCATATCTCTATGATATTACAAGTTGCTTTAGAACTGCTAAACACTTGATGTACGCAGACGATAAAAAGATTTTTTTTTAAATAAATAACTTTCAGGACTGTCTCAGTATTCAGAAAGACCTCGATTCTCTTAGTGATTTTTACATCAAAAACAAAATTACAGTTAATGTAAAAAATCCGAATGCATTACATTTGCTCGTAAAAAGCAACCCATAATTTTTTCGTATTCTTTTAATGGCGTAGCTATTAACAGAAGTGATAGAATTCGTGATTTAGGCGTACATTTTGATAGCAAAATGTTACTATCTGATCACATAGAATATATAGTAGATAAAGCTTATAAAAATTTAGGGTTCGTCATTCGTTCTTGTAAACCGTTCAAACAAAACTGTACACTAATATCGGTTTACTATGCTTATGTACGCAGCATTTTAGAATATGCAAGTCCGATTTGGTCCCCGCAATACTTTGTATATAAATCACGCTTAGAAAGAATTCAAAAAATATTCATAAAGCATTTAAACTATCGTTCTCATTCGTGGACAAATTCATATACTGAAGACTGTCACCGTTATAGTATGCTAACTCTTGAGGAGAGACGTCAGGTGTTGGATATGTGCTTTCTTCACTCAGACCAAAGAAACTAGAGGACATGAAATATTTGTCTATATGAACAATCAGTTATACAAATATGTGCCATTTTGATAGCGAATTCTAAAATATACTTTTATTTCTTTCTAACTTATGTAATTCTTCTCAGTAAAAAAAGGACAACAATATTTTTGTCCTTTACAAAATGGCAACTTTGTTTTCGTGACGTCAGCAAAATACCTCTTTGCGGCCGATTCGCCATTCTCGTTTCTCGGTGTCACTGGTACATAAGCTGTCAAAGTGCCTTCGCTCGCGAGTGTTTTAATTGAAAATTGTTAAATATGGTTAAACAAAGCATCCGAAAATAATAAATTAAGTGAAACAACACAGTAATTAAGATGCCTAATTGTAGTGTTACAGGATGTGGCATCAAAATCAGCCGAAATCGGCCGAACATTACACTGCACCGGTACGTATTGTTATCTTGTTGAAATATACCTTATTTTCACAAACTAAATTACGTATTTGTCTTAATGCAGAAGATAAGCGATATAAATAACCGAAAGTAGCTTTTCAATATAATTTCAGTCTGTCTTTTAACTTTATTTTATTAAAATATTTTACGGCTCTAACGTGGCTAGTGTTGTTCTTCGGGGCTCTTTTAGACATCGATATTTATGTAGGATGATGATGAATTTTAGAAAAAGTTACTTACATATAATTTTTTTAGGCTTCCCCGAAGTGAATATAAAAAGAAAAAGTGGTTGGCAGCAATTGGCATAGAAAACATCAACAAAAGCCATCAACATCTGTTCGCGACATTTCCATGAATCATGTTTACCGCACATTGGACAAAACAACATTGCATGATGAAGCTGTACCATTAAGATTTTTAATGGTAAGTATACCTACCCACGTTAGTACTTAATGATTAAGAGTGTTGTCAGTGGTGAATTTTATTCACAAATTTACAGTCACTCATATAATCCCTCAGTTATTTCTGTTTACATTTTTTTTATGGCAGAGGTGGCAAACGAGCAGATGGATCACCTGATGGTAAACGATTACCGTCGCTCATAGACACCCCTACATGAGGCTACATCTCTACGCAGCGCCAAGGAGTCAAGCCGATCTGAAATATCCTGGTAGCCGACGATTCGAAATGCTCTTCGTTGTTCTGTTTACATAATATGGAAAAAAGTGGATAAGCGCGATACATATACATAGCGCGACTTAATAATGTTGATCAATTTCGTCAGGCACGGCATTCTTCCTAAATATTATGTTAAATTCTGATTACAGAAAAATCTGAAAGGCATTAAGCATGATGTTTTAAGAGGAAAACATTGTATTATTGTACGTCCTGGAACAGCTAAAGGATTCGTACCCAGTGGCACCAAGGAAAGCAGTGACAGCAGCTCAAATTCTGAAGATGACAATGTTGATGCCATATCAGGTGTAAATTATCAAGTTATTTATTTCGACCAGAATGTTTATGTGAATAAAACTAAATAAATTTTCTTTAAATGTCCTAGGCTTGTTTATTTTCCCATTCATATAGTTATAGGGATGCAGAAAACAAACTATTGAATACAATGATGAAAAGTAATTTCATTTTATATTAAAAACCTGCAAGTATTAAATTCATTTAGATTGTAGTATTAAATGTTGGAATGTAAGCGATAGTGGCGCCATTATCATCATCAGCCGAAAGAAGTCAACTGCTGGACAAAGGCCTCCCCAAAGGATTTCCACACCGACCGGTCCTGTGCTGCTCGCATCCAACAGCGCTATCATTAATTTCTTTTCAACTCTTTACGGCCAAGCTGTAAATTAAAATACAGTTCCGAATATTTGTCTTTATTTTGAATACCTACACCTATAGCGCTGCAAGACACGAGCCATCTACACTCATTTCACATCTTCTGTCTCCTACTTTTTGCCTTTTATTGTTTAAGTGTAAAAGACACAGTAGATAGTAACTATATTGGTGATTACAGACCATTTACATACTAATTAACTGATAAAACCAATATAATATAATTGGGGTTTTAATAACAAATAAACTAAAAATAAAATAAAATTTTATATATATAATTAATTATATAATATAATTAATTTCTTGTTTCATTTCGTTAATCTATTATTGCCCATCTCTAGTTTAGGAGGATATGTCAATTTTGACCATTATCGTCAAATAATAATAAAATAATCGAAAGTTCGCCATCAGTTGCGATTTATGTACGAGTAGAGTACAAAAAAAATAGACGCTCATTCTCTGCATGCCGGTGATATCGATAAAACCATATCTCATATAATGGGTATGCACTATGCCGAACGACCATTTTCGTTTCTCAGCAAGTTTAGGTATGCACGCTTTTTCTGTAGGTATGCCATGTCCATTATCTCCTACGTCAATGTTTCTTCACGACATACTGAACTGTCGCATCGACTGCAGTGAGCTTATGGGTGCGCTGGCGTTATGCACACCGCGACGTCGCACGCGCCACACACTGCACTGCATGTACCACGTCACGCCACCAACTATGCCGGTAACGGAGTTCTAACGCGCATGCCTCGTATTTACAATACATCTTTTAGTAAATTTGACCCATTTCATACATCAAAGCCGTTGTTCAAAAAACTCATAGTAAGTGACATTTTGAATACATGAGTAGGTACTGTTTAGTCAATATTATTGCGGAGTAGGTATGTATCCACGAATGTTACGAGCGTTATTTTGTTACACTACAAATACCTACTCGCGAAAAGAGACGGAGGATTTATACCTATTATTTACTCATACATATTTTTTATGTATATGTATACATATAATATATACTATATTTATCTTCGTATAGTAATTATAATATCTGATTCTTTGGATTTCTTTCATTATCTTTTTTTTCTACAACTAAGTACTTATACTATGTAATACAAAAGTATGCATGTGTATACCTACGACTTATATTATTATTACTTTTTGGTTTAATTAAGGGAAACCTATTATTGGCTTGTACTATTATTATTACTAATTTTTAAGTTATCAAATATGTAAAAGCTGTTGGTTTTCTAATAAATAAATAAAATAAAAAAATAAAAAATACAGTAAAGTACTAACTTTATATAAATCTGGCAAAAAAACTGAACCGGGAAACTATAGGCCTGTCTCAGTGCTTCCTGTACTTAGTAAAGTTTTTGAAAAAATTATGTTAAATCAAATACCTAGTTCAGCATTTCAACATCAACAATCTCCTGCATAATCAACAATTTGGTTTTGTCAAAGGGCGTTCAACAACATATGCAGGAGTTGCTTTAGTACGCAATATTTATGGGGCATTTGAGGAATCACAAAATGCAATAGGGGTATTTTGTGATCTATCTAATTGCGTAGAACATCAAACCTTACTCATAAAATTGGAGTATTATGTTGTGAGGGATAGGGCACTCGGTCTCCTTAAATCTTATCTTGAGAATAGAATATTTTTTTTAGAATTCATTACAGGTTTCTTTGTGAAAGTTGTTTAGTTTGATGGGTCGAAGCTGTAGTAAATTTTTTCACGTATTTGATAAGGACCCTATATATTTTATTCTGACTGTTCTGAGTAACCACTTCAAATTTCAAACTCACTTTTTAGGGTTCCGTAGCTAAATGGCAAAAAACGGAAACCTGTCTGTCTGTCCGTCCGTATGTCACAGCCACTTTTTCCGAAACTATAAGAACTATACTGTTGAAACTTGGTAAGTAGATGTATTCTGTGAACCGCATTAAGATTTTCACATAAAAATAGAAAAAAACAATAAATTTTGGGGGTTCCCCATACTTAGAACTGAAACTCTAAAATTTTTTTTCATTAAACCCATGCGTGTGGGGTATCTATGGATAAGTCTTCAAAAATGATATTGAGGTTTCAAATATAATTTTTTTCTAAACTGAATAGTTTGCGCGAGAGACACTTCCAAAGTTGTGAAATGTGTGTCCCCCCCCCTGTAACTTCTAAAATAAGAGAATGATAAAACTAAAAAACTATATGATGTACATTACCATGCAAACTTCCACCGAAAATTGGTTTGAACGAGATCTAGTAAGTAGTTTTTTTTTAATATACGTCATAAATCGTAAACCGCAATTTACCTACAACGAACTACAAGAACTTTTATATTATGTTACTTGCTGCTACGGAACCCTTCATCTGCGAGTCCGACTCGCACTTGGCCGCTTTTTTACATTCCGTATAATAAAATATGATTGCATTTATTAAAATTATTATGGAATTTGATTTCCCATTTTGACAATGTCTACGTGTAAAGTAGGAATTTCCTGACATAAAGGCCACTATCCGGCTGTATGAAATAAAAGTATTAATTGATAATCTGTGGTCTGAATATTGTAATAAACCACCTTCGTTAGCTAAGTATTTATCGGTCAATTTTCAAAAAGAAACAGTAGAAAATATCCATCTGATTATTACTATTATTTTCCTTATTTATTAGAATTAATTTGCTTAAAATGACTGTTCGAACCATTCGTGTTGAAAATCTGTACAGCAAATCAGGGTTGGATATTCACGGGGCGGTCGTCTTCTGCATGATGAGTCAGAATAGATGGAAGACTAGGCAGCCACGAACGGATGGATATCCAGTCATAGACGGAAAGATGTCCATCTGTTTACTGGTTGAATCGGAGGGTATATAAGGGATTAAATTAGGATAGGCGAGTTTAGTCAACGTCGGTCGGTCAAAGCATGAGGAAATGCTGAAGGAGCGTCCTATGGTCCGTTCCATGGGATGTTGGAGTGGAGTAAGCAGCCTTGGAGATTATGAAGAGGAGGAGCGTATGCGGGCGAGGTACAGAGATTGGCGCATGGGTATGAGAGTTTTCTTTATTAAGGTGAAACCATTGGATTCAATTGAGGTATGCAAATCTTGCTCAGTTTATTGTAGATTTTAAACATTTAGTTTTGTTTGGAAACCTTTAGATGTGAATAAGATAAATAAGATTTTAATGGTCTGCACTCTTAAATTCGAATAACTTTCAAATATGGAGTTTATATTATTTGAAGGTTGATTATTTCTTCTTTACTGTATATCCACACTGGGTCTAGATTGCATTTCTCTATAACTCCTTCATCACACACGACTAAACAGTACTCTTACATTACTCTTTACAACACACTACAATACATTTACATTCAATTACACTATACGGGGAGCCTCTGGCAACCTTCACAGGGAAGTTGTGGTTTTGCGTGATTAACCTCTCCGAAGACACCAAGACGCAGCTTCCTTACAGACTTACGTGGATTATTGAAGGACAATATCCTTCGACATATCACACACTTATACTCCACTTAACATTCATCACTTTTCCCATAAATTCTAAGCTATAATTTTACTTCAATTTTTAGTATAATGCCTTGTATGTTACCTAAATTATTACTGAGAAAGCTAGACCTGACTGTGGACCTTCTGTGTTTTACTTTACTTTACTTTACTTTACTTTACTTTACTTTACTTTACTTTACTTTACTTTACTTTACTTTACTTTACTTTACTTTACTTTACTTTACTTTACTTTACTTTACTTTACTTTACTTTACTTTACTTTACTTTACTTTACTTTACTTTACTTTACTTTACTTTACTTTACTTTACTTTACTTTACTTTACTTTACTTTACTTTACTTTACTTTACTTTACTTTACTTTACTTTACTTTACTTTACTTTACTTTACTTTACTTTACTTTACTTTACTTTACTTTACTTTACTTTACTTTACTTTACTTTACTTTACTTTACTTTACTTTACTTTACTTTACTTTACTTTACTTTACTTTACTTTACTTTACTTTACTTTACTTTACTTTACTTTACTTTACTTTACTTTACTTTACTTTACTTTACTTTACTTTACTTTACTTTACTTTACTTTACTTTACTTTACTTTACTTTACTTTACTTTACTTTACTTTACTTTACTTTACTTTACTTTACTTTACTTTACTTTACTTTACTTTACTTTACTTTACTTTACTTTACTTTACTTTACTTTACTTTACTTTACTTTACTTTACTTTACTTTACTTTACTTTACTTTACTTTACTTTACTTTACTTTACTTTACTTTACTTTACTTTACTTTACTTTACTTTACTTTACTTTACTTTACTTTACTTTACTTTACTTTACTTTACTTTACTTTACTTTACTTTACTTTACTTTACTTTACTTTACTTTACTTTACTTTACTTTACTTTACTTTACTTTACTTTACTTTACTTTACTTTACTTTACTTTACTTTACTTTACTTTACTTTACTTTACTTTACTTTACTTTACTTTACTTTACTTTACTTTACTTTACTTTACTTTACTTTACTTTACTTTACTTTACTTTACTTTACTTTACTTTACTTTACTTTACTTTACTTTACTTTACTTTACTTTACTTTACTTTACTTTACTTTACTTTACTTTACTTTACTTTACTTTACTTTACTTTACTTTACTTTACTTTACTTTACTTTACTTTACTTTACTTTACTTTACTTTACTTTACTTTACTTTACTTTACTTTACTTTACTTTACTTTACTTTACTTTACTTTACTTTACTTTACTTTACTTTACTTTACTTTACTTTACTTTACTTTACTTTACTTTACTTTACTTTACTTTACTTTACTTTACTTTACTTTACTTTACTTTACTTTACTTTACTTTACTTTACTTTACTTTACTTTACTTTACTTTACTTTACTTTACTTTACTTTACTTTACTTTACTTTACTTTACTTTACTTTACTTTACTTTACTTTACTTTACTTTACTTTACTTTACTTTACTTTACTTTACTTTACTTTACTTTACTTTACTTTACTTTACTTTACTTTACTTTACTTTACTTTACTTTACTTTACTTTACTTTACTTTACTTTACTTTACTTTACTTTACTTTACTTTACTTTACTTTACTTTACTTTACTTTACTTTACTTTACTTTACTTTACTTTACTTTACTTTACTTTACTTTACTTTACTTTACTTTACTTTACTTTACTTTACTTTACTTTACTTTACTTTACTTTACTTTACTTTACTTTACTTTACTTTACTTTACTTTACTTTACTTTACTTTACTTTACTTTACTTTACTTTACTTTACTTTACTTTACTTTACTTTACTTTACTTTACTTTACTTTACTTTACTTTACTTTACTTTACTTTACTTTACTTTACTTTACTTTACTTTACTTTACTTTACTTTACTTTACTTTACTTTACTTTACTTTACTTTACTTTACTTTACTTTACTTTACTTTACTTTACTTTACTTTACTTTACTTTACTTTACTTTACTTTACTTTACTTTACTTTACTTTACTTTACTTTACTTTACTTTACTTTACTTTACTTTACTTTACTTTACTTTACTTTACTTTACTTTACTTTACTTTACTTTACTTTACTTTACTTTACTTTACTTTACTTTACTTTACTTTACTTTACTTTACTTTACTTTACTTTACTTTACTTTACTTTACTTTACTTTACTTTACTTTACTTTACTTTACTTTACTTTACTTTACTTTACTTTACTTTACTTTACTTTACTTTACTTTACTTTACTTTACTTTACTTTACTTTACTTTACTTTACTTTACTTTACTTTACTTTACTTTACTTTACTTTACTTTACTTTATTTTATTTTATTTTATTTTCTGTGTGATTGATTTCATATTTTTGTCTGTGTGATTTATTTGCTTTATTTGAATTTGGTAGGATTTGTTTCTTATTATAACAGTGCGAGGAGTTTCCGTAATATTAATCGCATCAAAAACATAAATGTGAAAATGGGAGCCAAGTTCAATATTATGATATGGTGTGGTTGTCAACTTTACTGAGAAAAGAATTGAGATCTAAATGGATGCCAAGTTCTGTAGATAATCCTAAAATTTATTTATAAGAACGTATAACATTCTTAAGTAAAAAAAACACCATTTCTTGTTTTTTACTGCTATATTAATGTTTGCTATTTAAAAATATGACTTTCTAAATTTAAATAGTAGAATTATTTACACAAAGCAAATAACTTATGATCTGTTTAACCTCAACTTTGACTTGGCTAGTTTTCACATACTAGTCATCTTATATTTGGTTTATCAACGTATCATCTTTATGTTATACGCAAGTTCTTATTTTTATACTATAAGGTTCTATTCTTCTGAATATTTCATGTGCTGGTAAAAACTAGCCAAGTCAATGATTAGGGTATCGTATTGTTTGACGTGACAAGTGGTTACTAGCCGTTACGTTCGGTTGTGACATTAGGGCATAAGTACGTAATGCACTTACTGCAAATAAAAGGGTAGATATAACCGTTACTTCCGATTTGTCTACTGAACGAAGCGAAAAATCGATAGAATGTGGTAGGGCGCATAAAGTCGTATAGGGTAGGTAGGACAGAGTCCCTGTTTGACCTGGAACCTTTTGTCCTGGAGGTGAGCTGATGATGGTGTTTCTTATATTATTCCAAATCCTCAAAGCCTAAAATATTCATTTAAGAGCATTGACTATCGAAGTGGTTTATTTAATCTTTTGAAATTACAATATTTCTGGGGTTCCCTATACCATATTATTTATATTTAAGTATATATACACAAACGCGTTGCAATCCGTATTGCTAGCTTCATTTTGGATGCTTCCCGCATCAACTTTCATGAAGCTTATATTTTTAAACTTTACGCGATGGATGGTATTAGACTGGCTGAGGATGAGGGGAGGTTATGGTGGATCCTCCCGCAACCCTTTAGGGTTGCGGCTTTCATAGTGATGTGTAGATCTATAGTCTATACATTGCTCGCATAATTTAATAAATTCACAAATGAATCTATAGACTTAAAGCTTCATGAGAGTTTCACAACGCCCTAAATTATGTCCTGTCTCTACGTGTCTTGTATTTTATTTGCTTGAGTTAAACTTAATAATTTCTGCTCATTAGATTAGTTAGAACAAAGAAGTAGGGCCTCTCTCGTAGCAAATAATTGTCTAATTAAATAGTTCCCTAAGCCTTTCGTAATTCAGTCACTATCAACACTCTAAAAGATTCAGGGTTACTTGAATATCGACGTGGGGTACCCACTAGTCGATCTGGCCAAACGTTTCATTTAATAGTTAGATTTAAGTTTATTTGTATTTATGTAAATATTTTTATTTACGTCTCTTTTACCTTGCTTTGGTGAGGAGGGGATCGTTACAATATTAACCTCCTGGGGCCCAGAACTTTTGAGTTTCAAAATGTTTAATGTAACTTGTATTGGCCAAAATAGTAACCGAGAAAAATATTAAAAAACATGTTTCGTGGAAAACTAGGGTTTTCTCAATGTCTTATACAGGGTGTAACAGAAGTGTGTAACAATACTTCAAGGTTGGCTTTTACCCATCAAACTGAACAACTTTTGTTCTACAACTTTGTTGAAATCGCAAAAAAATTTTTGGACTTTTCATACAAACTTGATTCGCCAGCTGATCGATTTGTATGAAAAGTCCAAAAAAAATTTTGCGATTTCAACAAAGTTTTAGCATAGTATAAATAGTAGGTTATCTTCATACAATGGTACATCGCGCGGCTTGTATGTGTGCACGCCAGTAGGCACCGCCGTCTACGCACACAAAAGCAGAAAATGCCGAGGTGACGGAGGTGAAACTGTTGGGGCTGCACCGCGGCCGAGTGACGTGACGTGTTAGTCACTTGCCGTCTCTTGACACGACACGACATCGACGCCATCGCGTGTAAAAAAAATGACTGCATCTACAAAGCGAAAATATTGTTGTGTTTCTGGAATTCAAATCCAGAATTGTCGTTATTCAAGATACCGACTGATATGATATTTGAAGAAAACACGTGGATTATGACTTTTAAATAGGCTTTAATCTTCCTTTGACACAAGAAATACACTCATTTTTAATATATTTGTAACTGAATATTGAATACTGCACAGCGCTATTTCCAATTAACTGTCTCACTTGAAATTCAAAAATAGACTGACGCGCACTCGCCACCATTTCCCTCGTGCAATCCTCTCCCCTCTACTTTGACCTGTGGCGCCCTCTGTGCGTCAGTCGATCTTCAAGTTTTACATTACTTGATTTACTCTTTATATTATTTTTAACTGTAATTATATTATGTTTTGATAATATTAAGCAACAATTATAGTGATTATTTACAGTACAACAAAATATAGCTAACATATTGAACAAACAAAATATTAAAGCCACTTATTCCATTCTTTGGTAACTGACGGAGGAACATTTACATTATACCTACAAGTGATTAGTAATACCTGCACATCTCTTAACTGGTGATTCCACTCTTGAAACTGAAAAACTTGTTCTATATAACTTTGGACAAATCACATTTTTTTCTATGCTTTTCATACAAATCGATCAGCTTATTGAGCGTAGTTCATAATGAGAAGTCCAAAAGATTATGCAATTTAAGCAAAGTTCTAGAACAAAAGTTGTTCAGTTCATAAGTAAAATCACCAGTTAAGAAGTTAGCATTTGGGTATGTGGCAGTCATCCTGTATATTTTTGATCACTATTATCAATTTATCACTGTGTTTAAACTTTTAATTGATGGGCTTTATGGAGGTAATTTTACAATGATTATAGACCAGGAGCCAGAGGGCTTTAATTTTTCATTTAATATAAATACAGTCTGAACTTAAGATTTTTTTATTGTTATCAAATCGCCACTGCGCAGTAATAATAATATAATTTTAATACTAGCTCCTTTTAATTGAACCGCTCTTATTCTGATTATTTTCACAAACTTTTTCTAAGCCTGTCGTTCCTTTCCTTCGTGCGGTGGTACCGCTCATTATTCTCGGATTTGCTATTTTTGGGTTAACTACCACGTTTCTTTTTTCTGATTTGACCTACAAGTCAATTTTTGTGTCATTTATTTAAAAAGTGTTACAACAAAAGTTGTCACGTTAGACCCGACTAATAAATAGCCTGGATAAACCTTGTTCCAATCAAGAAAAAGCAAAAGGTAAAAATCAAACTTACTATGGAACTGACACATGTCAACTTCAATTGCCTACTAAGTTTATTTAGGTACCTTTTGATTTAATGAACTGAATCTTAAATCTGAAATGACTTATATCTTTATGTATTTGTAAGTATCTGCTGTTTAACAATCAGTTAATTATTATGATGGTTAGTACCATACAAAATACAAATACGCAATGATGTGACTGATAAAATGCAGTAAGCTCCCGGTCTACATGACGCATCTAGAATCACGCAGAAGACGGCCGCGGGCCACACCGCGCATGCGCCGTGCGCTGACCGAGAGCTGCTGCAACGCCGCGCCGCCGCCGCTCAGCTCAGTCACATGAGTATCTGCCGGCCGTACCGCACGCTGTCCGCTGCGACGCCGCCGGCCGCACCAACGACGACGCGACGACACGATTTCTCACTTGTTATATTTTACCGTACCTATTTATATTTTATCTATAAGAAATTGTATGAAATACGTTACACGGTAAAAATATTCTATTACTCGGTCTGTCGTAGTTTACTATAGTACTTGTACTATTGGGTATTCTGTGACGATAGTTATTCTCAGAGATCACTGACCTAAGAGCGTTTAGTAAATTACTAATAAATGCACGGCTTCGTAGTTCTCCTTGATACCTATGATGTACCTATGTGATTCAATTTTAATTAGTTTTAAGTTAGTCAGAGTGGAAAGACAGATAATTTGAATTTTGAACACTGCGCTACTTATAAAAACATAATATAGTGGGTTTCACTTTTGGTCGATAATTATTGTATGAATAAAATAAAATACTATTTTATTCCAGGCAATTTTTTTATATAAACATACATACATATATACACTAATGCGTTTTAAATACCAACGTAAATATTATATCATTAAAATACACCCAGACACAGGGCAAACACATGTGTGCCAAGGTGGGAATCGAACCTACGACCCTCGGATCAACAGAGCGCTAACCATTGAGTGAGTCAGTTTTTTTTAATGAAATTACATAATTGTTAATAGGTATAAGGTACTAACTTTATTAGTAGTCGATATTTTAGTAAGCACTTTTACTTCTGATTTTGAATCTCGCAAAAATATTGGGCACTAATAAAGTAGCACTTTATGCAGGTATTCTACTCCTAAAACTTTGCCCGATAATAAGCTCATAGTCAAATCCCAAAAAAATTGCCATCTCATAAAAAGAGTGTAGCGGAATAAGCATGGACCAGATGCCCCTCGGGAAAGTTAGGTTGATATTTTTACCATGACATCAGCTTCTCAAGAGAAACATTTCCCTAAGCTATCAAACCTCAGCACGCGCTAGTTTTTGAAATAAAAATTTTTAATTGATTTTTGAAAAAAATATTTTTTTCCCTTACAACATAATTTTTTTTTGTGATCTTTTTGCAAACGCTAGATACAACAAAGAAGTATTAAACAAAGTACTTTTTAGTGTTCGCAGTGATTTATATATCGAAATACACGAATTTAAAAATTTTCAAAAATTAAAATGTCACGAATTCTGTGCGACACCCTCACGATATTTTTTTTATAAATTACTCTTACTGTGCTCTGTAACATATATTTTTTTCAAAATTTTAGTAAGGGTAGAACAGTGTTAGAAAAAATATTATTTCTATCCATATATGAATATTAGAGCAGCGAAGTGAGTAATACTGCTCTGATTTTTAAATGTAATTTTAATAATAATATAGATATAATACACCCAGACACAGAGCAAACAAATCTACTCATCACAGCAATGTTTGCCCTGGGTGCGGACGAAACCCCAACCCTCAGATCAGATCCGTATGTCACAGCCACTTTTTTCCGAAACTATAAGAACTATACTGTTGAAACTTGGTAAGTAGATGTATTCTGTGAACCGCATTAAGATTTTCACACAAAAATAAAAACAATAAATTTTGGGGGCTCCCCATACTTAGAACTGAAACTCAAAAATTTTTTTCATCAAACCCATACGTGTGGGGGTATCTATGGATAGGTCTTTGAAAATGATATTGAGGTTTCTAATATGTTTTTTTTTTTCTAAACTGAATAGTTTGCGCAAGAGACACTTCCAAAGTGGTAAAATGTGTGTCCCCCCGCCCCCTTAACTTCTAAAATAAGAGAATGATAAAACTAAAAAAAATATATATGATGTAAACTACCATGCAAACTTCCACCGAAAATTGGTTTGAACGAGATCTAGTAAGTCGTTTTTTTAAATTGGTTAGAAATCGTAAACCGGAACGGAACGGAACCCTTCATGGGCGAGTCCGACTCGCACTTGGCCGCTTTTTTATGTGATACGTGGCAAACTAGCAGACGGATCACCTGATGGTAAGCGATTACCGCCGCCCATAGACACCCGCAATACCAGAAGAGTGACAAGTGCGTTGCCGACCTTTGAAATGGGATGGGGGATGAGAGGAATTGGGGGGGAGGGGAGGTTGGGCCTCCGATGCCCTCACTCACTGTGAGGCCGTGGTATCACTCCGGTCGAGCCGGCCCATTCGTGCCGAAGCATGGCTCTCCCACGGTTATCGTCTCCACTTCGGGATTTCGACTTAAATCTTCATAATTCTTCAGTAGTTGCCGAAATCGCCTTTTTGTTTTGTTTGTAGTATGGATGTAGGTCTTCTTTAGCCAGTAATAAAAATAAATCATCACAGAAATATTTGCCCTGGATTGGGATCGAGCCCACCACTCTCGGATCAATAGTCTGGAGTGTAAATCACTGAGTCAGTGATAAGGATTATTAGTAAGAATAACTGTGAAAATGTCGAAGTATCGACATCGCGCACACTACACCGCTCGCCGCTGCTGGCGTCAAGAAAGTTCCACATCTATCGCTCGCGCCGCCCCGCCCCGCCGCCGTACGTTCTGGCCGTGTCGCGTATTGGAGCCACAGAGTATTGGAGCGTACGATTAGGTACTCACAGGAAACAAATGTAATCAAACAATTTTTTTTAACTGGTTCGGTGACTTAATGGTGAGCGCTCCTGACTACTGATCTAAGGGTTGGGGGTTCGTCCGCACCCAGGGCAAACATTGCTGTGATGAGTAGATTTGTTCGCTCTGTGTCTGGGTGTATTATATCTATATTATTATTAAAATTACATTTAAAAATCAGAGCAGTATTACTCACTTCGCTGCTCTAATATTCATATATGGATAGAAATAATATTTTTTCTAACACTGTTCTACCCTTACTAAAATTTTGAAAGAAATATATGTTATAGAGCACAGTAAGAATAATTTATAAAAAAAATATCGTGAGGGTGTCGCACAGAATTCGTGACATTTTAATTTTTGAAAATTTTTAAATTCGTGTATTTCGATATATAAATCACTGCGAACACTAAAAAGTACTTTGTTTAATACTTCTTTGTTGTATCTAGCGTTTGCAAAAAGATCACAAAAAAAAATTATGTTGTAAGGGAAAAAAATATTTTTTTCAAAAATCAATTAAAAATTTTTATTTCAAAAACTAGCGCGTGCTGAGGTTTGATAGCTTAGGGAAATGTTTCTCTTGAGAAGCTGATGTCATGGTAAAAATATCAACCTAACTTTCCCGAGGGGCATCTGGCCCATGCTTATTCCGCTACACTCTTTGTAAGCTGATTAACGAATTTTGTATGAGAAGTGATTTTTTGCTATTTATAGGTGTTTTTTAGGGAAATTTCTCTAAATTCATGATTAGAAGCCACAGTTAAAACTTTGTCGGTCATTTTGTATCACCCGGAATAGGTAAGTACATACACTTATACAATGAGGCACAACCCTGCGTGTTCGGTCAACAACACCATATACATAAGTATTATAGTCTACTACCGGCGAGCAGATCACCTACTCTCTCTACTCTGGTTTTAGAACAAAAGTTGTTCAGTTTGATGGGTAAAAGCCAACTTTGAAGTATTGTCACACACTTCTGTTACACCCTGTATATACGACAGCCGGTCTCTATAAAGTATCAATTTAGTGTAGTATATATATATGACATAGAAAAATATTAATTAATATTAAGAGCATTTCTAAAGTTAAAGCCGCAAGCGTTAAATATTTCAATTTATTAATAATTTTAATTAATACAATAATTTTGTCCTCAATAAAATCGCAGTTAGCAGTAGGGTTTCAGGATTTTCGGGTTATTTTCATTCCAGGGAATCGGGAATATTTTTTTTGCGTTCCCGGGAATTCGTGAATAAAGCATTTTAATTTAAAAAATATCAAATTGTTGGTTTATGTAGCGAAGCGCCGATTTCTTTAAATCAAATCGTATAAAGGTGTTAAAAAAAGTGCGTTTGAAAATTTAAAGGGTTACTCAAACTTAAAATCAAGTAAATATATAGGATTTTTTTAAAATTTTTATTATTAGAATATAGGAAAAATTTTGAAAAATTCGTTAATTTTTTTTAAGTTTCCCATACTAAATCGAACAGTGAATCAAAAGTTTTATGGGAAATTGAAAAAAAAAATATGATCGGATTTTTTCAATATTTTTCCTGTATTCTAGAGGGTCCTTATAAAATACTTTAAAAAAAACAGTGGCTTTTATCTATGAAATTTTGCGAATTCATTACAGGTTCCTTGTGGAAAGTTGTTCAGTTTCATGAGTCGAAGCTGTGGTTAATTTTATTCAGGTAATTTTTTTAAAGGACCCTATACATATAGTATATACTTTATTTTGACTATTCTGAGTCACCACTTTGAATTTCAAATTCACTTTTTTACACCCATAGAATAAAATATGATTGCGTTTATTAAAATTATTATATTATTTTATTTCCCATTTTGTGCTAACAATTGTATACCTATCTCCGTAAAAAAATGTCTAGGTGTAAAGTAGGAACTTCCTGACACAAAGGCCACTACCCAGCTGTATCAAATGAACGTAGTAATTGGTAATCTGTGGTCTGAATATTAAACTAAGCGTCAAGGTATATGTATTCACACGCACACACACACACACACAGTTTTCGTGTGGTAGAACATCAATCGAGCCTCTTTGCGTTATGTTTTCTACAAAAAATAATTCCCGGGATCCCGGCCTCTCATTCCCGGAACAAAGAACAAGAACGGCCAAATTCCCGGGGATTCCCGGTCTGATTAACTTGTGCCCCGGGTAGGGGCACAAGTCAATCAGCAATTTCTTTAGGACGACAAAGAACTTTTTGTCCTCGAGAGAACGAACTGCGATTGGTAGAGCATTATACACCGAGCCTGCATTATAGATGACAGCCCTCCTACGTGATTCCGTTCTACAAAGTGGCAGCTGAAGGTCATACTGAAAACGCGCTCTAAGCCTTTCGCTATTAAAGTTCTGTCGAAGAGGAAACTTTTTCAGGGTAACGTCTGACAAGGTTGCAGAGTTCGAAGACAAACAAAGCCGTCATTGTTAAAATTCTCATTTCCACGAAAGATGCTCGGCTCGAATCCCCAGGTGACTTTATGCAGTATATACTTTATTCTGAATATTCTGAGTCACCACTTGCAGTGAATGACTCTATCGAAAGCCTTTGATAGATCTAGTAAGGCTGCAATAACGTTAGCATCACCATCATTAGCTTCAGTGACATATTCCACCAAATCCAGAATTGCATCAAAAGTAGAGAGTCCCCCACGGAAACCATACTGCTCCCTAGATAATATCTTATTTTTCAGCAAGAAAAGGATCCAATACGCTCGGCCTTTTAATTCTTCTCCAAGGAATCAGTAAGGGCCATACTTAGTACTACGGCAGTACTACTGCCATCATTATGAGCTTCTAGAGTAACCTCTATATAATTATCTTCGTCAGACAGAAAGTCAGTGTCAGCTAAGACATCTGTAATTTCTACAGGGTGCGTCTCATTTTATATAAAAACGGGAGATATAATTTCATTTCAATAACGCTCAAATGCTATTATTATCATGAGACATAGCAACAAATGATATAATTTTGTTGAATATAACAATTAAAAGCTCTAATGATTACATTATATAAAGTCGTTTGATATAAAATTTATAAGACATATCATTATTATTATATAACATTCTCGAGATATAATAATAATAAACTTTAGATATAATGCTCCGAGTGAGCAGAGAAATTACCAGGGTTTTATTTTCTTCTGGCTTTTTTGCTTAGGGAAATTCTACTATTCAGGATACGTACAAAATTCTTACGGATTCTAAATAGGATGCGGGAGCGAGCGAAGCGAGCTCGGGAATTCGGTCCACCCCGACTCGGATGATTTAGGTTCGGAGACTGTGATGTGGAGGCGAGCTTGGTCGCCTCCCCTCACAGTCGCCGTGTTTAATCCCTTATTTAGATACAGTTATTTAAAAAAAACCGTGTGAACCAAATGGTTTCTGTTTATTTATCCTAGGTATCTGTGTGTTTTATAAAAAGCGATATCTACTAGGTACAATATTTTTGATATAGCTTGTTTCGTCATATTCCCTTGGAGATTTTCCGTTGAATTCATATATGTAATTTACTTTTGAAACCATAAGTAATGTCTAATGTATTAGTGCACTGACCTACTCTTAGGAAATAGGAATACATTCCAGATGACATAATTATCACATTTTTAAAAAAAATAATAGGTCATAACAAAGATAATTTCGAGTTTTTATAATTTGTTTGATTATAGAAAGAAATTGGAAAAAAAAAATAGAAATGTAGAAAAAAATCTGAAAAAATGTTTTTTCCTTCTCGTAAGCATTGTTATGAGGTTCTCACCTCTTTGTATTTTTGTTATTATGAAGTAAATGGAAATATATAATTTTAATAATCAGAAAGATCATTTTCTTATTTCAAAAAATACAAAGTATACAAAAACTATGCAAGACTACAATTACAGATTTTCTTATTGAGTGTATCTTAAAAGGATTAATCATTGTTTTAATATTTAGTTTCTACATGTTTAAAAATTCAGCAATTATTTTCAAGTAACAATAATAATTTCTACCAGTAATCTGTTAACTACTTATCATTTTAAAGAGACTAAATTGTATATTCATATTAGTTTAACTAAGAAAAGTTGTTCAAAGTAACGTTGCTCAATAGGTAGTATTTAAAAACTAAACATTATTTTTTCCGTCGGTTTCAAATCAAATTCTTGAAGTTATTTTTTTGCGTCGACTTGCAGACACAAAGTTACTGAATTTATAATATGGTGTCTCTCACTTTATTCTTTCTAGCGGTTCTCAAACTGTTGACAATGCCATTCTCAATTGTCCTTACTGAAGAGGGTTCGTCTCAAATGAGATCCATGGTTCATTGTGTCGAGACAAACTGTTTTTACAAAATGGAGACTATGTATTTTTATGTTTTCAGTGGTTCGCAATATGCTGTTGGAATCGGAACCGTCATCATCGGCAGAAATATTTGATAATTCGGCACCACTTGATTCAGGATTATTTATTGAATTTACAGAAGCTGCATCAACAACGGCGTTAGAAGGAATCAAAATATTATCGTGTTATCCTGAATTATTTGTATTATTATTCTGATTGTCAGATGCTGAAGACCGTGCATTTGATATATTACCTGAAACAATACGTAAATTTAATTTCCTATAAATATCCTATACTGTAAATATGCAATTAGTTGCGTTGGTTTGAGAGATAAGATAAAGGTATGTTTTTTTTGGAGTGATGGTAATGTGTGATGTTGGATAAATGAGAGCAGGGAATAGTTTGGTTTATGAGGTTAAGTGCAGCAATTGGACTGATCACCCAAGAGTTGCATATAATTCTTGTTAACTAAAATATTCATTTATGGATTGGTTTTAAGAAAGAAATTGAATGAAAGTTATGAATAAATAAATGAGAATGGAAGTGTATAGGGTACACAACTAAAGGTACGTTAGGGATCAGATCGTTCAGATTCGATCATAGTGTAAACTACGTTTCTCCGTGAGAACTGTTGGAGTCTTATTTTGTTTGATGGCTTAAACCAGGTTAAACCAGGTGCTGCCTGCACAGGTGATGCCTTCTATACCGGCCGTGCCAACATTTCTCGGGAAAACGTTATCGAGAGACGAAACAAACTTGTGTCGGAAATTGAGGCCTCTTTAAAGAAAGTCTCAGAATGGGGTCGACTTAATTTGGTCCAATTTAACCCCACTAAGACACAAGTTTGCGCGTTCACTGCCAAGAAAATGCCATTTGTCGTATCACCTCGTTTTGAGGACACTCCCCTAAATGCCTCCGCTAGTATTGGAATTCTTGGTGTCGACATATCGAGTGAAGTCCAGTTCCGTCGCCATCTAGAGGGTAAGGCTAAATTAGCCTCGAAGAAGCTTGGTGTGCTCAATAGATCGAGACGGTATTTCACTGCGGCGCATCGCCTGCAACTTTATAAGGCGCAGGTTCGGCCTCATATGGAATACTGTTCTCATCTCTGGGCAGGGGCACCCCAGTACCAGCTTCTCCCTCTGGACCGCATTCAACGAAGGGCAACTCGAATCGTCGACTGCCAGGATATTTCAGATCGGCTTGACTCCCTGGCGCTGCGTAGAGATACAGAGCCTCGCTCTGCATTCTCTATCGCATGTACAATGGGGAGTGCTCCGAGGAATTGTTCGGATTGATCCCTGCCGCCTCTTTCCGCCATCGTTCTACGCGACAACATATTCATCCCCATCACATAGATGGTTGGCAGTCCACAACTGTGCGTTTCACTAGAAACTTTCTGCCTCGCACAACCAAACTGTGGAATGAATTGTCGCCTGCGGTATTTCCGGACCGATACGACATTCAAACCTTCAAGAAAAGAGCGTACTCCCAAATCAAAGGCCGGCAACGCACTTGTGACTCCTCTGGTGTTGCGGGTGTCTATGGGCGGCGGTAATCGCTTACCATCAGGTGATCCGTCTGCTCGTTTGCCACCTCTGCCATAAAAAAAAAAAAAAAAAAAAACCATGACTCCATAAATAGGGTGTGCGCACAACCTGCGTAACGCACAAGTTGCTTACGTTAGTTTATTGTGTTTAATTATTATAGTGTAAAGTCGACTCAAGTTATATATACGTACCTTATAAATAATTATTAAAGGGACCGGCCCGCCCATACCTAAATGGTATATAAGTATTAAATATGTAGTGTACCGATACCGTGAATGAAAGCTAAATAAATAAAAAAGCTGATGAAGGATGAAATGAAAGTTGAAATAAGTTTGTTCAATGTCGAAGAATACTGTAGAAAATAGAAATGTAGAAAATTGTTGAAAATATAAAATGAGACATTTATGAAAGGTAGATAGTTATGAAGGTAAAGAAATTGTTACGAAAATGAGTAATTTGAATAGAAGAAGCATAGTAGATAATAATGTTCTAATGAGATAATAATGAGAAGATCTAAAGGAGCGTTTTTTTAACCACTAACTGTGAAACATTGAGTTAATAAATACAGAAATAAATTTCTTGCACACTGAACATAAAAAAACTACAGGTCTTTGGCGAAATATTGTATATTTTTATGACTTGAGTAACTGTTAAATTGAACTTTGTTATTATTTTAATAAAAATCGAGAGTTGTGGAGAAGATAATTAAAGGACATTTAAAAATAACAATGGACACACAGTGGACAATCGGATATAGTTTCAAAATTAAACTTTTTTCTTTTTTAATCACTATATGTTTAAAAACGATATGCTGTCAGCGAAGTTCACTTAATTAGATTGAGAATTTTATATTTAAAACAAAAACTGGTTTTGCCTAAAAAAAATAGATTTGAGTAGAATCTTTGTATTATTTTTTTGTTTGTTTCGCGTGTTGAAAGAATATTAAATATATTATGCTGCTACACGATGAATTTCAAGTGAAAAAGATGAATAATAATAATAAATAAGAAAATAACTAAAATAACAGTATTTATTTTTGGTTGCTGAATATGTTATCATAACATTATTAGGGTTTATATTTGTCACCATTAATTTATAACTGTTTCATGTCTTATTGCAGTTTCTGTATGTCACTGAGTTTGTATTTAAAAAAAGTTGGAATATTGTGTACCAATAATGAAGAATACCACCAATTTTTGTTTTTTATCTTAAAATATACTCTATTAAAAATAAAAAAATATGGTGAAAAATTTTTTTTGATACGTTTGATAGTTTCCGAGATACTGAATTATTTAGGTAGGCAAGTGACGCGGGGTCGCCGCACGCTGCTGTGACGTCACTCTGCAACGGTCGCTCAGTGCGCGCACCGCTCCCTACCTCTATGTATGAAGTTTGCGTTGAAAATTTTAAAAATGACGAATCCAAAAACTAGAAAATCGTGCTCGTGTCAAAGTGCTACCAATATAACCGAAAAGTTATTTTTTACTGTTATATTTTTGAACCTTAAAGTCAAAAGAAATACATGAAAAGTATGATCCACCCAGACCCAAAGCCAAAAGTTGTGTCTATCACCTTCTCCTTATCTGATAACTTTTGCATAAACAGTAACGTCGTCGCCGTAGCTATTTCTAGCCAATCTAAAATAAAATAAATATGAGTTAACCGATACACATAAAAAATAAAAACCGGACAAGTGCGAGTCTGACTCTCGCGCAGAGGGCTTTGTCCACACCTACAAACAAACAATATTTTAAATTTTATCAACTTATTTTAAGATTTATAGATAACTTCTTAGAGATTTTCAAGTAATTTATAAGCGAAGATCTATTTTCTGTATATATATTTGTTTAAGTTTTATGCCCAGTTTTCGGAAATAAGGAGTGAGGAGCATGATAAAGGTGATGGTGTCAAAATCACTTATGTCATCAACTGTAATATAATAACAATAACGGCACTTAAGCGGTCATGGCACAGCGCTGCTTATGTGGTCGCATCGATCACGCAAGTTAACTGACTACAGACACGGTCACAACTTGGATGGGCTTAAATATCAGTAACTATCACTAGATGGCAGTCGCCAAGCTATGTCGGAGGCGTTATAGGCAGCTTGGATGGACTGCTAGTCAAGTCCATCCAAGCTGTGACCGTGTTTGTAGTCAGTTAACCTGCGTGATCGACGCGACCACGTAAGCAGCGCTGAGCCATGACCGCTTCAGTGTCGTTATTGTGTCATTATATTACAGTTAATGACATATAAGAAGGCTCAAAGTCACCCAAAGGGCGATGGAGCGTGCTATGCTTGGTGTTTCCCTACGTGATCGAATCAGAAATGAGGAGATACGTAGGAGAACTAAAGTTACCGACATAGCTCTCAGAATCGCTAGACTTAAGTGGCAGTGGGCAGGGCACATAGCTCGTAGAACAGATGGCCGTTGGGGCAGTAAAGTTCTCGAATGGCGACCGCGCACCGGAAGGCGCAGTGTGGGCAGGCCCCCGACTCGGTGGACCGACGACCTGGTAAAGGTTGCAGGAAGCCGCTGGATGCGAGCCGCACAGGACCGGTCGGTGTGGAAATCCTTGGGGGAGGCCTTTGTCCAGCAGTGGACGTCTTTCGGCTGATAGATAGATAGAATGACATAAGTGATTTTGACACCATCACTTTTACCTTGCCCCTCACTCCTTATTTCCGAAATATCAAGTTCATAAATATCATTATTACCTAAATTTTTCAATACTAGTAATGAAAAATAGGTATGTAGGTATATATGTATATGGTATCTTATAAGGATCAACAGATTTGTGATAAGAAAGAAAAAAAATAAGTTGTAAGTACTTTTGCATTTTTAATCATTGTCTCGGCGGCCGCGGTAAAGAAATCGGAGTTATTTGAGAAATAGTAGCTTAACTCGTCTATTTAAGGAATCATTCGATTTTTCAATCAATTTTTAAAACTGTCATCGATTATACTTGTAACACTACTGTAACACCGATTCACATAAAAAAAACTACAGTTAGAAATGTTATTGTGGGCGAACGTAGGGACCATCCGATAGCAATGTATGAAGAACACAGTACGGTGAGAGCGGCGAGTTGCGGTATGACGTCACGCGCGCTTGGCGCGCCCGAGCGAAGTATTTGAAAAAGGCGGAAACTAAAATTATCGTAACTTCAAAACTACTCGCTTGATTTAAATGAAACAAAAACAAGTGTATTTCTAGACATTTAGGCTACAAGGTCATAAAGTTTCATGTGATTTAACGGACCCATTAACATTCTTCATTATTGTATTTCTTATTTGTATTTCAAAAACGTGAATACATCTTGATTTAATAACAGTGTAACCAAAAGGAAATCTCTAGAATATTATTTACGTATACACTTAAAGTACTTATAACACTTTCGTGTATGTAGGTATTGTGATTTCGATGAAATTTTTTGTACTGATTTCAGTAGATGATTGATTAATGAAAGTAAAACTTTAATATACTTACGATTATTTTTTTGTATGAGTTTTAAATTTAAGTATATTTTATGTCTAATGCAGATAAAGAACAAATTAAAATTATACCTATATTCAACTGTTGTAAATTGTAATAGACAAACACACAGGCTATTGATTGTAAACGTGAATCTTAAATATGAAACGTAAAAATGTAATGTTTAATTTTAAAGGCCAAGTTGAAATGATTTATTGTTAAAGTTTTTTAAAAAAGTATGTTGCTACTTTTTTTTTCAAAATGGGGGGAGGTGTAGTGTGTGACGCACCTCCGCCTTGCATACACACATAAGTAGGTTGAGTCTAGGGTTTGCATTATCCGTTCATATTTACTATCCGGATAATACGGATATTAAAATTTGAAATATCTGGATATCCGGATTAAACGTATAATTCGGATAGTTTTGAAATAATTAAAAATTAATATTTTCCTTTGGCAAATATGTGTTTTTATACAAGGTATTTAATTATAAAAATATAACTTGTATGAGCACTTGACCGAGCACTTATCCGAGCACTTGACCACTTGACCGAGCACTTGACCACTTGACCGAGCACTAGACATGGGCGCCAACCTCATATTTGCCGGCGGCGGCGCGCCGGCCTAAATTGGTCGGCGTGGCGTTACTTTTTATTTTTGTAAATGGTTATAAGGCAGACATATTTTTCTACGTTTATAAATTTAAAAAAAAGCTTTAATTGCGAATTGAAAAGGTATATAAAAATAATAATTCATCTTCCGCAAAAGAATTCTACAGTTTGATACAGAACTACCCTAGATATCACCAGTCTTGCGCTTGCTTACTGTCCTGGGATGTAATTCTCCTATATATGTAGGTTGTGTAGAATACTAAATAGCTGTAGCAGCGTAATTGTCATAAACTTCGATACTCTGGGTAAATTTTACAAATCTACCCTTCAAATCTTTCCTCTAGTTTTGATTAATTACAAATATTTAATAACTATCCTAATGTATGTACTTGTTTGCATTTTTACTAGAAATATCGTATTTTATTTACTGTTTAAATATTGTTTAGTATATAATAATATATTCCGTAAATTATATGTATTGATTCTGTATTTTTTAAGTTTTGTTGAGCATTGCCACAAGATGTTAAATGCATGTGGATTTCGTCTGTAGTGACTGTTACACTAATGTAAGTTATACATTGTCAAATACTGTAATGCAAGTATTGGTGTAAATAGTTCATAATGAACCTAATAAATAAAATAAATAAAAAAAAATTATCGATGGTGGTTAATGTATGCCATGGATGTTGAGTCCAGTGCATAATTTTCCACTGCAGCCATATATTTTTCTAATTCTGATCCTGTAGGCGAGCCGACATAGTGGCGTTTTACTAAAACACTTCAATAACTTCGTAATTAATTTGGCACCGTTGAAGACACTGTAACACAGTCCAAGTCTCGACTGAATGAAAGGCTTTCTCATAGTCCAAATTTTTTTATTTATTTTTATTTTATTTTATTTGGGAAAGACAACAGCTCATTCTTAAACTATTCTACTTAATATACTTCACACTTATACAGGGTGTCCAAAAAGTGAAAGATAATCCTTCACCTGCGGATTGGTCGAATCATTTCCTACTACATATCAAAAAATTTTTCTAGTAAAAGTCCCACCATTTTTGTGATATCGGTATTTTTAGTTTTTTCTCAAAAATATTGACCTTCTTCAGTTTAATGCATGCCATTCCTACAAATTATGACATATTTAAGTCCTGTTTTTTTTAAAATATTTGTGAATACATAATTCATCAAACACAATGGTAAATTATTTCTTAAAGTGCTGGCAAATCCTGTAAAAAATAAGTTTTGCAAATTTTTTACAAAAACTTTTTCGAATAGTTAACTTCGATAGCCTGTGGTGTAAAAAAAATTACTAAGCTGATCGTGCCAACAACTTTGAAAAATTGCTTAGTTATTGACATTGCTTAGTTATTGACAATTCTAAAATGGTATAATTGTTTGACCTTACATTAAAAACAAATTTTTTAATGATAATTCTAATGCACCAAGGTAGAATATTTAGAGTTTTGCTATACTAAAATTCTATTGACATAAAGTAACTAAGCAAGACTTTGGTTGGTTTGTTCATTTGAATAATGAACTGCCACGCTACGCCAGGATACAATGGATAAAAACAAAAGACAGTATGGATAAAAAATATCTTTTTTTTATAATAAATGTTCAAAATTCCCGCCATTAGCCCTTATGCATGCTCTACATCTTTTCACAAAGGACCTATTTAGGCGGCGGGCTATCCTTCTCTTGAAATTTGTTCTGTAGTTCTGTCTATTTCTTCTTGCAGCTGCGTGATATTTTAAGTCTCCGTTGCATAGACTAAATGTTTTAAGCAGCCCGAAGACTCGTCACGTCATAGAATTTTATGAAAAATCTCATTATCTTCGTTCATTTATTCTGCAGAACTCTGATCTTGTCGATCTTGAACGATGGGTAGTCGTTAGGTTCCAAGGTTTGAACGCGCTGCACTTGAAATGGCCAGCAAGGTCGCCAGACATTTAATTTTTACATTGACATTTGCGAGAAGAAATAGACAGAGCTGCAGAACAAATTTCTAGAGAAGGATACGTCCGCCGTAAAAAAGTCCTTTGTAAAAAGATGTATAGCAATTCGACTGCACTACATTCTATAATGTTAGGGATACTGAACTGTTTAAAGTTATCAATTGCTTTGAATCTATAATTTTTATGGACTAATATACAGGAACCCCCTTTCCTTTTGTTACGACAGAAGTAACTAGCCAAAGTATAATTTGGAATATTCAACACTGATATATCTCCCTCAATCATATTATTTTCGGTAAAGCATAACACACTAATATTGTTATCTTCATTTTTTTGATTTTCAATAAGGTTGACTGTAAAAATGTCTGATTTATTTATTAGACCACTTATGTTTTGATGCAACACTTTTATGTAATTATAGACGAAAAAATCTTGCTTAGCGTTTTTAGTCATCTCTTCAGCTGATTTAGTTGTTACACTAGAGTGTAGAGTATCGCATGTTTCAATTGCCTGAGTCAAATCTACACTAGCCTTATCCACGGAAGGAAAAGTACAGTCTGTTTGTGTAGCTTTATTTAACCTATCATTCTGGTTTCCCCTTGCCTGGTTCTACCGAGCACTTGTACGAGCACTTGTCCGAGTAATTGTACGAGCACTTGTACGTGTGCTCGGACAAGTGCTCCGTTGTCTATTGTTGTTGCTCGGACTTCGCTCGGACTTTGCTCGGATCGGACAAGTGCTTGGTGAAGTGGTACAAGTGCTCGTACAAGTACTTGGACAAGTGCTCCGACAAATGCTCGGATCAGACAAGTGCTTGGTCAAGTGGTCAAGTGCTCGGTCAAGTGCTCGGTCCAGTGCTCGGACAAGTGCTCCGTTGTCTGTTGTTGTTGCTCGGACTTCGAGCACTTGACCGAGCACTTGCCCAAGCACTTGACAGAGCACTTGACCGAGCACTTGGCCGAGCAATTGACCGAGAACTTGTGGACCTAAACCTAAAAACGTTGGTTTCGGAATACGACCTAAGCGTAGATTTAACCGTAGTTTTAACGTTGGGCGCCAAATGTAACGTGGCGATCTTCGGGCCGGCTAGCCTGACCACCACGTTGACATTGAAATAGGGTGGTGCCTGTGCACTGACTCTACTTCCTTCGGGAAACCTAGCCAGGAGGAGCAATGAAAGATTAATTAAAATTATAACTGACACGAGTGTCTTTATTTAGCTTTCAAAACCCTTATAACTAGTCACACCTATCTACTATCCTATGCTACACGATTCGGTGGTTCGTCACCACACGCGGGAAGAACCCTAGGCTAAACGGCCTACCCAGGAGTTGGCTAACGGTGCCAGAAACCTAGGAGACGTCCCTACAGCCCTAGTTCAGCTACCTACCCGAATCCTCTGAGGATGCCGCCTTAAGTCGGCGACTGGCTAGTGAAGCTAGCCTGGATCGGCACGCTAGCGGGTGTAACTCGGCGACCCCGAGCAGTCCGGTCCCAAGATCTATCGCTCTAAGCGAAGTTAAACCTGGAGAGGTTACTCGACTATCGCATCGAGCCACTCTCTGCCAGGTGCAGCCCGGTTGGTGATCCTGATCACCACATCTATCCAAAGAACTACAAAGCTAGACTATGGTATACGGAATAACAGAACGGTACGGTAAGCGAATCTAAGAGAGGGAGGAACGCGGCGGGTGCGGCACTTGTCTGTCCACCCGTTTAGCCAATGTATCAGCGTGAGGGCTTCGAGAGAAGTGCCGGCCGAGCGAGAGCGAGGCGCCCTTATATAGAGCCGGACCCTAGGGGTGAGACGCGCGGGGTTGCTGGCATCCACTGGTCTCTTGCTGAGCGGCGACTGCAGGGTCTCGGCGGGGACGGTGCGTGGCGCGGGGGGCTGCCGCTGAGATCGTCGCTGGCCGGCCGGGTGTGATGCGGTGCGCGTCACAATGCGATACTCTACACTCTAGTGTAACAACTAAATCAGCTGAAGAGACGGCTAAAAACACTAAGCAAGATTTTTTTCGTCTATAATTACATAAAAGTGTTGCATCAAAACATAAGTGGTCTAATAAATAAATCAGACATTTTTACAGTGAACCTCATTGAAAATCAAAAAAATGAAGATGACAACATTAGTGTGTTATGCGTTACCGAACAAAATATGATTGAGGGAGATATATCAGTGTTGAATATTCCAAATTATACTTTGGCTAGTTACTTCTGTCGTAACAAAAGGAAAGGGGGTTCCTCTATATTAGTCCATAAAAATTATAGATTCAAAGCAATTGATAACATTCAACAGTTCAGTATCCCTAACATTATAGAATGTAGTGCAGTCGAATTGCTTGACCATAACATAATAGTGCTATGTGTGTATAGAGTGCCCCAATCAAAGAATGTTGCTAGGAATTATTTATTTATTTATTTATTTTGTTTTAGGAAATTTCACAGACAAATTATACGATATATCAAACTTATAGGTCTTAACAATGCTAATTAAGAATTTCCACCAATAGATATTTATATTACTAAAATTAAACATAGCAATATAAAGAAAAATGTTGAATAAACAATATAAAGAGTAGCATTCAGCAGAGAACAGAAAAAAAAAATTATGTAAATATATACTAAAATTACTAAATCATAAAGATCAATACAGAAAATAAGCAGAAGAAATACGAGTTTAAAAACAAAATCTTAGCAGCATTTAAATATTATTGTTAAAAAAAATAGGTTAGCGATAGATCGCCGAATCGACGTTTCACTGGTGCAGAAGAGATCGATATTAGGATCAAGTTTATTAAAAGCTTTAAAAGTACGAACCAAGAAGGAATTTTCTCTATAGTTCCTTCTTACTAAAGGGATATCAATAAGGGGTCTGCGTCGTAAATTTAGTAGGTCAGTGCGCAGCTTTATTGAAGAGAGCAAATCAGGGCAGTCTATAGATCCATTGGCAATCTTACTCAAAAAACACACGTCACATATATTTCTACGAATATTATGACACATTTTTTAATAAACTCAATGACTTACTTTCCCTTTACTATGATCTGTTTTTGTTATTTTATAACCTGTGTTTCCCTGTGGTTAAAAAAAGAATGACATTAAACAAGAAACCAAAATGGGTCACTAAATGTGTAAAATTGGGGAGCAAACGAAAAAGAGATTTACTTTGGAAGTACAGGCTTAAGCCAAGTGACACGAATAAGGAATCCTTCAAGTCGTACTCTAAAAGATATAATAAGATTATCAAACTCACTAAAAAGGCACAAAACAATTACTTCATTGAAACTGCCAATAACAAATCAAAGGACATTGGGGGAATCATAAATGCCACCAAAATGAATTTCCCTAAAATTGAAATAAGTTCTATTAAAAAAGACGATACAATAATAAAAGACCCTAGTAAAATTGCTACAGCTTTTAATGATTTCTATATTGATCAAGTATCAGCTACGACATCTGACAGTTGCACAAATAATTCTTGCCAATATCATAGCCTGAATTCCATGTTTATGCAACCAACTACCCCTAAAGATGTTTTTCATATAATTCAGAATTTAAAATCTACCAATCTAGTCCGAGCACTAGTCCAAGCACTTGTACGAGCACTTGTACCACTTCACCAAGCACTTGTCCGATCCGAGCATTTGTCGGAGCACATGTACGAGTACTTGTCCAAGCACTTGTCCGAGCACTTGTACGAGTGCTCGGTCAAGTGCTCGGACAAGTGCTCGGGCGAGTACAAGTGCACAAGTGTTCGGGCGAGTGCTCGGGCGAGTGCTCGGTCAAGTGCTCGGACAAGTGCTCGGGCGAGTACAAGTTCACAAGTGTTCGGGCGAGTGATGGGGCGAGTGCTCGGTCAAGTGCTCGGACAAGTGCTCGGGCGAGTACAAGTGCAAAAGTGTTCGGGCGAGTGTTCGGGCGAGTGTTCGGGCGAGTGCTCGGGCGAGTGCTCGGTCAAGTGCTTGGGTGAGTGCTCGGTCAATTGCTCGGCCAAGTGATCGGTCAAGTGCTCGGTCAAGTGCTCGGTCAAGTGCTCGGTCAAGTGCTTGGGTGAGTGCTCAGTCAAGTGCTCTGTCAAGTGCTCGGTCAAGTGCTTGGGCGAGTGGTCCAGTGCTCGTATAAGTGCTCGGTCAAGTGCTCGGTCTAGTGCTGGGCCAGTGCTCGGTCAAGTGCTTGGTCGAGTGCTCGGTATAGTGCTCGGTCAAGTGCTTCGGTGAGTGCTCGGTCAAGTGCTCTGTCAAGTGCTCGGTCAAGTCAAGCCCGAACACTTGTGCACTTGTACTCGCCCGAACACTTGTGCACGAGCCCGAGCACTTGACCGAGCACTCACCCGAACACTTGTGCACTTGTACTCGCCCGAGCACTTGTCTGAGCACTTGACCGAGCGCTTGACCGAGCACTTGACCGAGCACTCGCCCGAGCACTCGCCCGAATACTTGTGCACTTGTACTCGCCCGAGCACTTTTCCGAGAACTTGACCGAGCACTTGACCGAGAACTTGTACAAGCACTTTTGCGAGTTTTACTTTTGAAATAGGTCTATAATTGTCAACCTGATTTGAGTGTACAAGTGCTCGTACAAGTGCTAACACAAGTGCTCGTACAAGTGCTTGGACAAGTGCTCGGACAAGTACTCGTACAAGTGCTCCGACAAATGCTCGGATCGGACAAGTGCTTGGTGAAGTGGTACAAATGCTCGTACAAGTGCTCGGACAAGTGCTCGTACAAGTGCTTCGACAAATGCTCGGATCGGAAAAGTGCTTGGTCAAGTAGTCAAGTGCTCGGACAAGTGGTCAAGTGCTCGGTTAAGTGCTCGGTCAAGTGCTCGGTCAAGTGCTCGGTCAACTGCTTGGGCTAGTGCTCGGTCAAGTGCTTGGGCGAGTGCACGATCAAGTGCTCGTTCAAGTGCTTGGGTGAGTGCTCGGTCAATTTCTCGGTCAAGTGCTCGGTCTATTGCTCGGTCAAGTGCTCGGTCTAGTGCTGGGCGAATGCTTGGTCAAGTGCTCGGTCAAGTGCTCGGTCGAGTGCTCGGTCAAGTGCTCGGTCAAGTGCTTGGGTGAGTGCTCGAAGTCCGAGCAACAAAAACAGACACCGGAGCACTTGTCAAAGCACTCGCCCAGCACTAGACCGAGCACTTGACCGAGCACTAGACCGAGCACTTGACCGAGCAATTGACCGAGCACTGACCCAAGCACTTGACCGAGCACTGGACCGAGCACTTGACCAAGCACTCGCCCGAGCACTTGACTGATACTTGATCAATATAGAAATCCTTAAAAGCTGTAGGAATTTTACTAGGGTCTTTTATTTTTTATCGTCTTTTTTAATAGATCTTATTTCAATTTTAGGGAAATTCATTTTGGTGGCATTTATGACTCCCCAAATGGCCTTTGAATTGTTATTGGCAGTTTCAATGAAGTAATTGTTTTGTGCCTTTTTGGTGAGTTTGATAATCTTATTATATCTTTTAGAGTAGGACTTGAAGGATTTCTTATTCGTGTCACTTGGCTTAAGCCTGTAATTCCAAAGTAAATCTCTTTTTCGTTTGCTCCCCAAATTTACACATTTTTATAAAAATAACCGAGCACTTGACCGAGCACTCGACCGACTGCTTGGTCAAGTAGTCAAGTGCTCGGTCAAGTGGTCAAGTGCTCGGTCAAGTGGTCAAGTGCTCGGTTAAGTGCTCGGTCAAGTGCTCGGTCAAGTGCTCGGTCAAGTGCTCGGTCAAGTGCGCGGTCAAGTGCTCGGTCAAGTGCTCGGTCAACTGCTTGGGCGAGTGCTCGGTCAAGTGCTTGGGCGAGTGCTCGATCAAGTGCTCTGTCAAGTGCTTGGGCAAGTGCTCAGTCAAGTGCTCGGTCAAGTGCTCGAAGTCCGAGCACAAGTACAAGTGCTCGTACAATTACTCAGACAAGTGCTCGCACAAGTCAAGTGGTCAAGTGTTCGAAGCCCGAGCACTTGACCGAGCACTTGACCGAGCACTAGACCGAACACTTGACCGAGCAATTGACCGAGCACTGACCCAAGCACTTGACCGAGCACTGGACCGAGCACTTGACCAAGCACTCGCCCGAGCACTTGACTGATACTTGATCAATATAGAAATCATTAAAAGCTGTAGGAATTTTACTAGGGTCTTTTATTATTGTATCGTCTTTTTTAATAGAACTTATTTAAATTTTAGGGAAATTCATTTTGGTGGCATTTATGATTCCCCAAATGGCCTTTGATTTGTTATTGGCAGTTTCAATGAAGTAATTGTTTTGTGCCTTTTTGGTGAGTTTGATAATCTTATTATATCTTTTAAAACACTAAGCAAGATTTTTTTCGTCTATAATTACATAAAAGTGTTGCATCAAAACTTAAGTGGTCTAATAAATAAATCAGACATTTTTACAGTCAACCTCATTGAAAATCAAAAAACTGAAGATGACAACATTAGTGTGTTATGCGTTACCGAACATAATATGATTGAGGGAGATATATCAGTGTTGAATATTTCAAATTATACTTTGGCTAGTTACTTCTGTCGTAACAAAAGGAAAGGGGGTTCCTCTAAATTAGTTCATAAAAATTATAGATTCAAAGCAATTGATAACATTCAACAGTTCAGTATCCCTTACATTATAGAATGTATTGCAGTCGAATTGCTTGACCATAACGTAATAGTGCTATGTGTGTATAGAGTGCCCCAATCAAAGAATGTTGCTAGGAATTATGACACATTTTTAATAAACTCAATGACTTACTTTCCCTTTACTATGATCTGTTTTTTTATTTTATAACCTGTGTTTCTTATTATATCTTTTAAAACACTAAGCAAGATTTTTTTCGTCTATAATTACATAAAAGTGTTGCATCAAAACATAAGTGGTCTAATAAATAAATCAGACATTTTTACAGTCAACCTCATTGAAAATCAAAAAAATGAAGATGACAACATTAGTGTGTTATGCGTTACCGAACATAATATGATTGAGGAAGATATATCAGTGTTGAATATTCCAAATTATACTTTGGCTAGTTACTTCTGTCGTAACAAAAGGAAAGGGGGTTCCTCTATATTAGTCCATAAAAATTATAGATTCAAAGCAATTGATAACATTCAACAGTTCAGTATCCCTAACATTATAGAATGTAGTGCAGTCGAATTGCTTGACCATAACATAATAATGCTATTTGTGTATAGAGTGCATTACACAAGAAACCAAAATGGGTCACTAAATGTGTAAAATTGGGGAGCAAACGAAAAAGAGATTTACTTTGGAAGTACAGGCTTAAGCCAAATGGCACGAATAAGGAATCCTTCAAGTCTTACTCTAAAAGATATAATAAGATTATCAAACTCACTAAAAAGGCACAAAACAATTACTTCATTGAAACTGCCAATAACAAATCAAAGGCCATTTGGGGAATCTTAAATGCCACCAAAATGAATTTCCCTAAAATTGAAATAAGTTCTATTAAAAAAGACGATACAATAATAAAAGACCCTAGTAAAATTGCTACAGCTTTTAATGATTTCTATATTGATCAAGTATCAGCTACGACAACATCTGACAGTTGCACAAATAATTCTTGCCAATATCATAGCCTGAATTCCATGTTTATGCAACCAACTACCGCTAAAGATGTTTTTCATATAATTCAGAATTTAAAATCTACCAATCTAGTCCGAGCACTTGTCCAAGCACTTGTACGAGCACTTGTACCACTTCACCAAGCACATGTCCGATCCGAGCATTTGTCGGACTTGTACGAGTGCTCGGTCAAGTGCTCGGGTGAGTACAAGTGCACAAGTGTTCGGGTGAGTGCTCGGGCGAGTGCTCGGTCAAGTGCTCGGTCAAGTGCTCGGTCAAGTGCTCGGGCGAGTACAAGTGCACAAGTGACACGGCACTTGTCCGAGCACTTGACCGAGCACTTGATTGAGCACTCGCCCAAGCACTTGACTGAGCACTTGACTGAGCACTTGACAGAGCACTTTATCGAGCACTTGACCACTTGACCGAGCACTTGTCCGATCCGAGCATTTGTCCGAGCACTTGTACGAGCACTTGTCCGAGCACTTATACACTCAAATCAGGTTGACAATTTTAGACCAATTTCAAAAGTAAAACTCGCAAAAGTGCTCGTACAAGTGCCCGGTCAAGTGCTCGGTCGAGTGCTCGGTTAAGTGCTCGGTCAAGTGCTCGGACAAGTGCTCGGGCGAGTACAAGTTCACAAGTGTTCGGGTGAGTGATCGGGCGAGTGCTCGGTCAAGTGCTCGGACAAGTGCTCGGGCGAGTACAAGTTCACAAGTGTTCGGGAGAGTGCTCGGGCGAGTGCTCGGGCGAGTGCCCGGTCAAGTGCTTGGTCAAGTGCTCAGGCGAGTGCTCAATCAAGTGCGCGGTCAAGTGCTTGGATGAGTGCTCGGTCAATTGCTCGGCCAAGTGATCGGTCAAGTGCTCGGTCAAGTGCTCGGTCAAGTGCTCGGTCGAGTGCTCGGTCAAGAGCTTGGGTGAGTGCTCGGTCAAGTGCTCTGTCAAGTGCTCGGTCAATTGCTCGGTCAAGTGCTCGGTCTAGTGCTTGTTTAAGGGCTCGGTCTAGTGCTGGGCGAGTGCTTTGACAAGTGCTCCGTTGCCTGTTGTTGTTGCTCGGACTTCGAGCACTTGACCGAGCAATTGACCGAGCACTCACCCAAGCACTTGACCGAGAACTTGACCGAGCACTTGACCGAGCACTCACCCAGCACTAGACCGAGCACTTGACCGAGCACTAGACCGAGCACTCACCCGAGCACTCACCCAAGCACTTGACCGAGCACTTGACCGAGTACTCGACCGAGCACTTGACCGAGCACTTGACCGAGCACTCGCCCAGCACTAGACCGAGCACTTGACCTAGCACTAGACCGAGCACTTGACCGAGCAATTGACCGAGCACTCACCCAAGCACTTGACCGAGCACTCGCCCGAGCACTTGACCGAGCACTTGACCGAGTACTCGCCTGAGCACTCGCCCGAGTACTTGACCGAGCACTTTTCTGAGTGTTCGAGCGAGTGCTCGGTCAAGTGCTCGGTCCAGTGTTCTGTCAAGTGACCTTGACTGAGCACTTTATTGAGCACTGGCCCATGCACGGCCCGTGCTCGATCAAGTGCTCGGGCGAGTGCTCGGTCAAGTGCTCGGTCAAGTGCTCGGTCGAGTGCTCAGTCAAGTGCTCGGTTATTTATATAACCTGTGTTTCCCTGAGGTTAAAAAAAAGAATCACATTAAACAAGAAACCAAAATGGGTCACTAAATGTGTAAAATTGGGGAGCAAACGAAAAAGAGATTTACTTTGGGAGTACAGGCTTAAGCCAAGTGACACGAATAAGGAATCCTTCAAGTCGTACTCTAAAAGATATAATAAGATTATCAAACTCACCAAAAAGGCACAAAACAATTACTTCATTGAAACTGCCAATAACAAATCAAAGACCATTTGGGGAATCATAAATGCCACCAAAATGAATTTGCCTAAAATTGAAATAAGTTCTATTAAAAAAGACGATACAATAATAAAAGACCCTAGTAAAATTCCTACAGCTTTTAATGATTTCTATATTGATCAAGTATCAGTCAAGTGCTCGGGCGAGTGCTTGGTCAAGTGCTCGGTCCAGTGCTCGGTCAAGTGCTAGGGTCAGTGCTCGGTCAATTTCTCGGTCAAGTGCTCGGTCTAGTGCTCGTTTAAGGGCTCGTTCTAGTGCTGGGCGAGTGCTTTGACAAGTGCTCCGTTGTCTGTTGTTGTTGCTCGGACTTCGAGCACTTGACCGAGCAATTGACCGAGCACTCACCCAAGCACTTGACCGAGAACTTGACCGAGCACTTGACCGAGCACTCACCCAGCACTAGACTGAGCACTTGACCGAGCACTAGACCGAGCACTCACCCAAGCACTTGACCGAGCACTTGACCGAGCACTCGACCGAGCACTTGACCGAGCACTAGACCGAGCACTCACCCAAGCACTTGACCGAGCACTCGACCGAGCACTTGACCGAGCACTTGACCGAGCACTCGCTCAGCACTAGACCGAGCACTTGACCTAGCACTAGACCGAGCACTTGACCGAGCAATTGACCGAGCAATTGACCGAGCACTCACCCAAGCACTTGACCGTGCACTTGACCGAGCACTCGCCCGAGCACTTGACCGAGCACTTGACCGAATACTCGCCTGAGCACTCGCCCGAGCACTTGACCGAGCACTTTTCCGAGTGCTCGGGCGAGTGCTCGGTCAAGTGCTCGGTCCAGTGATCTGTCAAGTGACCTTGACTGAGCACTTTATTGAGCACTGGCCCATGAACTTGACCGAGCACTTGACAGAACACTTTACCGAGCACTCACCCAAGCACTTGACCGAGCACTTGACCGAGCACTCGACCGAGCACTTGACCGAGCACTTGACCGAGCACTAGACCGAGCACTTGACCGAGAAATAAACCGAGCACTCGCCCGAGCACTTGACCAAGCACTGGACCGAGCACTTGACCAAGCACTTGCCTGAGCACTCGGAAAAGTGCTCGGTCAAGTGCTCGGGCGAGTGCTCGGGCGAGTACTCGGTCAAGTGCTCGGCCAAGTGCTCGGGCGAGTGCTCGGTCAAGTGCTCGGTCCAGTGCTCGGTCAAGTGCTTGGGTGAGTGCTCGGTCAATTGCTCGGTCAAGTGCTCGGTCTAGTGCTCGGTCAAGTGCTCGGGCGAGTGCTCGGTCATTGCTGGGGTGAGTGCTCGGTCAAGTGCTCGGGCGAGTACTTGGGCGAGTGTCGATCAAGTGCTCTGTCAAGTGCTCGGTCAAGTGCTTGGTCCAGTGCTCGGTCAAGTGCTTGGGTGACTGCTCGGTCAATTTCTCGGTCTAGTGCTCGGTCAAGTGCTCGGTCTAGTGCTCGGTCGAGTGTTCGGTCAAGTGCTCGGTCAAGTGCTCGGTCAAGTGCTCGGTCAAGTGTTCGGTCGAGTGCTCGGTCAACTGGCCCAGTACTAGACCGAGCACTTCACCGAGCACTTATACGAGCACTGGACCACTCGCCCAAGCACTTGACCGAGCACTTGACAGAGCACTTGACCGAGCATTCACCCAAGCTCTTGACCGAGCACTCGACCGAGCACTTGACCGAGCACTCGACCGAGCACTTGACTGAGCACTTGACCGAGCACTTGACCGATCACTTGGCCGATCAATTGACCAAGCACCCACCCAAGCACTTGACCGCGCACTTGATTGAGCACTCGCCCGAGCACTTGACCAAGCATTTGACCGAGCACTCGCCCGAGCACTCGCCCGAGCACTCTCCCGAACACTTGTGAACTTGTACTCGCCCGAGCACTTGTCCGAGCACTTGACCGAGCACTTGACCGAGCACTCGACCGAGCACTTGACCGAGCACTTGTACGAGCACTTTTGCGAGTTTTACTTTTGAAATAGGTCTATAATTGTCAACCTGATTTGAGTGTATAAGTGCTAGGACAAGTGCTCGGACAAGTGCTCGGACAAATGCTCGGATCGGACAAGTGCTCGGTCAAGTGGTCAAGTGCTCGGTCAAGTGCTCTGTCAAGTGCTCAGTCAAGTGATGAAGATGACAACATTAGTGTGTTATGCGTTACCGAACATAATATGATTGAGGAAGATATATCAGTGTTGAATATTCCAAATTATACTTTGGCTAGTTACTTCTGTCGTAACAAAAGGAAAGGGGGTTCCTCCATAAAAATTATAGATTCAAAGCAATTGATAACATTCAACAGTTCAGTATCCCTAACATTATACAGGGTGACTGGTAAATCAACGGACGCATTTAAGGAGGTGAATAAGAAGCTGATACACATTCCAAATATGTAAAAAAAACATGACCTTAATTTTCATCATTTAAAAAATTATTTTAAAGTTCACCTCTACATTTTACTAAATACTAAGTCACGTGTACGCGGCCTCGGGCAACGACCCCGAGTAGCGGCGGCGCGGACTCGCCACTGCGCAATACTGCGCATGCGCGTGAGCGACTGCTCCCGCGTCTCTGCCCTGCGCCGCGCCGCGCCGGCCCTAGGCAGTCACCCGCGGGCCGTCGTAGGGGTGGCGTGCGTTCACGCGTCCCGTTCGTCCCGAACATTCTGGTTTTACTTACGTAGCTGTCGCGTGGATTTCGGTGCCTTGATAGTGAGTGATAATGGCTTATCAGTACTCTAATGAGGATACTGGGATATGGTGTGGTGCTATGTAATGTAAGCTAGTGTTGTTAGACGTGAATTAACGTCATATTGCAATGTATCACGAATTACATAAGTTGCCGTCATAGACTTCTTAGGAGACTTGGCCTTCCTCCAGTTCCTAACCCTGATCAAGGACGAGGAAGGAATCGTTCATTATCCAGTGAACCCGCACAAAGCAATTTACTTCGATTATTACCCATGTGAAAGTACGCGGAATGCAGGAAGGCATTTCCAGGTATCCCAGTGGTTGGGGTAAAGTATCCTACATGAAGACGAACTCCATCCTTTCATTAACAGTGTGTTATCAGCCTGTCCAAGAGATTGGCCTTAGCGACCACGAGCAGCTCGGTGCACGCTGTGGGAAAGTGGTAAGTACCTAGGCATAGAGTTAGAAAACACAAGAATAGTTACGTTTTATAAAAAAATATGTAACTTGTGTTTTTTGAGTGTATGATTTTTTTGTTTTATATGGTTGAAAAGTATGTAAATTATCCTATCATCTCCTTAAATACGTCCGTCGTTCAACCAGTCACCCTGTAGAACGTAGTGCAGTCGAATTGCTTGACCATAACGTAATAGTGCTATTTGTGTATAGAGTGCCCCAATCAAAGAATGTTGCTAGGAATTATGACACATTTTTTAATAAACTCAATGACTTACTTTCCCTTTACTATGATCTGTTTTTGTTATTTTATAACCTGTGTTTCCCTGTGGTTAAAAAAAGAATGACATTAAAAAAGAAACCAAAATGGGTCACTAAATGTGTAAAATTGGGGAGCAAACGAAAAAGAGATTTACTTTGGAAGTACAGGCTTAAGCCAAATGGCACGAATAAGGAATCCTTCAAGTCGTACTCTAAAAGATATAATAAGATTATCAAACTCACTAGAAAGGCACAAAACAATTACTTCATTGAAACTGCCAATAACAAATCAAAGGCCATTTGGGGAATCATAAATGCCACCAAAAAGAATTTCCCTAAAATTGAAATAAGTTCTATTAAAAAAGACGATACAATAATAAAAGACCCTAGTAAAATTGCTACAGCTTTTAATGATTTCTATATTGATCAAGTATCAGAGAGCTACGACAACATCTGACAGTTGCACAAATAATTCTTGCAAATATCATAGCCTGAATTCCATGTTTATGCAACCAACTACCGCTAAAGATGTTTTTCATATAATTCAGAATTTAAAATCTACCAATCTAGTCCGAGCACTTGTCCAAGCACTTGTACGAGCACCTGTACCACTTCACCAAGCACTTGTCCGATCCGAGCATTTGTCGGAGCACTTATACGAGTACTTGTCCAAGCACTTGTCCGAGCACTTGTACGAGTGCTCGGTCAAGTGCTCGGACAAGTGCTCGGGTGAGTACAAGTGCATAAGTGTTCGGGCGAGTACTCGGGCGTGTGCTCGGTCAAGTGCTCGGTCAAGTGCTCGGACAAGTGCTCGGGCGAGTACAAGTGCACAAGTGACACGGCACTTGTCCGAGCACTTGACCGAGCAATTGACCGAGCACTTGATTGAGCACTCGCCCAAGCACTTGACTGAGCACTTGACAGAGCACTTGACCGAGCACTTGACCACTTGACCGAGCACTTGTTCGATCCGAGCATTTGTCCGAGCACTTGTCCGAGCACTTGTCCTAGCACTTATACACTCAAATCAGGTTTTTTTTTTTTTTTATTTTATTTTATTTTTTATTAGGAAAACCAACAGCTTATAAATATAATACATAGATTTTATAGAAACATAGAGCCAATTATAGGTCTTCACAAATAGAGTACAAGTTCACAAGTGTTCGGGAGAGTGCTCGGGCGAGTGCTCGGGCGAGTGCTCGGTCAAATGCTTGGTCAAGTGCTCGGGCGAGTGCTCAATCAAGTGCGCGGTCAAGTGCTTGGGTGGGTGCTTGGTCAATTGATCGGCCAAGTGATCGGTCAAGTGCTCGGTCAAGTGCTCAGTCAAGTGCTCGGTCGAGTGCTCGGTCAAGTGCTCGGTCGAGTGCTCGGTCAAGAGCTTGGGTGAATGCTCGGTCAAGTGCTCTGTCAAGTGCTCGGTCAAGTGCTTGGGCGAGTGATCCAGTGCTCGTATAAGTGCTCGGTCAAGTGCTCGGTCTAGTACTGGGCCAGTTGACCGAGCACTCGACCGAACACTTGACCGAGCACTTGACCGAGCACTTGACCGAGCACTTGACCGAGCACTCGACCGAGCACTAGACCGAGCACTTGACCGAGCACTAGACCGAGAAATTGACCGAGCACTCACCCAAGCACTTGACCGAGCACTGGACCAAGCACTTGACCGAGCACTTGACAGAACACTTTACCAAGCACTCACCCAAGCACTCTCCCGAACACTTGTGAACTTGTACTCGCCCGAGCACTTGTCCGAGCACTTGACCGAGCACTTGACCGAGCACTCGACCGAGCACTTGACCGAGCACTTGTACGAGCACTTTTGCGAGTTTTACTTTTGAAATAGGTCTATAATTGTCAACCTGATTTGAGTGTATAAGTGCTAGGACAAGTGCTCGGACAAGTGCTCGGACAAATGCTCGGATCGGACAAGTGCTCGGTCAAGTGGTCAAGTGCTCGGTCAAGTGCTCTGTCAAGTGCTCAGTCAAGTGCTTGGGCGAGTGCTCAATCAAGTGCTCGGTCAATTGCTCGGTCAAGTGCTCGGACAAGTGCCGTGTCACTTGTGCACTTGTACTCGCCCGAGCACTTGTCCGAGCACTTGACCGAGCACTTGACCGAGCACACGCCCGAGTACTCGCCCGAACACTTGTGCACTTGTACTCACCCGAGCACTTGTCCGAGCACTTGACCGAGCACTCGTACAAGTGCTCGGACAAGTGCTTGGACAAGTACTCGTATAAGTGCTCCGACAAATGCTCGGATCGGACAAGTGCTTGGTGAAGTGGTACAGGTGCTCGTACAAGTGCTTGGACAAGTGCTCGGACTAGATTGGTAGATTTTAAATTCTGAATTATATGAAAAACATCTTTAGCGGTAGTTGGTTGCATAAACATGGAATTCAGGCTATGATATTTGCAAGAATTATTTGTGCAACTGTCAGATGTTGTCGTAGCTGATACTTGATCAATATAGAAATCATTAAAAGCTGTAGCAATTTTACTAGGGTCTTTTATTATTGTATCGTCTTTTTTAATAGAACTTATTTCAATTTTAGGGAAATTCTTTTTGGTGGCATTTATGATTCCCCAAATGGCCTTTGATTTGTTATTGGCAGTTTCAATGAAGTAATTGTTTTGTGCCTTTCTAGTGAGTTTGATAATCTTATTATATCTTTTAGAGTACGACTTGAAGGATTCCTTATTCGTGCCATTTGGCTTAAGCCTGTACTTCCAAAGTAAATCTCTTTTTCGTTTGCTCCCCAATTTTACACATTTAGTGACCCATTTTGGTTTCTTGTTTAATGTCATTCTTTTTTTAACCACAGGGAAACACAGGTTATAAAATAACAAAAACAGATCATAGTAAAGGGAAAGTAAGTCATTGAGTTTATTAAAAAATGTGTCATAATTCCTAGCAACATTCTTTGATTGGGGCACTCTATACACAAATAGCACTATTACGTTATGGTCAAGCAATTCGACTGCACTACGTTCTATAATGTTAGGGATACTGAACTGTTGAATGTTATCAATTGCTTTGAATCTATAATTTTTATGGAGGAACCCCCTTTCCTTTTGTTACGACAGAAGTAACTAGCCAAAGTATAATTTGGAATATTCAACACTGATATATCTTCCTCAATCATATTATGTTCGGTAACGCATAACACACTAATGTTGTCATCTTCATTTTTTTGATTTTCAATGAGGTTGACTGTAAAAATATCTGATTTATTTATTAGACCACTTAAGTTTTGATGCAACACTTTTATGTAATTATAGACGAAAAAAATCTTGCTTAGTGTTTTAAAAGATATAATAATATTATCAAACTCACCAAAAAGGCACAAAACAATTACTTCATTGAAACTGCCAATAACAAATCAAAGGCCATTTGGGGAATAATAAATGCCACCAAAATGAATTTCCCTAAAATTGAAATAAGTTATATTAAAAAAGACGATACAATAATAAAAGACCCTAGTAAAATTCCTACAGCTTTTAATGATTTCTATATTGATCAAGTATCAGTCAAGTGCTCGGGCGAGTGCTTGGTCAAGTGCTCGGTCCAGTGCTTGGGTCAGTGCTCGGTCAATTGCTCGGTCAAGTGCTCGGTCTAGTGCTCGGACAAGTGCTCGGTCTAGTGCTGGGCGAGTGCTCGGTCAAGTGCTCGGGCTCCGAGCACTTGACCACTTGACTTGTGCGAGCACTTGTCCGAGTAATTGTACGAGCACTTGTACTTGTGCTCGGACTTCGAGCACTTGACCGAGCACTTGACTGAGCACTTGCCCTAGCACTTGACAGAGCACTTGATCGAGCACTCGCCCAAGCACTTGACCGAGCACTCGCCCAAGCAGTTGACCGAGCACTTGACCGAGCACTTGACCGAGCACTTGACCGAGCACTTAACCGAGCACTTGACCACTTGACCGAGTACTTGACTACTTGACCAATCACTCGGTCGAGTGCTCGGTCAAATGCTCGGTTATTTTTATAAACTGTGTTTCCCTGAGGTTAAAAAAAGAATGACATTAAACAAGAAACCCAAATGGGTCACTAAATGTGTAAAATTGGGGAGCAAACGAAAAAGAGATTTACTTTGGGAGTACAGGCTTAAGCCAAGTGACACGAATAAGGAATCCTTCAAGTCGTACTCTAAAAGATATAATAAGATTATCAAACTCACTAAAAAGGCACAAAACAATTACTTCATTGAAACTGCCAATAACAATTCAAAGGCCATTTGGGAAATCATAAATGCCACCAAAATGAATTTCCCTAAAATTGAAATAAGCTTTATTAAAAAAGACGATACTAAAATAAAAGACCCTAGTAAAATTCCTACAGCTTTTAAGGATTTCTATATTGATCAAGTATCAGTCAAGTGCTCGGGCAAGTGCTTGGTCAAGTGCTCGGTCCAGTGCTCGGTCAAGTGCTTGGGTCAGTGCTCGGTCAATTGCTCGGTCAAGTGCTCGGTCTAGTGCTCGGTCAAGTGCTCGGTCTAGTGCTGGGCGAGTGCTCGGTCAAGTGCTCGGGCTCCGAGCACTTGACCACTTGACTTGTGCGAGCACTTGTCCGAGTAATTGTACGAGCACTTGTACTTGTGCTCGGACTTCGAGCACTTGACCGAGCACTTGACTGAGCACTTGCCCTAGCACTTGACAGAGCACTTGATCGAGCACTCGCCCAAGCACTTGACCGAGCACTCGCCCAAGCAGTTGACCGAGCACTTGACCGAGCACTTGACCGAGCACTTGACCGAGCACTTAACCGAGCACTTGACCACTTGACCGAGTACTTGACTACTTGACCAATCACTCGGTCGAGTGCTCGGTCAAATGCTCGGTTATTTTTATAAACTGTGTTTCCCTGAGGTTAAAAAAAGAATGACATTAAACAAGAAACCCAAATGGGTCACTAAATGTGTAAAATTGGGGAGCAAACGAAAAAGAGATTTACTTTGGGAGTACAGGCTTAAGCCAAGTGACACGAATAAGGAATCCTTCAAGTCGTACTCTAAAAGATATAATAAGATTATCAAACTCACTAAAAAGGCACAAAACAATTACTTCATTGAAACTGCCAATAACAATTCAAAGGCCATTTGGGGAATCATAAATGCCACCAAAATGAATTTCCCTAAAATTGAAATAAGCTTTATTAAAAAAGACGATACAAAAATAAAAGACCCTAGTAAAATTCCTACAGCTTTTAAGGATTTCTATATTGATCAAGTATCAGTCAAGTGCTCGGGCAAGTGCTTGGTCAAGTGCTCGGTCCAGTGCTCGGTCAAGTGCTTGGGTCAGTGCTCGGTCAATTGCTCGGTCAAGTGCTCGGTCTAGTGCTGGGCGAGTGCTTTGACAAGTGCTCCGGTGTCTGTTGTTGTTGCTCGGACTTCGAGCACTCACCCAAGCATTTGACCGAGCACTCGATCGAGCACTTGACCGAGCATTCGCCCACTACTAGACCGAGCACTTGACCGAGCAATAGACCGAGCACTTGACCGAGAAATTGACCGAGCACTCACCCAAGCACTTGAACGAGCACTGGACCGAGTACTTGACCGAGCACTTGACCGAGTACTCGCCCGAGCACTCGCCCGAGCACTTGACCGAGTGCTCGGGCGAGTCCTCGGTCAAGTGCTTAGTCCAGTGCTCGTTCAAGTGCTCGGGCTAGTGCTCGGTCAATTGCTCGGCCAAGTGCTCGGTCAAGTGCTCGGGCGAGTGCTCGGGCGAGTGCTTGGGCGAGTGTGGATCAAGTGCTCTGTCAAGTGCTTGGGCAAGTGCTCGGTCAAGTGCTCGGTCAAGTGCTCGGGTTCCGAGCACTTGACCACTTGACTTGTGCGAGCACTTGTCCGAGTAATTGTACGAGCACTTGTACTTGTGCTCGGACTTCGAGCACTTGACCGAGCACTTGACTGAGCACTTGCCCAAGCACTTGACAGAGCACTTGATCGAGCACTCGCCCAAGCACTTGATCGAGCACTCGCCCAAGCAGTTGACCGAGCACTTGACCGAGCACTTGACCGAGCACTTGACCGAGCACTTGACCGAGCACTTAACCGAGCACTTGACCACTTGACCGAGCACTAAACTACTTGACCAAGCACTTTTCCGATCCGAGCATTTGTCGGAGCACTTGTACGAGCACTTGTCCGAGCACTTGTACGAGCATTTGTACCACTTCACCAAGCAATTGTCCGATCCGAGCATTTGTTATCGCTAAAATGCTCGTACAAGTGCTCGGTCAAGTGCTCGGAAAAGTGCTCAGGCGAGTACAAGTGCACAAGTATTCGGGCGAGTGCTCGGGCGAGTGCTCGGTCAAGTGCTCGGTCAAGCACTCGGTCAAGTGCTCAGACAAGTGCTCGGGCGAGTACAAGTTCACAAGTGTTCGGGCGAGTGATCGGGCGAGTGCTCGGTCAAGTGCTCGGACAAGTGCTCGGGCGAGTACAAGTGCACAAGTGTTCGGGAGAGTGCTCGGGCGAGTGCTCGGGCGAGTGCTCGGTCAAATGCTTGGTCAAGTGCTCAGGCTTGGCAGTGCTCAATCAAGTGCGCGGTCAAGTGCTTGGGGGAGTGCTCGGTCAATTGCTCGGCCAAGTGATCGGTCAAGTGCTTGGTCAAGTGCTCGGTCAAGTGCTCGGTCGAGTGCTCGGTCAAGAGCTTGGGTGAGTGCTTGGTCAAGTGCTCTGTCAAGTGCTCGGTCAAGTGCTTGGGCGAGTGGTCCAGTGCTCGTATAATAAGTGCTCGATCAATTGCTCGGTCAAGTGCTCGGTCTAGTGCTCGTTTAAGGGCTCCGTCTAGTGCTGGGCGAGTGCTTTGACAAGTGCTCCGTTGTCTGTTGTTGTTGCTCGGACTTCGAGCACTTGACCGAGCAATTGACTGAGCACTCACCCAAGCACTTGACCGAGAACTTGACCGAGCACTTGACCGAGCACTCATCCAGCACTAGACCGAGCACTTGACCGAGCACTAGACCGAGCACTCACCCGAGCACTCACCCAAGCACTTGACCGAGCACTTGACCGAGCACTTGCCCAAGCACTTGACAGAGCACTTGACCGAGCACTTGGCCGAGCAATTGACCGAGCACTCACCCAAGCACTTCACCGAGCACTCGCCCGAGCACTCGCCCGAGCACTCGCCGGAACACTTGTGCACTTGTACTCGCCCGAGCACTTGTCCGAGCACTTGACCGAGCACTCGGTCAAGTGCTCGGGCGAGTGCTCGGTCAAGTGCTTGGGTGAGTGCTCGGTCAATTGCTCGGTCAAATGCTAGGTCTAGTGCTCGGTCAAGTGCTCGGTCAAGTGCTCGGGCGAGTGCTCGGGCGAGTGCTCGGTGAAGTGCTTGGTTGAGTGCTCGGTCAAGTGCTCGGTCTAGTGCTCGGTCAAGTGCTTGGGTGAGTGCTCGGTCAATTGCTCGGTCAAGTGCTCGTTCAAGTGCTCGGTCGAGTGCTCGGTCAAGTGCTTGGGTGAGTGCTCGGTAAAGTGTTCTGTCAAGTGCTCGGTCAAGTTCATAGGCCAGTGCTCAATAAAGTGCTCAGTCAAGGTCACTTGACAGATCACTGGACCGAGCACTTGACCGAGCACTCACCCAAGCACTTGACCGTGCACTTGACCGAGCACTCGCCCGAGCACTTGACCGAGCACTTGACCGAGTACTCGCCTGAGCACTCGCCCGAGCACTTGACCGAGGACTTTTCCGAGTGCTCGGGCGAGTGCTCGGTCAAGTGCTCGGTCCAGTGATCTGTCAAGTGACCTTGACTGAGCACTTTATTGAGCACTGGCCTATGAACTTGACCGAGCACTTGACAGAACACTTTACCGAGCACTTACCCAAGCACTTGACCGAGCACTCGACCGAGCACTTGAACGAGCACTTGACCGAGCAATTGACCGAGCACTCACCCAAGCACTTGACCGAGTACTAGACTGAGCACTTGACCAAGCACTTGACCGAGCACTCGCCTGAGCACTCGGAAAAGTGCTCGGTCAAGTGCTCGGTCAAGTGCTCGGTCGAGTGCTCGGTCAATTGCTCGGTCAAGTGCTCGGTCAAGTGCTTGGGTGAGTGCTCGGTCAATTGCTCTGTCAAGTGCTCGGTCAAGTGCTCGGTCTAGTGCTGGGCGAGTGCTCGGTCAAGTGCTCGGGCGAGTGCCCGGTCAAGAGCTCGGTCCAGTGCTCTGTCAAGTGACCTTGACTGAGCACTCGCCCATGCACTTGACCGAGCACTTGACAGAACACTTGACCGAGCACTCACCTAAGCACTTGACCGAGCACTTGACCGAGCACTCGACCGAGCACTTGTCTGTCCACCCCTTTAGCCAAAGTATCAGCGTGAGGGCTTCGAGAGAAGTGCCGGCCGAGCGAGAGCGGGGCGCGCTTATATAGAGAAGCGGACCCTAGGGGTGAGACGCGCGGGGTTGCTGGCATCCACTGGTCTCTTGCTGAGCGGCGGCTGCAGGGTCTCGGCGGGGACGGTGCGCGGCGCGGGGGGCTGCCGCTGAGCTCGTCGCTGGCCGGCAGGGTGTGATGCGGTGCGCGTCACATTCCCCTCCCTCTTCGGAAGATTTTTACCTGTAAAAATCACCAAAAAGTATACACGGAAAAAAGAAATATATATGGGATTTTTAATTTAGAATGTAATCAGAATTTAAATTTCGAAAACAAAATAAATCCTTGGGATTTGAAACACGCGTTGACTTCCATCATATTTATTTGTAGAACGTTACGCGGATGCTTGTAACTTCACAATTTGTAACGGTTATACTATGTGTATAATTTATTCTAACACTTTTTGTTTTGTTAATGTATGTAAATGTAAAACAGGTTAAATCGGTGAACTTTTGTATATTAAAACTGTAAAATTACCCCTAATCAATTTCCCGTTCTTGAAGGAAAAATACATTAATAAAATATATGAATGAAACCAAAAATGTTTGACCCCTTTTTTTTGAAAAAAACACAATTTTGAAATAAATAAATAAAAATATATATATGTGTACATATATACATCTATTTTTAACGCTGGCGACTCACCGGGTGCCGGGGTGGTGATGTCGGCGGGTACGGCATGTATCGGCCGTAAGGGTGGCTGGCGTATACGTGGCGATTTCTTGCACGTGGGTAGACTTCCCATCCCGGCGGGGACTCGGCGTGGGACGGTCTTGAGGGTCCAGGGCGGCGGTGTGTCGGCGGAGTTGGGTTAGCTCTGCGGTCGGGCCGTTTATACTGCGGCATCCTGACTGCGCCATAGCGGTTTCCGCCGTTCCTTGGCTTTCCGGTCCTCCTTTTCTTCTTCTTTCTCCTCTGGCCGTCCCCCTCTTCCCCCGGTCCGCTTCTTGTTCCCACGCTTGCTTCTCTAAGCGTGGGAGCGGAATCGGAATGTCTCGGCTCCGGCGGCGGTTCTGCGGACAGATTTAAAACCGGATCCGCGGTTGCCGGTTGTGGGGATGCTGGGGATGGAACTCGACTTAGGTTGTTGAAGAAAAACTGAATATCGTCGGGGTCGAGATCCAACCCCAGCACGTCCCGATCCGGACTACTGCCGAGGAGGTCGTCCAGATTTAGGTTACGATCTGCCACGGTTCTTTGGCGTTTTTTATGTGCATAATACCGGTTTTTTTTTCTTGCGGCGGTTTATGAGTTTGGCATATTATGCAACTTTTAACGTATTTCGCGACGTCCCTATACATGCCGGGCCAGTGATAGCGCTGTGCTATTCTGTTCCGTGTTTTTGACGTACCTAGGTGTCCCGCTGTAGGTACATCATGATTTCCTTGTAGGATTTCCTCCCTATCTGAGGATGGAACGCATAATTTCCATTCGGAAAATGATTCTAATTTCACGCCTCACGCGTTGTTTTCTATTTTTTTATAAAGTTTTCCGTCGCATATACAAAACTCTTTGTATTTATTTGGGTTATTACGGGTTTCGTTTAACTTGGACTCGTACCAGTCTGCGTGGGCTTTATCGGGTACATCGATTATCGCGCAGAGAGGGTTCCTAGACAGTTCGTCGGCGACCTGATTTTGTTTACCGCTGCGATAAACGATGTCGTAATCATATTGCTGTAAGTCTAATGCCCAACGTGCGAGTCTGCCGGACGGCTTGCGTAACGAGTTTAGCCATTTTAAAGATTGATGGTCCGTTATGACGGTAAAATGGTATCCTTCAAGGAATCCCTTCATTTTTTCGATGCCCCATACTACCGCGAGGCATTCTTTTTCCGTAGTCGAGTATCTAGTTTCCGCTGGATTTAATTTCCTACTCGCGTACGTAACCACCTTATGTTGTCCGTCGACTTCCTGGGTTAAAACCACGCCTAAACCAACATCGCTCGCGTCGGTTTGTAGGGTAAATGGTAACGAAAAGTCTGGACGGGTTAAAATAAGGTCTTTCATCAAAATATTCTTTATATTTTGAAAAGCCCTTTCTTGCTCGGTCCCCGATACGAATTTTTGGTCTTTTTTCATAAGCTGCGAAATGGGTGACATTATTTTAGCATAATCGGGTATAAACTTCCGATACCAGGAGGTCATGCCAATAAGACGGCGTACGGTTTTTACGTCTGACGGTGCTTTTAATTCCTTAATAGCCTTAATTTTACCTTCGTTCATTTTAATGCCGTCCCTCGTAACTACGTGACCTAGGTATTCTATTTCGGGTTTACAGAACTCGCATTTTTTTCGGTTAATACGTAGCCCTGCCTCTCGGATTCTGCGGAATATTTCTTTCAGGTGAACTAGGTGTTCGTTAAATGTTGAACTACACAATATGATATCATCGAGATATGCGTATGCGTATGGTTCGAGATCTGGTCCTATGACCATATCTAACAGCCGCTGAAAGGTCGCACCGCTCGAATGCAACCTGAACGGCATGACGGTGAACTGGAAGAGTCCTCTCCCTGGGACGGTGAATGCGGTGGCTGGTTTACTGTCTTCGTGAAGTTTGACATTCCAGTAACCGTTTTTTAAATCTAATTTAGAAAAGTAACACCCTTTATTTAACTTGTCTAGAGTGTCGTCTATCTGTGGAAGCGGGTATGCGTCTTTTTCTGATATCTGGTTTATTTTTCTGAAGTCTATACAAAACCTATATTCGCCGTTGTCTTTTCTCGCAAGTACTATAGGCGAACTGTACGGGCTATTCGATTTCTCGATCACGCCCTCCTCTAACATTTTATCGACGTGTTCGTTAATTTTTTTCTGCATTTTAGGATTTCGCGGGTAGTATTTTTGCTTGACCGGTTCATTGTGTTTTAATTTTATTTTATGTTGTAACCAAGTGTTACTTTTCGAACTTTTTCGCATTTTTCGAATTCAGATTCTAATAAACTTTCCAGTTCTTTTTTCTGTTCTGATGTTAATTCGGTAGAACTACAAAGTTCTTTTATTTCGGACTTTTTTTTTTTTTTTTTTTATGTGATAAGGAAGGCAAACGAGCAAGTGGGTCACCTGATGGTAAGTGATTACCACTGCCCATAGACACCTGCAACCCCGGGGGGGATTGCAGATGCGTTGCCAACCTAGAGGGCTAAGATGAAATGCCTCTTGTGCCTGTAATTTCCTCGGCTGTCTTACTCTCCACACCGGAACACAACAGTGCAAGCACTGCTGCTTAGCGGCAGGATTAGCGAGTAAGATGGTGGTAGCGATCCGGACGGACCTCGCACAAGGTCCTACCACCCGCAACTTATTTTCCCGTACTTATTTTGTTCTGATTTTTGATTTTCGGTGTTTCGTTGTTCGAATACGATTTTTATTCCGGGCGAGTGCTCAGTCAAGTGCTCGGTCAAGTGCTCGGTCAAGTGCTCGGACAAGTGCTCGGGCGAGTACAAGTGCACAAGTGACACGGCACTTGTCCGAGCACTTGACGGAGCACTTGACCGAGCACTTGATTGAGCACTCGCCCAAGCACTTGACTGAGCACTTGACAGAGCACTTGACCGAGCACTTGTCCGAGCACTTGACCGAGCACTTGACCGAGCACTTGACCGAGCACTCGCCCGAGCACTCGCCCGAACACTTGTGCACTTGTACTCGCCCGAGCACTTGTCCGAGCACTTGACCGAGCACTCGTACAAGAGCTCGGACAAGTGCTTGGACAAGTACTCGTACAAGTGCTCCGACAAATGCTCGGATCGGACAAGTGCTTGGTGAAGTGGTACAAGTGCTCGTACAAGTGCTTGGACAAGTGCTCCGATTAGATTGGTAGATTTTAAATTCTGAATTATATGAAAAACATCTTTAGGGGTAGTTGGTTGCATAAACATGGAATTCAGGCTATGATATTGTCAAGAATTATTTGTGCAACTGTCAGATGTTGTCGTAGCTGATACTTGATCAATATATAAATCATTAAAAGCTGTAGCAATTTTACTAGGGTCTTTTATTATTGTATCGTCTTTTTTAATAGAACTTATTTCAATTTTAGGGAAATTCATTTTGGTGGCATTTATGATTCCCCAAATTGCCTTTGATTTGTTATTGGCAGTTTCAATGAAGTAATTGTTTTGTGCCTTTTTAGTGAGTTTGATAATCTTATTATATCTTTTAGAGTACGACTTGAAGGATTCCTTATTCGTGTCACTTGGCTTAAGCCTGTACTTCCAAAGTAAATCTCTTTTTCGTTTGCTCCCCAATTTTACACATTTAGTGACCCATTTTGGTTTCTTGTTAAATGTCATTCTTTTTTTAACCACAGGGAAACACAGGTTATAAAATAACAAAAACAGATCATAGAAAGAGTTAAAAGCTTCGTTAGGGTCCCTTAATTGGTAAGCTTCCTCAAATCCGAGTTTCTCTAAACACTCCAAAAACTTTTGAACATTATCATTACAGTAGTCACGTTGCATATTATACCATGACTTTATTATACACGTCTTTTTACGGGGCATTTAATGATCTGAGCGATGTGGTCTGACAGTGCAAATTCAATAATTTTTGCTGTGCTTCCCTTTATGTTATGGATAATATTATCAACGCAACTGCCACTAATAGGTCTAGTTGGCTCTTTTATTGCTGGTTTTAAATTAAAACAGTCAAGGGTATCTCTAAATTCCTTACTATATTTTGTTTTTTTAAGAATATCAATATTAAAGTCTCCACAAACTAAGTATAAGCTTTTTATTGTTTTTGTAAATTAAGTCAGTCAGTAAAGGGAAAGTAAGTCATTGAGTTTATTAAAAAATGTGTCATAATTCCTAGCAACATTCTTTGATTGGGGCACTCTATACACACATAGCACTATTATGTTATGGTCAAGCAATTCGACTGCACTACATTCTATAATGTTAGGGATACTGAACTGTTGAATGTTATCAATTGCTTTGAATCTATAATTTTTATGGACTAATATACAGGAACCCCCTTTCCTTTTGTTACGACAGAAGTAACTAGCCAAAGTATAATTTGGAATATTCAACACTGATATATCTCCCTCAATCATATTATGTTCGGTAAAGTATAACACACTAATGTTGTCATCTTAATTTTTTTGATTTTCAATGAGGTTCACTGTAAAAATGTCTGATTTATTTATTAGACCACTTATGTTTTGATGAAACACTTTTACGTAATTATAGACGAAAAAATCTTGCTTAGTGTTTTTAGTCGTCTCTTCAGCTGATTTAGTTGTTACACTAGAGTGTAGAGTATCGCATTGTGACACGCACCGCATCACACCCGGCCGGCCAGCGACGAGCTCAGCGGCAGCCCCCCGCGCCACGCACCGTCCCCGCCGAGACCCTGCAGTCGCCGCTCAGCAAGAGACCAGTGGATGTCAGCAACCCCGCGCGTCTCACCCCTAGGGTCCGGCTCTATATAAGCGCGCCTCGCTCTCGCTCGGCCGGCACTTCTCTCGAAGCCCTCACGCTGATACTTTGGCTAAAGGGGTGGACAGACAAATGCCGCACCCGCCGCGTTCCTCCCTCTCTTAGATTCGCTTACTGTACCGTTCTGTTATTCCGTATACCATAGTCTAGCTTTGTAGTTCTTTGGATAGATGTGGTGATCAGGATCACCAACCGGGCTGCACCTGGCAGAGAGTGGCTCGATGCGGTAGTCGAGTAACCTCTCCAGGTTTAACTTCGCTTAGAGCGATAGATCTTGGGACCGGGACTGCTCGGGGTCGCCGAGTTACACCCGCTCCTAAGCCGCGTGCCGATCCAGGCTAGCTTCACTAGCCAGTCGCCGACTTAAGGCGGCATCCTCAGAGGATTCGGGTAGGATCCGTTCAGCTAGGGCTGTAGGGACGTCTCCTAGGTTTCTGGCACCGTCAGCCAACTCCCGGGTAGGCCGTTTAGCCTAGAGTTCTTCCCGCGTGTGGTGACGAACCACCGAATCGTGTAGCATAGGATAGTAGATAGGTGTGACTAGTTATAAGGGTTTTGAAAGCTAAATAAAGACACTCGTGTCAGTTATAATTTTAATTAATCTTTCATTGCTCCTCCTGGCTAGGTTTCCCGAAGGAAGTAGAGTCAGTGCACAGGCACCACCCTATTTCAATGTCAACGTGGTGGTCAGGCTAGCCGGCCCGAAGATCGCCACGTTACATTTGGCGCCCAACGTTAAAACTACGGTTAAATCTACGCTTAGGTCGTATTCCGAAACCAACGTTTTTAGGTTTAGGTCCACAAGTAGGGCGTATTTCCGTTCCGTTAAAGAAATAAACCGTATTCCGTTCGTCCGTCCGTTTCATGTCTATTTCGTGGATTTATAAACTCGTAAAAACCGAACTCATAGAGGAAGCTCAAAATAGAAACTTAGAGACAGAGGGTTTAACCGTGGAACAGTTAAGAAAGTTGCTTGTTAGTAGCGTTATGCCGCCGCCGAAAGATTCCGAGTTAACAGACGAAATGGATACAAGTCCAAAACTAAATACGTCATTAAAAGACGTCTCAAAAATAATCAGTCATTAGGATATAACTTTCACGGGAAATAATAACCCAGTAGAATTTTTGGAAAGGTTAGAGGAACTCATTTATAGTAATGGGATAGACCGTGAAACATTGTTAAAATTGTTACCTCGCTTTTTTAAATCCAGCGCTCTGCTATGGTTCAGAAACAACCACGCGACCTGGAGAACGTGGGGACAGTTCATTGACGATTTCAGGTTATGCTATCTCCCATTAGACTACGAGTCAAGTTTGTTAGAAGAAATAATCGCCCGCAAACAAAAATATTCAGAAAGTTTTATCACGTATATGACAAACATACAAACTCTAATAAGGAGATACGGAGGCGTATCAGAAGCCCAACAATTAGATAGGATTTACGAAAATATGCATCCAAATTATAAATTTTACATAAAACGAGCCGAATTCAAAAACATAAAATAATTAATCCATTTAACCCGCGAATTCGAAAGAATATCAGATCAAAAAAGTAAACAGATTAATGAATGGAAACGAGTATCCGTACCGTTAGATGAGTCATATAATAAATCAAACACCTGTCGTAGGCAGTTTGATAACAAAAGAACGATATCGCCGCCGTCTCAACCCGGGACGAGTAGCGGTAATAACCGGCACTCACAGAACAGTAGTTACGTAAATAGGCCTAAGTTCATAGGTAATTATAATCCGGAAACATGTTGTTGGATTTGTGGAAAGTCGGGTCACTCGTCACGTGATTGTAACGGCCAAAAGAAAATATTTTGTAGTATTTGTGGGAAAATAGGCGTAATGAGCCGCGAATGCTGTAAAAATCCAAAAAAGAAAGACTCTTTAGGAAAGTCATGTACGACTTGTTCTCTGAGTATCGATTCGCGAAAAGATAAACGCTCTTTCACCGAAATCGAGATTTTTGGGAAACAATATAAGGCCCTATTAGACACCGGTTCCACAAACTCGTACATAAACGCGGAAATATATAAAGATTGTTTAGACAAATTAATAACTAGAAAAGACTCCGAACATAAAGTCATGATGGCAGACGGTTCCATAGTCAGTGTCGAACAAAGTTTAACCTTAGACATAACTATAAACGGGAGAACATTCAGACATCAATGTCATCTTTTGTCAAACGCCGCCTATGCAATTATCGGAGTAGTTATATTAAGTAAAGCCGGAATAAAAATCGTATTCGAACAACGAAACACCGAAAATCAAAAATCAGAAGAAAATAAGTCCGAAATAAAAGAACTTTGTAGTTCTACCAAATTAACATCAGAACAGAAAAAAGAACTGGAAAGTTTATTAGAATCTGAATTCGAAAAATGCGAAAAAAGTTCGAAAAGTAACACTTGGTTACAACATAAAATAAAATTAAAACACAATGAACCGGTCAAGCAAAAATACTACCCGCGAAATCCTAAAATGCAGGAAAAAATTAACGAACACGTCGATAAAATATTAGAGGAGGGCGTGATCGAGAAATCGAATAGCCCGTACAGTTCGCCTACAGTACTTGCGAGAAAAGACAACGGCGAATATAGGTTTTGTATAGACTTCAGAAAAATAAACCAGATATCAGAAAAAGACGCATACCCGCTTCCACAGATAGACGACACTCTAGACAAGTTAAATAAAGGGTGTTACTTTTCTAAATTAGATTTAAAGAACGGTTACTGGAATGTCAAACTTCACGAAGACAGTAAACCAGCCACCGCATTCACCGTCCCAGGGAGGGGACTCTTCCAGTTCACCGTCATGCCGTTCGGGTTGCATTCGAGCGGTGCGACCTTTCAGCGGCTGTTAGATATGGTCATAGGACCAGATCTCGAACCATACGCATACGCATATCTCGATGATATCATATTGTGTAGTTCAACATTTAACGAACACCTAGTTCACCTGAAAGAAATATTCCGCAGAATCCGAGAGGCAGGGCTACGTATTAACCGAAAAAAATGCGAGTTCTGTAAACCCGAAATAGAATACCTAGGTCACGTAGTTACGAGGGACGGCATTAAAATGAACGAAGGTAAAATTAAGGCTATTAAGGAATTAAAAGCACCGTCAGACGTAAAAACCGTACGCCGTCTTATTGGCATGACCTCCTGGTATCGGAAATTTATACCCGATTATGCTAAAATAATGTCACCCATTTCGCAGCTTTTGCAAAAAGACCAAAAATTCGTATGGGGGACCGAGCAAGAAAGGGCTTTTCAAAATATAAAGAATATTTTGATGAAAGACCTTATTTTAACCCGTCCAGACTTTTCGTTACCATTTACCCTACAAACCGACGCGAGCGATGTTGGTTTAGGCGTGGTTTTAACCCAGGAAGTCGACGGACAACATAAGGTAGTTACGTACGCGAGTAGGAAATTAAATCCAGCGGAAACTAGATACTCGACTACGGAAAAAGAATGCCTCGCGGTAGTATGGGGCATCGAAAAAATGAAGGGATTCCTTGAAGGATACCATTTTACCGTCATAACGGACCATCAATCTTTAAAATGGCTAAACTCGTTACGCAAGCCGTCCGGCAGGCTCGCACGGTGGGCATTAGACTTACAGCAATATGATTACGACATCGTTTATCGCAGCGGTAAACAAAATCAGGTTGCCGACGAACTGTCTAGGAACCCTGTCTGCGCGATAATCGATGTACCCGATAAACCCCACGCAGACTGGTACGAGTCCAAGTTAAACGAAACCCGTAATAACCCAAATAAATACAAAGAGTTTTGTATACGCGACGGAAAACTTTATAAAAAAATAGAAAACAACGCGTACGGCGTGAAATTAGAATCATTTTCCGAATGGAAATTATGCGTTCCGTCCTCAGATAGGTAGGAAATCCTACAAGGAAACCATGATGTACCTACAGCGGGACACCTAGGTACGTCAAAAACACTGAACAGAATAGCACAGCGCCATCACTGGCCCGGCATGTATAGGGACGTCGCGAAATACGTTAAAAGTTGCATAATATGCCAAACTCATAAACCGCCGCAAGAAAAAAAAACCGGTATTATGCACATAAAAATCGCCGAAGAACCGTGGCAGATCGTATCTACCGACCTTATAGGCCCGTTACCGCGTTCATCAAAAGGCTACTAATGGATTATAGTATTCCGTGATAAGTTCTCCAAGTGGACGGAAATAAAACCGCTGAGAACCGCAACTTCGAATAGCATAATAAACGCGTTAAAAGAATGCATAGTTATGCGATACGGGTCACCGCAAATACTTTTGTCAGATAACGGTCATTTTCAACGGTCATCAAATTCATTAGCAGACAATTTAAAGACGAATTATTAAGATACGGAATAGAACATAGGTTAACAGCACCGTATAGCCCGCAAGTCAACCCGACCGAAAGGGTAAACCGAACTTTAGAAACTATGATTTCGTCGTATATAGATACGAACCATAAAAAATGGGACCAGTATCTATCAGAATTAAACTTCGCGATCAATACGTCCAAAAGTGATTCCACTAAATACACACCCGCCTTTATTATGTTTGGTAAAGAGTTAAGAATGCCCGGCGACAAAAACCAGTTCCATACCCCGACATTAAATGCGCGCTGTAAGTTACATGAACTTTACACGTTAGTTAGAAGGAACCAAAATAAAGCTTCCGAAAATCAAAAACAACATTATGATAAGAATAGAAAACAGTGAATAGAATAGAAAAAATACAATAACGCGATGTAATGAGGGAGGATACATAAGTACAAGCAAAACTTAATACCTAACTTTAGTACGAATACTAGTTTGATTCACGCGCAGGCCGTAAGATATATTTTTTGATTTAGTTATAGCAGAAAATTTTTCAAAAAGGTACCAATGTTCGATTCCCGTCCGAGGTAAATATTATCTCAGAATAAGGCGCCGTACCAGAATACGGACGCGTGAGACCAGTCCGCAGTACATCGCGCAATAGAAGGTTAGCGAAATAGTACCACCGCCGGTGAAATAAAAATAATTTTTTTCGAAGACACCCTCAAATATGACCACAATTATGGTAACGTCATATAACCGTGTTAGTCGTGTTTCGATCGGCAAACGATATATACTTAGCGCATCAAAAATGTCCGAAAGGAAAGTGGTATCAGGTCACGCGAGTGACATTATCATTAAGAGTTCCGGGGAAATTTGCTCCGCCGAGGAGGACTGTTTGGATTTGGGTTTAGACCTAAATCTGGACGACCTCCTCGGCAGTAGCCCGGATCGGGACGTGCTGGGGTTGGATCTCGACCCCGACGATATTGAGTTTTTCTTCAACAACCTAAGTCGAGTTCCATCCCTAGCATCCCCACAACCGGCAACCGCGGATCCGGTTTTAAATCTGTCTGCAGAACCGCCACCGGAGCCGAGACATTCCGATTCCGCTCCCACGCTTAGAGAAGCAAGCGTGGGAACAAGAAGCGGACCGGGGGAAGAGGGGGACGGCCAGAGGAGAAAGAAGAAGAAAAGAAGGACCGGAAAGCCAAGGAACGGCGGAAACCGCTATGGCGCAGTCAGGATGCCGCAGTATAAACGGCCCGACCGCAGAGCTAACCCAACTCCGCCGACACACCGCCGCCCTGGACCCTCAAGACCGTCCCACGCCGAGTCCCCGCCGGGATGGGAAGTCTACCCACGTGCAAGAAATCGCCACGTATACGCCAGCCACCCTTACGGCCGATACATGCCGTACCCGCCGACATCACCACCCCGGCACCCGGTGAGTCGCCAACGTTAAAAATAGATGTATATATGTACACACATATATATATATATATTTATTTATTTATTTCAAAATTGTGTTTTTTTTTTAAAAAAAAGGGGTCAAACATTTTTGGTTTCATTCATATTTAGATGATCAAACGAACTTACCTCAAGTGAAGTTCGATCTTAATTATCCTTCCTTGTCGGATAGATTTAATTGGTTAACATGTAGTAGTCCTCGTCTACGTTTGACCCACTCGCACGTAGTTTAGCGCCATAAGAGAAAAAGAGACAGCTAGGTACTCTCCCACCTCGGCGCCATTGCACGGTCCAAGCCTCATTCATTTTAGAGAATAAAAAAGGCAACCTACATACTACAACATTGGTATTAGGGGTTTTAATACTAGCATCCTAGTATTGTCTACTCTAGGGCAGGGAGGGACCTTAAATCTATCCGACAAGGAAGGATAATTAAGATCGAACTTCACTTGAGGTAAGTTTGTTTGATCATCTAATTATCCTTCCTTGTCTTCTAGATTTAATTGGTTAACATGTAGATGTTTAGAGAGACTAACAATGTTGTAGGTAATAGGTATGAGAATTATTGCAATAAAATATAATCTGAGAGATTTTATAACTGTAATTTAATTAACAGAAATTTATTTCTGGAAGAAATTTCTTTTAGAAACAAGTTGCACCCCTTGCGTATATTTGATGGTAAGCTTTTATATTATGCCCATTTTGTGTACACAATAAATTATTAAAAAATAACACTTCCTAGAAGGTTATCAAATAAACAATATGAAAATAAAATTAAATCTTGTTCAATTTTATAAATGTGATTGTTAGTTGAACTTGACGTTAGGTTCTGAGTGATGAGGTTACACGTAGCATAAGTGCAGCGATAGACGATAGTGTTTTATGAAAGGTATATGCAGCGTCGTTGGGAACCGACGTCGATGCATAGGGAACCTGTTTGACATTTCCATCCTTTTAGCTATTTGGAACATCTGTTCTAAGTCCAAAGAACTGCTAAGATGGTAATCTAATACGATATTCTGGTACCTTAATTACACTATGTACCTATCGTATTTTAACAAATATGGTTTTAACCTGTACATCTTTCATGTACTGCTTGAATAATTCACGTTGAACATCTGAAATTCATTTTTAGGTAATTTGACAAAAAATGTATCACAAAATAAACCCGAATAACTATAGGTATACCCGCAATGGGGATGAGCCGTGAACAAACCAACGAATCTATACTCCTGATCGATAATATTCCCCCACTGTTTAAAGCTAGACGTGAACTGAAACTTGGTATTATCGACCAGTGATAGGAATTTTATATCCAGCACTGACGATATGCATTTGTTCGTTCCTTATACGAATGAATAAGTAAATATTTGAGACAATATTTGAAAATATAAGTTTCAGGTTCACTTATAAGAAATAAAATATAGATAAATTCTGATTTCATAACTGACCCTACGTCAGGTATGAAAACGGTAGTAGCTTGAGCAGCATTTTTTTAAGACTTATTACATAATAAGTCATAATTTCGAAATAATAATATGAAGTTCATAATAATTGGAAAAAGTGGGAACCGTTGAAGATAGTTACACAAATAAACGGAAACATTACAAAGATGTAAAAATGTACTTATTACATTTTGTATTTATTCTTTAAGTTAAAATTATTATTTTAGGCTGGATAAGCTTATTTAATAAGTTTTGGAATGCAGTAGAAAACATGTTTAGTATATTTATCTAAACTGTATCGATAACGATAATTTCAGCAAGTTTTATATGTATTCTATTGTATACCAGCAATAGTATTCTATTGTCACAACTTTTTAACATTTTAATTTCTCGTTCTTTTGTTGTGTGTTTACTTAAAAAAAAACTACCTGTTTGGTTTATAGAGAAAAAAATTGCTGTAATTTTATATAGCCACGAAAGTATATCGCGGTTAATAAACTTTCAATTGTAAATAATTTAGTTCAAAATATACCAGAAGTTTCACGTAAGCTATGACTTATAATAATGTTGTTTTTGCAAAATTCGCTGATGTTCACATTTTTCATTTTTAATGTATATTTTGATTATAGGCGATTTTAAACAATGCCAATAAATAATTTTCACCATCCTCACAAGGACATCTCCAGTGTGCTGTGGAGGCATCAACAAAAATTAGATGATCAAACGAACTTACCTCAAGTGAAGTTCGATCTTAATTATCCTTCCTTGTCGGAGAGATTTAATTGGTTAACATGTAGTAGTCCTCGTCTACGTTTGACCCACTCGCACGTAGTTTAGCGCCATAAGAGAAAAAGAGACAGCTAGGTAGTCTCCCACCTCGGCGCCATTGCACGGTCCAAGCCTCATTCATTTTAGAGAATAAAAAAAGGCTACCTACATCCTACAACATTGGTATTTGGGGTTTTAATACTAGCATCCTAGTATTGTCTACTCTAGGGCAGGGAGGGACCTTAAATCTCTCCGACAAGGAAGGATAATTAAGATCGAACTTCACTTGAGGTAAGTTCGTTTGATCATCTAATTATCCTTCCTTGTCTTCTAGATTTAATTGGTTAACATGTAGATGTTTAGAGAGACTAACAATGTTGTAGGTAATAGGTATGAGAATTATTGCAATAAAATATAATCTGAGAGAATTTATAAAACTGCAATTCAATTAACAGAAATTTATTTCTGGAAGAAATTTCTTTTAGAAACATGTTGCACCCCTTGCGTATATCTGATGGTAAGCTTTTATATTATGCCCATTTTGTGTACACAATAAATTATTAAAAATAACACTTCCTAGAAGGTTATCAAATAAACAATATGAAAATAAAATTAAATCTTGTTCAATTTTATGAATGTGGTTGTTAGTCTGATTGTTAGTTGAACTTGACGTTAGGTTCTGAGTGAGGAGGTTACACTTAGCATAAGTGTAGCGATAGACGATAGTGTTTTATGAAAGGTATATGCAGCGTCGTTTAAGTATGCTTTTTCTAGACGTCTTACATAACCGGATATGAATTACTTTAGTAATAAATGAATAATCTATTGACATATATTTGAAAATTTCATACGGGAACTTGTTTGACATTTCCATCCTTTTAGCTATTTGGAAAATCTGTTCTAAGTCCAAAGAACTGCTAAAATGGTAAACAAATACGATATTCGGGTACCTTAATTACACTATGTATCGTATTTTAACAAATATGGTTTTAACCTGTACATCTTTCATGTACTGCTTGAATAATTCACCTTGAACATCAGAAATTCATTTTTAGGCAATTTGGCAAAAAAATAATAACACAAAATAAACCCGAATAACTATATAATATATCCGCAATGGGGATGAGCCGTGAACAAACCAACGAATCTATACTCTCGATTGATAATATTCCCCCACTGTTTAAAGCCAGACGTGAACTGAAACTTGGTGTTATCGACCAGTGATAGGGATTTCATGTCCAGCACAGTGCTGACGATATGCATTTGTTCGTTCCCTATACGAATTCAATAAGTAAATATTTGAGAAAATATTTGAATATTAAGTTTCAGATTCACTTATAAGAAATACATGAATTATGATTTCATAACAGACCCTACGTCAGGTATGAAAACGGATCTTTGGTATCTTGATCAGCAGGTGTTTTTTTTTTTTTTTTTTTTTAACTTATTAGTTATTGCTTAGTACATAATAAGTTATAATTTCAAAATAATAATTTGAAGTTCATAATAATTGGAAAAGGTGGGAACCGTTGAATAGAGTTACACAGATAATTAACCGAAAAAGGGTTTTGAGGTCTGTTCAGTAAAATGCATTTTGGTATTAATTACATTTTGTATTTATCCTTTTAGTTAAAATTATTATTTTAGGCTGGATAAGCTTATTAATAAGTTTTGGAATGCAGTAGGAAACATTCTTGTTTTATAAATGTTTGTAGATTTATCTAGACTGTATTGATAACAGTAACTTTAGAAAGTTTTATATGTATATGTGTGATGCAAATATAAATATATTTATTATTCAGCACATCAGCAATAGTATTCTATTGTCCCAACTTTTAAACACTTTATTTTCTCGCTCTTTCGTTGTGTGTTTCGGTTAATACAGACAAAAAGTTGCTGTAATTTTATATACCCACGAAATGATGTCGCTTAATTGTAAATAATGTATGTTCCAAATATACCAGAAGTTTCACGTAAGGTATGGCTTATAATAATTTTGTTTTCGCGAAATTCGCTGATGTTCACATGTTTCATTTTTAATTCATCATATAAATATTTTTAATGTGTATTTTGATTATAGGCAATCTTAGACAGTATCAATAAATAATTTTAACCATCCTCATTATTACCCTCACAAGGACATCTCCAGTGTACTGTGGAGGCAGGCATTAACGAAAATTTTGCTTATGCAAAGGTCAACATTTTGATTGTGCACCATATAAATATTCACAGATTTCGCCCATAAATCATTATTGTTTATTCTTATCTGGTGATTGCGGTAGCTTCTAGACTTAACTTCCATTAAACTTAAAAAACAGGCATAGCTTCATAAGAAAACGTATACCTGTAACGTGGGTATATGTATTTGTTATAATTAATACTTCCCGAAACGCTGTCATTGCAAGTTTCGTGTAAGTAGTAGAAGCTAGGCATAAAAAAAGACAATTTAAAATATAAGGTACAAAAAACCTTATTTCATAATGGTGGTAACATTCTCAGACGGTTTCAAATTGGAGTGTAGGTCGTGCCCTGCATGCCCAAACAACTGCACGCAGGAAGATCCAACGAGTGCCACCACGGGCAGTGCGATTCGTGTGGCTGAATCCCGGACTAAGGCCATCTAGGCTTGTTATCGACACGAAAAGAAGAATAACATAGAATAGTATAGTAAAAACCGATTGAAAATACTCCTGTATCTGTTTATTAAGCTAATGAGCACTATAGTGTTCATAGCACTAGAGTCCTATAAAGGTTGAGCACAGGCTGAAAGGTTAAACACAAGTATATAGAAAAAGTGTTTTAAGTATGATACAATCATGCATGAGCACGAGGAAATCGGCCGATTTTATTACTTTTACCATGTAACTGCCCTGGGCAACTACGATAAAATAGATTTAAAGTTATCAATATTCAAAATGTACAACAATATTTGATGAACATTTTAGTTCCAGTATAAATTAACCTTATCTTCACTTTTACGGATTATAAAAATAATACTCGAAGCAAAGATTTTTAAAGGAATGCTGCATTAACTTTTACAATTTTGACAAAAAATATACCATATTTTGGCAAGGACTTGGCCAGGGGCCAAGAAGGTTAATGTGTCATTTGGGAGACTGAGATTCTTTATTTCTATATCTTGTGTATAATGGTCTAGTTATACCAAAAAACCTTTTTAATTCATCCATAAAATATTTCCATAAAATTTTTCCATCTACCCGCTACCTTAAAATGCGGCTGCGCGGCGGCGGGTGCGCTTCGCAGTAATAGGCCGGCGCGGCGCGGCGCGGCGCGGCGATGCGACGGGTTGCGCTTGGGCTGGCTAAGCGGCAGTTGCAAAAACATACATAAATATGTCCCTGCTCGCTATCCGATGCAACTCGACTCGTTAGCTTTCTGCATGCCCTATGACATCTTCATAAAACAATCCGGGAGTTGACTGCATGAAAAATAAATTACGAAATATGATGTACTAAATAGCTCTTTAATTAAAGTTGTTGAAAAACTAAAAAACTTTAATTTTCATTACATTTTCAATTTTTAAATTATAAGAATTTCCTAATTAGTATGGAAACTACTATTTTGTACAATAACGTCATCGTACAAAATTTCAAACATTTTTAGAACAAAATGCCGTTTTTGACATTTGATAAAAAGTAACTCAAATGACTAGCAGTCAACTACCGGATCAAACACAACACGTAATAAATGAGTGTCTCCCTTTGATTCCAGTGTATAAGTATTTTATTTTATGATGAAGAAATAAATAAAAGGCTGATATACTACTTAATTAAACTGCACTGTGCACAGGTTTGCATTGAGTATATTAGCTATTTTCGGGCGCCCCGCAGCCACCAAGTCGACTAGGAGTCGAAGTGGTCGACATGACCGAAATCGGTCGGATAGTTCTTTCATTCATTAAATCAATTAAACTGAAATGACGGGATGTCCGTAGTTTCAATAAATCCGGTTAGCGGTATTGGACATAACCGTAATGTAAGCAAAATAGCTAATACACAACAAAATCTGTGTTTTTGTCTCCATCTTAGATTCATTGTTAGCATCGCCACAACTTCTGGAGTTTATTGTCAGATGACAAACTCAAGAAAATTGTTTTTATTTTTAAATAGACCGTCCTTCTCGAGAATGGTTTTGAAATAATAACACACGCATTTGGAAACACTAGTAGGAACCTTCACTGCGGATAGTAGGCATCAGTCCAAACGCACGATGGCGGTGGATATGTGCCGGAAAATTAATCAGACGTCAAATGCTTATAATTGTTGTGATACAATATATCACCTGTAGGCGGTGGCAGTTGGTGGTGGCGGCGCCGGCAGCGGTTTTGGCGGACGGCGCGGCGGTTATAGCAGCGCTGTTTCAGGAGGTTTCGGGAGGCAATCCATCCGTCGTCATTGCCGCTTTTTCTGCATCGTTGTCGGCTGCATAAGCAGCGGTGGCTGTGGTGGCAGTGCAGTGATATGAGCCACGATGCTGCTAACGCTTCACCTGTGGCGGCGAGCGAGGGTTGATGGAGCAGCCGCATAAGCATTAGAAAGCTGATGATTCCAGTTCATACGAAACAGGAATATTATAGTGTGGTTAATGTCTCGCATTAACTCTAATAGTAGCTATTGGTCAATGTCTCGCATTGACTCGAAGCAAAAATGGCTATTGGTCAATGTCCCGCATTGACTCGAAGCAAAAATGGCTATTGGTCAATGTCCCGCATTGACTCGAAGCAAAAATGGCTATTGGTCAACGTCTCGCGTTGACTCGAAGCTAATTCTCCCATCATGTTAAAATAAAGATAATTTTCACTGCACTTGTTATTTTTGTTTTATTTTTAAATGATTTTTATATTTCATTTCCACATAACCTCCTTATTTAAAAGTAACGTAAGGATTTATTTTCTTCTAGGCACATTTTTGCACACTTGTTAAATTCAAATAATTAACGAACTTTTTAAGAAATATTTTTCACTACGTGCGGTAGCCGTGCGCGCACGAAAACGAATGAGGCTTGGACCGTGCAATGGCGCCGAGGTGGGAGACTACCTAGCTGTCTCTTTTTCTCTTATGGCGCTAAACTACGTGCGAGTGGGTCAAACGTAGACGAGGACTACTACATGTTAACCAATTAAATCTAGAAGACAAGGAAGGATAATTTTGATTATGCAAAGTCAAAATTTTGATTATCCACCATCTAAGAATTCACAGATTTCACCCATCAAACATTATTGTTTATTCTTATCTGGTGATTGCGGCAGCTTTATTAAGACTTAACCTGCATTAAACTTAAAAACAGGCACACCTATGAATCATTGTCATCTAGACTGAAGATATGGCTTCATAAGAAAAAATAACGTAGGTATATGTATTTATTATAATTAATACTTCCCGAAACGCTGTCATTGCAAGTTTCGTGTAAGTAGCAGAAGTTCAGGTACAAAAAAGACAATTTTAAGTATAAGGTACAGAAAACCTTATTTTATAAAATACTTTTATTTTTCTTATTATAATTATTAACGATTACTTGTCAGTTATGGTAACTGTAAATCGAAAGGGTTTTGAATCGTATACCGAACTGGTTTCTATCAATTAATTATTTAAAGAATTAATGTGTACAATATTGTACATACAATTTAATTCGTTGATTTAAAATATATTTGGTGTTAAGTTTAACACCTCTCAATGAAATAATAATATAATGGTGATAACATCCTCAGATGGTTCCAAGTTTTGTGTTGGCGTGGAGTTTAAGTGTGGCGTAGTTCCCCAAACAATGGAGTATTTGACGTCGTGCCCTGCATGCCCAGATAACTGCAGGCAGGCAGATCTAATGAGTGCCACGGACAGTGCCATTCGCGTGGCTGAATTTTGGGCCGAGACTATTTAGGTTTGTTATCGATCGAAAAGAAGAATAACATAGAATAATATAGTAAAAACAGATTGAAAAAACTCCTGAATCTGTTCATAAAGTTAATGAACACTATAGTGTTCATAGGACTATGGTCCTATAAAAGTTGAGCACAGGCTGAAAGGTAAAACACAAGTACTTATATAGAAAAAAGTGTTTTAAGTAAGATAAAATCGTGCATGAGCACGAGGATATCGGCCTATTTTATTTATTGCTTTTACCATGTAACTGCCCTGGGCAACTATATAGGTACGATAAAATAGATTTCAAATTATCAATATTCAAAATTTGATTAACATTTTAAATCCAGTATAAATTAAACTTGTCTTCACTTTTATGGATTATAAAAATAATACTCGAAGCAAAGAGTTTTTCATAGGGTTGCTGCGTTAACTTTTACAATTTTGATCAAAAATATACCATATTTTGGCCACGACTTGTCCAGGGCCAATAAATTCATCTGGGGTAAAAAAAGTCTTTATCTCAATATTTTGTGTAAAATGGTCTAGTTATACCAAACAAAACCTTTTTAATGCATCCATAAAATATTTCCATCTACCCGCTACCTTAAAATGCGGCTGAGCTGCGAAGGGTCAGCGCGCCAGCGCGGGGGCGGCAGCGCGTCGTCGGCGCGGCGGCGACGCGACGGGTTGCGTTTGGGCTAGCTGAGCGGCAGTGGCACATACATACATGCGTATCTCACTGCTCGCTATCCGATGCAACTCAATTCTTTTAACTTTTTGTATATGCCCTTTGACATCTTCACAAAACCACCGAACACAACACCGAATAAATGTCTCCCTTTCGATTCCAGTGTATAAGTATCATAGAACACTATTACTCGCAGATAAGTATTTTATAATATGATGAAGAAATAAATAAAAGGCTGGTATATTACTTAATTAAACTGCACTGTGCACGGGGGTTTGCCGCGAAGATTGGCTATATTAGCTATTTTCGGGCGCCCCACAGTCAACAAGTCTACTAGGAGTCGAAGTGGTCGCCATGACTCATGACCGAAATCGGTCGGGTGTTTCATCATTCATTCAATCAGTTATATAAACTGAAATGACAGGATGTCTATTGTTTCAATAAATCAGGTTAGCGGTAGGTATTGGACATAACCGTAAGGTTATGGTTAAGAAAAATAGCTATAATATCCCTATTTTTGGCTCCATCTTAGATTAATAGTTCAGCATCGCCTCAATTTCTGGAGTTATTGTCGGATGACAAACTCGAGAATTTATTTTTTATTTTTTAAATAGACCGTCCTTCTCGAGGTTGGTTTTGAAATAATAACACACGCGTTTGGAAACACTAGAAGGAATCTCAACTGCGGATAGTAGGCATAAGTATAAACGCACGATGGCGGTGGATATGTGCCGGAAGATTAAATAGACGTGATGGTGCTTATGGTACATATCACCTGTAGGCGGCGGCAGTTTTGGTGGCGGCGCCGGCAGCGGTTTTGGCGGACGGTGGTTACAGCAGCGCCGTTGGGGAGGTTTCGGGAGGCAATCCCTCGATCGTCGTTGTCGATTTTTGAGCATCGTTGTCAGCTGCATAAGCGGCGGTGGCTGTGGTGGCAGTGCAGTGATATGAGCCACGATGCTGCCAACGCTTCACCTGTGGCGGCGAGCGAGGGTTGATGGAGCAGCCGCATAAGCATTAGAAAGCTGGTGATTCCAGTTCATACGAAACAGGAATATTATAGTGTGGTTAATGTCTTGCATTAACTCTAATAAAAGTAGCTATTGGTCAATGTCTCGCATTGACTCGAAGCAAAACTGGCTATTGGTCAATGTCTCGCATTGACTCGAAGCAAAACTGGCTATTGGTCAATGTCCAGCATTGACTCGAAGCAAAAATAGCTATTGGTCAACGTCTCGCGTTGACTCGAAGCAAAATAAAATTATTTGATATTCTCCCATCATGTTTAAATAAAAATAACTTTCACTGCACTTGTTTTTTTAAAAAAAATGATTTTCGTATTTCCTTTCCACATAATCTCCTTATCTAAAAGTAACGTAACGTAAAATGGCAATGTGTGCAAAAATTTGCACACTTGTTAAATTCAAATAATTAACGAACTTTTTAAGAAATATTTTTTACTACGTGCGGTAGCCGTGCGCGCACGAAAACGAATGAGGCTTGGACCGTGCAATGGCGCCGAGGTGGGAGAGTACCTAGCTGTCTCTTTTTCTCTTATGGCGCTAAACTACGTGCGTGTGGGTCAAACGTAGACGAGGACTACTACATGTTAACCAATTAAATCTAGAAGACAAGGAAGGATAAATTTTATTAATGTATTTTTCCTTCAAGAACGGGAAATTGATAAGGGGTAATTTTACAGTTTTTATATACAAAAGTTTACCGATTTAACCTGTTTTACAAATGTAAAACAGGTTAAATCGGTAAACTTTTGTATATACATTAACAAAACGAAAAGTGTTAGAATAAATTATACACATAGTATAACCGTTACAAATTGTGAAGTTACAAGCATCCGCGTAACGTTCTACAAATAAATATGATGGAAGTCAACGCGTGTTTCAAATCCCAAGGATTTCTTTTGTTTTCGAAATTTAAATTCTGATTACATTCTAAATTAAAAATCCCATATATATTTCTTTTTTCCGTGTATACTTTTTGGTGATTTTTACAGGTAAAAATCTTCCGAAGAGGGAGGGGAATGTGACGCGCACCGCATCACACCCTGCCGGCCAGCGACGAGCTCAGCGGCAGCCCCCCGCGCCGCGCCCCGTCCCCGCCGAGACCCTGCAGCCGCCGCACAGCAAGAGACCAGTGGATGCCAGCAACCCCGCGCGTCTCACCCCTAGGGTCCGGCTCTATATAAGCGCGCCTCGCTCTCGCTCGGCCGGCACTTCTCTCGAAGCCCTCACGCTGATACTTTGGCTAAAGGGGTGGACAGACAAGTGCCGCACCCGCCGCGTTCCTCCCTCTCTTAGATTCGCTTACCATACCGTTCCGTTATTCCGTATACCATAGTCTAGCTTTGTAGTTCTTTGGATAGATGTGGTGATCAGGATCACCAACCGGGCTGCACCTGGCAGAGAGTGGCTCGATGCGGTAGTCGAGTAACCTCTCCAGGTTTAACTTCGCTTAGAGCGATAGATCTTGGAACCGGGACTGCTCGGGGTCGCCGAGTTACACCCGCTCCTAAGCCGCGTGGCGATCCAGGCTAGCTTCACTAGCCAGTCGTCGACTTAAGGCGGCATCCTCAGAGGATTCGGGTAGGATCCGTTCAGCTAGGGCTGTAGGGACGTCTCCTAGGTTTCTGGCACCGTCAGCCAACTCCGGGTAGGCCGTTTAGCCTAGGGTTCTTCCCGCGTGTGGTGACGAACCACCGAATCGTGTAGTATAGGATAGTATATAGGTGTGACTAGTTATTAGGGTTTTGAAAGCTAAATAAAGACACTCGTGTCAATTATAATTTTAATTAATCTTTCATTGCTCCTCCTGGCTAGGTTTCCCGAAGGAAGTAGAGTCAGTGCACAGGCACCACCCTATTTCAATGTCAACGTGGTGGTCAGGCTAGCCGGCCCGAAGATCGCCACGTTACAGCATGTTTCAATTCCCTGAGTCAAATCTACACTAGCCTTATCCACAGAAGGAAAAGTACAGTCTGTTTGTGTAGCTTTATTTAACCTATCATTCTGGTTTCCCCTTGCCTGGTTCTACCGAGCACTTGTACGAGCACTTGTCCGAGTAATTGTACGAGCACTTGTACGAGTGCTCGGACAAGTGCTCCGTTGTCTGTTGTTGTTGCTCGGACTTCGAGCATTTGACCGAGCACTTGCCCAAGCACTTGACAGAGCACTTGACCGAGCACTTGGCCGAGCAATTGACCGAGCATTCACCCAAGCACTTCACCGAGCACTCGCCCGAGCACTCGCCTGAGCACTTGACCGAGCACTCGCCTGAGCACTCGCCCGAGCACTTGACCGAGCACTTGACCGAGCACTTGACCGAGCACTTGCCCGAGCACTTGACCGAGCACTTGACCGAGCACTAGACCGAGCACTTGACCGAGCACTTGGCCGAGCAGTTGACCGAGCACTTACCCAAGCACTTGACCGAGCACTGGACCGAGCACTTGACCGAGCACTCGCCCGAGCACTCGCCCGAACACTTGTGAACTTGTACTCGCCCGAGCACTTGTCCGAGCACTTGACCGAGTACTCCCGAGCACTTGACCGAGCACTCGCCCGAGCACTCGCTCAAGTGCTCGGTCAAGTGCTCGGGCGAGTACTCGGTCAAGTGCTCGGTCTAGTGCTCGGTCAAGTGCTCGGGCAAGTGCTTGGTCAAGTGCTCGGTACAGTGCTAAGTCAAGTGCTTGGGTGAGTGCTCGGTCAATTGCTTGGTCAAGTGCTCGGTCTAGTGCTCGGTCAAGTGCTCGGTCTAGTGCTGGGCGAGTTTTCGGGCGAGTACTCGGTCAAGTGCTCGTACAAGTGCTCGGGCGAGTACTTGGTCAAGTGCTCGGTCCAGTGCTAAGTCAAGTGCTTGGGTGAGTGCTCGGTCAATTGCTCGGTCCACTGCTCGGTCAAGTGCTTGGGTAAGTGCTCGGTCAATTGCTCGGCCAAGTGCTCGGTCAAGTGCTCGGTCTAGTGCTCGGTCAAGTGCTCAGTCAAGTGCTCGGGCGAGTGCTCGGGCGAGTGCTCGGGCGAGTGCTCGGTCAAGTGCTCGGCCAAGTGCTCGGTCAAGTGCTCGGGCGAGTGCTCGGGCGAGTGCTCGGTGAAGTGCTTGGGTGAGTGCTCGGTCAATTGCTCGGCCAAGTGCTCGGTCAAGTGCTCTGTCAAGTGCTTGGGTAAGTGCTCGGTCAAGTGCTCGAAGTCCGAGCAACAACAACAGACAACGGAGCACTTGTCCGAGCACTCGTACAAGTGCTCGTACAATTACTCGGACAAGTGCTCGTACAAGTGCTCGGGCGAGTGCTCGGGCGAGTGCTCGGTCAAGTGCTCGGTCAAGTGCTCGGTCACGTGCTCGGGCGAGTGCTCGGTCAAGTGCTCGGTCAAGTGCTCGGTCAAGTGCTCGGGCGAGTGCTCGGTCAAGTGCTCGAAGTCCGAGCAACAACAACAGACAACGGAGCATTTGTCAAAGCACTCGCTCGAGCAATTGACCAAGCACGTGTCCCAGCACTTGTACGAGCACTTGACCGAGCACTTATCCGAGCACTTGACCACTTGACTTGTCCGAGTAATTGTATGAGCACTTGTACGAGTGCTCGGACTTCGAGCACTTGACCGAGCACTTGACTGAGCACTTGCCCAAGCACTTGACAGAGCACTTGATCGAGCACTCGCCCAAGCACTTGACCACTAGACCGAGCACTTGACCAAGCACTTGTCCGATCCGAGCATTTGTCGGAACACTTGTACGAGCACTTGTCCGAGCACTTGTACGAGCATTTGTACCACTTTACCAAGCACTTGTCCGATCCGAGCATTTGTTAGAGCACTTGTACGAGTACTTGTCCGAGCACTTGTCCGAGCACTTGTACGAGCACTTGTATGAGCACTTGTACGAGCACTTGTACACTCAAATCAGGTTGACAATTATAGACCTATTTCAAAAGTAAAACTTCTTCGTCTTTTCGTAGGACTTGGCAGCTTTATTACAGGCTCTCTTCTTATCTCGCGTGCCCGGAGCTTTGCGGCTACGAGCATCAACCCAAGCTTGGTACGCCGAATGTTTTGCTGCTTAGGCAGCTAAGCATTTGGCATTTAACCACGGGCGAGCTTGATTCTCAAGAGGAATGTCAGAGAATGGGATGTAATATTCCATTGCCTGACATATTACCTCTGAGATTGATGCCGCACAGCTCGACGGGTCGCAAGAAGAAAAGCACGTTTGCCGCCAAGGGTAAGATGCCAAGAAGTTGCGCATCTCATCCCAATCTGCTGACCTGTACCGCCATACCCGTCTAGTGCTGTTGGGGCTTAGATCGGGTGGTGAACATCACCAGACAATGGTCAGACGTACCCAGTGGTGAGGATACGGAGGGACACATTATATCGGTCTGGTTCTGTTGTCAGCAGAAGGTCTAAACAAGTAACCGTGTTAGTTTCAACATCAGGTACGCGCGTCGCCTGGTCTACCAGCTGGGAAAGATTTAGCGACAAAGCGAGTTTGTATGCCTCTCTCCCAGCATGGTCGGTCTTCTGGTATGGGAACAGCCACTGCTGGTGGTGGGCATTAAAGTCCCCGAGAAGGACCAGTTCCGCTGACGGGTACCTTAGTTGAACCTCATCGGCGGCCTCACACAGATGTTCGAATAGCCTGGTTGTCTACTGGTCACCACTGTGCGAACGGTATACACAGGCGTAGACTATTTTGTCTACACCGGTGTCGACCATTACCCAGATCGTAGAAAGAGAGGAGTCATCAAGGTTACGGAGACGCCGGCAGCAGATTTTGTCGCTGACATAGACACAGACACCGGCGCGTGTCTTAAAGTTGTGCTCCAGAGTGTACCCCGGGTACTGCAAGTAGGACGCATCCACCGGGCGTCTGATTTGTGTCTCCGTAAGAAAGAGTAGCAGCGGCTTATCAGTCTCAAGATGGTGGTGGACTGATGGTGGGTGGAAGATTGGAGTGCAATCCTCTGATATTAGTGAGGTGCACTTTTAGTGGGAGGAAGTGCCGCCGCTGTATACCGAGCACTTGTCCGATCCGAGCATTTGTCTGAGCACTTGTACGAGCACTTGTCCGAGCACTTATACACTCAAATCAGGTTGACAATTATAGACCAATTTCAAAAGTAAAACTCGCAAAAGTGCTCGGTCAAGTGCTCGGTCGAGTGCTCGGTCAAGTGCTCGATCACGTGCTCGGACAAGTGCTCGGGCGAGTACAAGTTCACAAGTGTTCGGGCGAGTGATCGGGCGAGTGCTCGGTCAAGTGCTCGGACAAGTGCTCGGGCGAGTACAAGTGCACAAGTGTTCGGGCGAGTGCTCGGGCGAGTGCTCGGGCGAGTGCTCGGTCAAGTGCTTGGTCAAGTGCTCGGATGAGTGCTCAATCAAGTGCTCGGTCAAGTGCTTGGGTGAGTGCTCGGTCAATTGCTCGGCCAAGTGATCGGTCAAGTGCTCGGTCAAGTGCTTGGTTAAGTGCTCGGTCAAGTGCTTGGGTGAGTGCTCGGTCAAGTGCTCTGTCAAGTGCTTGGTCAAGTGCTTGGGCGAGTGCTCAATCAAGTGCTCGGTCAAGTGCTCGGACAAGTGCCGTGTCCGAGCACTTGTCAGAGCACTTGACAGAGCACTTGACCAAGCACTTGACAGAGCACTTGACAAAGCACTCGCCCGAGCACTTGTACGAGCACTTGACCGAGCACTTGACCGATCACTTGGCCGAGCAATTGACCAAGCACTCACCAAAGCACTTGACCGAGCACTGACCAAGCACTCGCCCGAGCACTCGCCCGAGCACTCACCCGAGCACTCGCCCGAGCACTCGCCCGAACACTTGTGCACTTGTACTCACCCGAACACTTGTGCACTTGACTCGCCCGATCACTTGGCCGAGCAATTGACCGAGCACTCACCCAAGCACTTGACCGAGCACTTGACCGAGCACTCGCCCGAGCACTCGCCCGAACACTTGTGCACTTGTACTCGCCCGAACAGGTGTGCACTTGTACTCGCCCGAGCACTTGACCGAGCACTTGTCCGAGCACTTGACCGAGCACTTTACCGAGCACTCGCCCGAGCACTCGCCCGAATACTTGTGCACTTGTACTTACCCGAGCATTTGTCGGAGCACTTGTACGAGCACTTGTCCGAGCACTTGTACGAGTATTTGTATCACTTCACCAAGCACTTGTCCGATCCGAGCATTTGTCGGAGGACTTGTACGAGTACTTGTCCGAGCACTTTTCCGAGCACTTGTACGAGCACTTGTATGAGATCTTGTACGAGCACTTGTACACTCAATTCAGGTTGACAATTATAGACCTATTTCAAAAGTAAAACTCGCAAAAGTGGTCGTACAAGTGCTCGGTCAAGTGCTCGGTCGAGTGCTCGGTCAAGTGTTCGGGCGAGAACAAGTGCACAAGTGTTCGGGCGAGTGCTCGGGCGAGTGCTCGGTCAAGTGCTCGGTCAAGTGCTCGGGTGAATACAAGTGCACAAGTGTTCGGGCGAGTGCTCGGGCGAGTGCTCGGTCAAGTGCTCGGTCAAGTGCTCGGTCAAGTGCTCGGCCAAGTGATCGGTCAAGTGCTCGGTCAAGTGATCGGCACTTGTCCGAGCACTTGACCGAGCACTTGACCGAGCACATGATTGACCACACGCCCAAGCACTTGACCGATCACTTGGCCGAGCAATTGACCGAGCACTCACCCAAGCACTTGACCGAGCACTTGACCGTGCACTCGCCCGAGCACTCGCCCGAGCACTCGCCCGAACACTTGTGCACTAGTGAGTACAAGCGGGCGAGTGCCCGAGCACTTGTCCGAGCACTTGATCGAGCACTTGACCGAGCACTCGACCGAGCACTTGACCGAGCACTTGTACGAGCACTGTTGCGAGTTTTACTTTTGAAATAGGTCTATAATTGTCAACCTGATTTGAGTGTATAAGTGCTCGGACAAGTGCTCGTACAAGTGCTCAGACAAATGCTCGGATCGGACAAGTGCTCGGTATACAGCGGCGGCACTTCCTCCCACTAAAAGTGCACCTCACTAATATCAGAGGATTGCACTCCAATCTCAATGCAGTCCACCACCATCTTGAGACTGATAAGCCGCTGCTACTCTTTCTTACGGAGACACAAATCAGATGCCCGGTGGACGCGTCCTACTTGCAGTACCCAGGGTACACCCTGGAGCACAACTTTAAGGCGCGCGCCGGTGTCTGTGTCTATGTCAGCGACAAGATCTGCTGCCGGCGTCTCCGTAACCTTGAGGACTCCTCTCTCTCTACGATCTGGGTAATGGTCGACACCGGTGTAGACAAAATAGTCTACGCCTGTGTATACCGTTCGCACAGTGGTGACCAGGAGACAACCAGGCTATTCGAACATCTGTGTGAGGCCGCCGATGAGGTTCAACTAAGGTACCCGTCAGCGCAACTGGTCCTTCTCGGGGACTTTAATGCCCACCACCAGCAGTGTCTGTTCCCATACCAGAAGACCGACCATGCTAGGAGAGAGGCATACAAACTCGCTTTGTCGCTAAATCTTTCCCAGCTGGTAGACCAGGCGACGCGCGTACCTGATGTTCAAACTCACACGGCGACTTGTTTGGACATTCTGCTGACAACAGAACCAGACCGATATAATGTGTCCGTATCCTCACCACTGGGTACGTCTGACCATTGTCTGGTGATGTTCACCACCCGATCTAAGCCCCAAAGGCACTAGACAGGTATGGCGGTACAGATCAGCAGATTGGGATGAGATGCGCAACTTCTTGGCATCTTACCCTTGGCGGCAAACGTGCTTCTCTTCTTGCGACCCGTCGAGCTGTGCGGCATCAATCTCAGAGGTAATATGTCAGGCAATGGAATATTACATCCCATTCTCTGACATTCCTCTTGAGAATCAAGCTCGCCCGTGGTTTAATGCCAAATGCTTAGCTGCCGAAGCAGCAAAACATTCGGCGTACCAAGCTTGGGTTGATGCTCGTAGCCGCAAAGCTCCGGGCAAGAGAGCCTTTAATAAAGCTGCCAAGTCCTACAAAAAGACGCTGCAGAGGGCACGCCTCGACCACATACGCCGCATCGGATCAAAACTTGCCACCTATCCCGCTGGGAGTAAGGCGTTTTGATCCCTGGCTAAATCGGTCTAGGCAAATTTCTGTCGTTCGTCTTTGCCTCCACTGCTGAAACCAGATGGAACACTGGCTCACAAAGCAACTGATAAGGCAAACTTGTTTGCCTCTTTGTGTGCTCAAAATTCACGTCTAGATTCTGCGAATAGTACGCCACCTCAAATACCTCCTTGCGGTACTACAATGCCTCCGATTCGTATCCGTCAAAAGGAGGTTCTCAAAATACTTAGCAATGCAGACGTGAACAAAGCCAGTGGACCTGATGGCATATCAATCAAAATCAATCAAAATCAAAATGTTTTTTATTTAAGTAGATGTTTTGCACATACTTTTAAATCGTCTTTTTTTCTACCTAGTACAAAGTTCCTACCACGCGGAACCTGTACACTCAACGTTTCGGGAAGTGTTTCCGAAGCGAGAAGAAACGTCGAGCCCAAAAGAAACTCGCTTCAACACATTTTTTAAAATAATACTTAATTACTAATAGTTTGTTATCAATAATACAGTTATCAGGAAGAGCAATACATTTCCAAATGTCTTTGTCATTCACATAATCTATTATCTTATAATAACCTTTTGAGCACAGACATTTTTTTACATGCGTTTTGAATTTGTTTTCAGGCAGATTTGTTACATGTTCTGGTATTTTATTATAGAATCGTACAGATTGCCCCACAAACGACTTTTTAACTTTGCTCAGTCTCGAATAGGCAATATCAATGTTATTTATATTCCTTAAGTTTAAACCATGCCTGTCACTGTTTTTACCAGCCATAGTTCTCAAGAAATGCGCCCCTGAGTTGTCTCCTGTTCTGACACATCTGTATCGTCTCTCTCTTAAGACAGGTGTAGTCCCAAAGTCCTGGAAGCTTGCCAACGTGCAACCTGTGCCCAAAAAAGGCAGCCGTGCGGACCCTGCCAACTACCGCCCCATAGCAATCACTTCCATAATCTGCAAGATTATGGAACGTGTATTGAACAACCACATGCTTGCATACCTCGAAGACAATGACCTCCTTAGCGATCGACAATACGGGTTTCGCTGAGGTCGATCCACAGGAGATCTTCTTGTGTATGCAACACATGTTTGGGGCGAGGCCATTGAGAAGCATGGCGAAGCACTTGCCGTGTCTCTCGACATCTCAAAGGCTTTTGATAGGGTCTGGCACGGCAGCCTTATTGGCAATCTTCCTTCTTACGGGCTCCCTGACAGCTTGTGCAACTGGGTATCCGATTTCCTGAGGGAACGGTCGATTCGGGTAGTCGTTGATGGCTGCTCGTCAGACCTATTGGCTATAGATGCCGGGGTACCTCAGGGTTCGGTTCTTTCTGCAACTCTATTCCTACTACATATAAATGACCTGCTTAAGCCCGGCATCATTGGGTATGCAGATGATAGCACAGTTGTAGAAAGATATCTATCTAGTGCACGAGCCACCAGTGCTGAGACACAGTCCCTTAGAGAGGCGATGATAGAGCGCATGAATCTATCACTTCAGGCAGTGTCTGATTGGGGCGATAACAACCTCGTTAGGTTCAATGCCTCTAAAACACAGGCGTGTCTTTTTTCTGCCAAAAGGAGTCCTTTCACCTTGACTCCTACTCTCCGAGATGAATCGATTCCGATAACTGACCACCTTGAGCTCCTTGGCGTGACGTTAACATCCAACCTGAATTTCGGGCGATACATTGAGTCCAAGGCTAAAGTAGCGGCAATGAAGCTGGGTATCCTATCTAAGGTGAGACGGTACTTCACTCCTGGACAGCTTCTTACATTATATCAAGCACAAGTCCGATCATGTGTGGAGTACTGTTCACACCTATGGGATGGCTCTGCCCGCTACCAGCTTGAAGCCTTGGAAGCTATCGACCGACGCGCAAGGAGACTTATATGTGATGATGAGCTTGTTTTAAATAAGCTCCAAAGCCTTGAGCATCGCCGCAAAGTCGCCTCTTTATCGGTTTTTTATCGAATTTATTTCGGAGAGTGTGCTCAAGAACTTCATGACCTAATTCCCCCAGCTCCATGCCACCTTCGGTCAACTAGGCGTAGGGAGGCCTTTCATCCCTTTGTAGTTAACATTCCATCTATTCGCACGAAGCAATATGCTTCCTCTTTTATTATGCGAACTGCGAAGGAGTGGAACTCCTTACCTGCGTCCGTGTTTCCCGATTCCTATAATTTGAGGGTCTTCAAGGCGAGAGTGAATAGGCATTATTTGAGTTTGCGTGTACCATCCTCGACTACATCGTCACTTTCCATCAGGTGAGATGTAGTCAAACGCACTCAAATTTGAAATATAAAAAAAAACGTCAAAAGCGCGTTTTTGTCATAAAGTACCTAAATATACTTAAATAAACGTATCGGAAGTAAAACTTTAAATATATGAAAGAATATACAAGGTTACACCGTATGCCCGTAGCGTCGTTACGTATAACGCGGAACTCCCGTACAACACGACATTCGCGTAGTTCATGAGTTATAACAGATACTACTACTACTGCTACTTTTTGTAAATTAGAAGTGAAAATTTAAATAATTGTTTGAATTTGAAAAATTAAGGTCATGTTTTTATACATATTTGGAATGTGTATCAGCTTCTTATTCACCTTCTCAAATGCGTCTATTATTTTACCAGGTGCCCTGTATTTCTTTGCTTTACCGATTGAACAAGTAAAGGTATACCTACTTATAAATGATTAAGTAGGAAGGTAGGTTTACCTACCGATAACTAGGTTCGAGTTTTGTAGGATAAACTGTTAATTATTGTTACAGAGTAATCAAATACAAGAATATATACCAAGCTTTGCTTTTTCTTTATTATCTTTTTGTTTAAAATCAGAAAACCAAATTCTACAAATCTCCACTATTCATAAAAAACCGATTTCACCAGGGTAACGTTCCCTCAGCGGGATAATTTTGAAAAAGACGGTCTAGCTCATAACAAAGTACATGACTGAGTAGCTTTTCGTCGTGTTATAAATGTGCGCAAATAGCGGAATTTGTGCATCTTACGGTTTTAGAATTATTCAAGATTCCACTGTAGTAACGTTTTTGTGTTTTCTGTATCTCGAAAACGGCTGATAGAAGAAATTTCAAAAAAAAACACTAGTACACCTTAATTTGTGCGTAATTTGAGCAATGTTAGTTTTTTGAAAATTATGTTATATTTTTAGTAATTAATTTGTTTAGAAAATCAGGAAATTCTAATTTACAAGGAAAAGAGTGAAGTTGCAATCGAACAAAGAGCACTCAAATATTCCTCTAGTAAACCCTAATAGTGTCTGTAATTGTGGATTGTATTATCCAGTCAATTAGTGAGATATACCATTTAATTACGAAATTAAGTTAACGAAATTTTAAAGATTGAATTCAGTGCTCCCATAAGACTATGTAACATGAAATTTTACATAAAATTAGAGCGTCCTGCTAGCAAGCTTTCCCGTAAGTTTCAGCTTTGAATAACGTTGATTTAAAAAGATTTACCCAAAAGAAGAAAAAACTAACATTTTCCCTATAACTGAATTCAATTACTAAAAAAATATCATAATTTTCAAAAAACTAACGTTGCTCAAATTACGCACAAATTAAGGTGTACTAGTGTTTTTTTTTTGAAATTTCTTCTATCAGCCGTTTCCGAGATACAGAAAATACAAAAACATTACTGCAACGGAATCTTGAATAATTCGAAAACCGTAAGATGCACAAATTCCGCTATTTGCGCACATTTATAACACGACGAAAGCTACTCAGTCATGTATTTTGTTATGAGCTAGACCGTCTTTTTCAAAATTATCCCGCTGAGGGAACGTTACCCTGGCGGAATCGGTTTTTTATGAATATCTCCGAAATTGTAAGATGCACAAATTCCGCTGCTGGCGCACAATTAGTCCTAATGATGCTCTAATTCCCTATTATACTCACATCCTTCTTAGCTACAACATTTCGCTGGCGTAATGGACACCTGCGTTCGGCGGTGCGGCGCAACGCGTGCCGCCGATTTCAGCGTCGCGGCGCCGCGTCGCTCTGTTGTGTTTTTGCCCTAAGGGTTCCGTATTTTGCCATTTGGCTACGGAACCCTAGAAAAGATGCAACATTAAGTAGTGTTTAGTTTCTAGCATACTGATTAATAGTTCGAGAAAGTTAAAATAAAAATTAAAAAGAAGAATGAAACAATGAAGAATTCTGAGAGAAGAAAGAAGAGATCTGCTAAAATCTGCCAAACTACGTGGAACCCCGATATTATGGATAATTATGTACCTATATATGGTTTACCTTCATAAAAATTAATAAACGGGAAATTCCCGTACTATCTTGCATGAAACAAAAGTTGCTAGCTCAATGCCTAATTAAAATCATTTTCTAGTTAGCAAGTCATAAAACAAAAATTATAACTTTTCTATTGCTATTTAAAAAAAAGTATTTCCTTGAAAACTGCCAAATTCTGTCACTTTTTTAAATCGTCAGCTTATTCTGCCAGAGGCAGAGTTAAAATTTAGTAGCCAAATCTGCCTAAATGACAGAAATCTGCCACAAATGGTCACACTGCGGGGCGGACGGGTTTCGAAAACACGGGAACTCGCGCGACGGGGTGACACCTGTGCGCAGCTCAGTTCAAAGCGATAAGATAAACACTTTGATCAGAAATTAACAAAGCATTCATTTGTTTATATCTGCTTTGCGAGACATATACCTCAACACATAGAGGTAATAAAGTACTAATTACTTATATGCTATTCTAGGGTATGGTATTTGTTATATGGTACTAGGTAGAAAAAAATATTGACGATTTAAAAGCATTTGTAAAGCATCTACTTAAACATTTTGAGTTTTATGCCGATACATCAAATAGTTTGTTGTTTAACTTGTCGATGTTACCCGATTTTAGTTAATTTAAATACGACGTCAACTAATAAAACATTTATTTATAAACATCATAACTAAAAATTTTCTGCTTAATTGTCCAATTATGGGGCGTACAACATAGCTCCGTGATTTTGACAGCTGAGATCGTGTCGGATGACGTGACTTTGTACGGGCGACTAAATAATGTCGATGTTAATCAAATATTGAAAATGTATCTAAACTTTAAAAGTTTAATCAATACTTATTATAATTATACACATACATAACACTTGAGAGCTTAAACATTTAAACAACATAAAATAATTTGAAAACTAGCAACAACTCCCTGCGGTGAATGCCGTTCATGCAAGGTCATATGAGACAGCATTTTTACTAGGGCTGTTACTTAAATAACAGGATCATAACTAGTATGGTATTAGTTACTTTTTTACAACGTAAAAGGAGAATTGTTTTTCCTTGGTAACATAAAGATAATTCTTATCAAATTTTGTTACAGATTCAGATTCAGATTCAAATATTTATTCGACACACACACAGAACATAATACAATACAAAATATATAAGGAATAATAACAGAATTACAAAAATTTAAACTTAATAAATACACAAAAAAATAAAAAAAAATAAAAACATTTAAATATTAATTATAACAAAAAAGAAAGAAATTATACCTACTTTGCTGCGCTGTAGTGCGGTGTCGAATAGGACCCATTTCAGCTTGTGCTGCAGCCAGAGCCACAGCGCTGGTTTTCAAATGTGCCCTCGTGAGCTTGCGTCCTCGTCTTGCTTATTAAGGAATTTAATGTACAATACAACGAAGATGTGTAATATGTGTGATGATATTGATTATATGTGTAGTAAGTAAAAGTATAAATACGTGTGAAATAAATTAATGTGTCATTAAAATTGAGAATTATAATTATGTATAATATATATATATATTGAATAGAATTATGATGTGCAAAATTCATATAAAACTATAAACTAGTAACAGCTACGCAACCACTACTACATACTGTATGTGGGAACTACTCGACCACCTATTGGTAAAATTTTTTGGTGCTTTAAAAGTGACTCTTTAAAGTTGGTTTTAAAAGTGGTAGTAGACATCATTATATTTCGATATGGAGGTGGTAAGTTGTTCCAACACTTGGTGGCCGTGTATTTGAAACTACCGCGGAACGCAGCTGCCAACTTTCCGCGCGGGGCGCCCGAGAGCCAGTCCCGGTGCGCCATTCCAGTTTCTCGAATAGATACTTGGGACGCCCGGACTTTATAACGCCAAAAAGCAAAGTGGCTAGATGTAGTTCTCTCCTAAATGCCATCTTCAGGACGCCGGCGCTGTTAAGGTATGGTAAGGTTACGACCCTTTATATCTAATTAAAGTTACGCAGCCACTTTCTCTAAAACTACCAATTTTTGTATAATATACTTGACTGACTCGTTGGCGTGGTGGCTAGCGCACCTGGCTGCTGCTGCGCCGAGGGTCATGGGTTCAATTCCCACCCAGGGCAAACATTCTTGTGATGAGCAGGTTTGTTTGTCCTGTGTATCTGGGTGTTTCTATCTAAGTACGTTTATCAGTCTCTGGTTCCCATAACACAGGGAATCCTAGCTTGGGGCCAGATGACCGTGTGTGATTTGTCCCAATTATTATTATTATACAAAATACATACTTTCTCTTTCATTTGTAATAAGTTCATTCTAATTAGTCAGTCAAATTATCCTACTAGTCAATAACTGTTATAATATTAGTAACTGTTACCGTTACTACTATAACAGTTATACTAGTTAAAGTAGATGTGTGACATCTCTAAAACGATCTGTCAAAATCACGGAGCTAAGTTGTACGCACTATAGTTCTGGTTGTATGCTACCAATTCAGGAAGGTTACCTTTTTGTATGGCGCGGCCGCTTTCTTGAATACATTCTAATTTGGTCGGGTTACAGGGAAAATGTTCGTTCTTTCTTCTTTTGGGTGAATCTTTTTAAATCAAAGTTATTCAAAGCTGAAAATTACATTAATTTTATGTAAAATTTCTTGTTTCATAGTCTTATGGGAGTACTGAATTCAATCTTTAAAGTTTCGCTAACTTAATTTCGTAATTAAATGGTATATCTCACTAATTGATTGGATAATATAATCCATAATTGCAGACATTAATAGGGTCTACTAGAGGAATATTTGAGTGCTCTTTATTCGATTGCAACTTCACTCGTTTCCTTGTAAATTAGAATTTCCTGATTTTCTAACCAAATTAATTACTAAAAAAATATCATAATTTTCAAAAAACGAACATTGCTCAAATTACGCACAAATTAAGGTGTGCTAGTAGATTTTTTTTGAAATTTCTTCTATCAGCCGTTTTCGAGATAAAGAAAATACAACAACGTTACTCCAGCGGAATCTTGAATAATTCGAAAACCGTAAGATGCACAAATTCCGCTATTTGCGCACATTTATAACACGACGAAAGCTACTCAGTCATGTACTTTGTTATGAACTAGACCGTCTTTTTCCAAATCATGCCACTGGGGGAACGTTACCCTGACGGAATGGGTTTTTTATGAATATCTCCGAAATTGTAAGACGCACAAATTCCGCTGCTGGCGCACAATTAGTCCTAATGATGCTCTAATTCCCTATTATACTCACATCCTTCTTAGCTACAACAGTCCGCTGTCGTAATGGACACTCAGTTGTCTTTACTGCTCGAAGTTATAAAAGGATAGTTAAACTAAAACGATGTAAGTATGGAATAACATTTATTTTATGCCATTTTAAAATATTAAGGAACAAAGAAACACTTGTAAATCACCAGCATATTTTCAAATTGTAAGATAAAAAAATAATTATCTATTTTTTATTACAAAATAATTTTTATTTTTTCTTTATTATGAACCGTTTCTAGTGCATGAGTTTCGAATTTGGGTATATTATTGCAGTCTTGTATGGTATTAGAATACTTTGAATCGTATTTATGTTTTCTTTATTATGAGTTTTTTACTGGAACATGATCGTCGTAGCCTTGAATAATATTATTACCACGCTTTTTTATCTTTAGTATTCTTACTTTGGCTAGACACAAGTATCATTTTCCCTTTTACATTTAAGTATATAGGTTTTGTCTTCTAAAATGTTTACTTTTGCCCTTTTTCCACGCCTCGCCGCATTCGGCATGAGCGATTCTTTTCAATCTAGACGGCGGGCGTTTAGACATCTAAAAGGAAGGACGAAAACACAACAGAGCGGCGCGGCGCCGCAACGCTGAAATCGGCGGCACGCGTTGCGCCGCACCGCCGAACGCAGCGTTGCGCGGCACGCATGCCGCAACGCTCGTATCCGCGGCGCGCACCGCTCCTAGCCGCGGCGCGCAACGCTCGTAGCCGCGGCATGTACCGCTCGTATCTGCGGCGCGGCGGCTCATTTGATGTCCACAGTTTCTGTAGGTCGGAAGCTTGTTTTTAGGGTTCCCTTATGGATTAGTCATGTCTGTCTGTCTGTCTGTCTGTCTATCCGTCCGTATGTCACAGCCACTTTTTTCCGAAACTATAAGAACTATACTGTTGAAACTTGGTAAGTAGATGTATTTTGTGAACCGCATTAAGATTTTCACACAAAAATAGAAAAAACAACAATAAATGGGGGTTCCCCATACTTAGAATATTAAGAACTTAGGACTCGCCCATGAAGGGTTCCGTAGCAGCAAGTAACATAATATAAAAGTTCTTGTAGTTCGTTGTAGGTAAATTGCGGTTTACGATTTACATTTTACCACTTTGGAAGTGTCTCTCGCGCAAACTATTCAGTTTAGAAAAAATTGATGTTAGAAAAAATTTTTGAGTTTCAGTTCTAAGTATGGGGAACCCCCAAAATTCATTGTTTGTTTTTCTATTTTTGTGTGAAAATCTTAATGCGGTTCATAGAATAGATCTACTTACCAAGTTTCAACAGTATAGTTCTTATAGTTTCGGAAAAAAGTGGCTGTGACATACGCACGGACAGACAGACATGACGAATCCATAAGGGTTCCGTTTTTGCCATTTGGCTACGGAACCCTAAAAACAAGCGTCCGACCTACAGAAACTGTGGACATCATATGAGCTGCCGCGCCGCAGGTAGGGCGAAAACACAACAGAGCGGCGCGGCGCCGCGACGCTGAAATGCGGCGCAACGCGCACCGCCGAACGCAGCGTTGCGCGGCGCGCGTGCCGCGCCGCTCGTAGCTGCGGCGCACACCGCTCCTAGCCGCGGCGCGCACCGCTCGTTTCCGCGGCGCGACGCTCGTAGCCGCGGCATGCGCCGCTCATATCCGCGGCGCGCACCGCTCGTATCTGCGGCGCGGCGGCTCATGTGATGTCCATAGTTTCTGTAGGTCGCACGCTTGTTTTTAGGGTTCCGTAGCCAAATGGCAAAAACGGAACCCTTATGGATTCGTCATTTCTGTCTGTCCGTCCGTATGTCACAGCCACTTTTTTCCGAAACTATAAGAACTATACTGTTGAAACTTGGTAAGTAGATGTATTCTTTGAACCGCATTAAGATTTTCACACAAAAATAGAAAAAAAATCAATGAATTTTTGGGGGTTCCCCATACTTAGAACTGAAACTCAAAAATTTTTTCTAACATCATTTTTTTCTAAACTGAATAGTTTGCGCGTGAGACACTTCCAAAGTGATAAAATGTGTGTCCCACCTGTAACTTCTAAAATAAGAGAATGATAAAACAAAAAAATATATATGATATACATTACCATGCAAACTTCTACCGAAAATTGGTTTGAACGAGATCTAGTAAGTAGTTTTTTTTAATACGTCATAAATCGTAAACCGCAATTTACCTACAACGAACTACAAGATCTTTTATATTATGTTACTTGCTGCTACGGAACCCTTCATGGGCGAGTCCTAAGTTCTTAATGTTCTAAGTATGGGGAACCTCCAAAATTTATTGTTTTTTTTTTCTATTTTTGTGTGAAAATCTTAATGCGGTTCACAAAATACACCTACTTACCAAGTTTCAACAGTATAGTTCTTATAGTTTCGGAAAAAAGTGGCTGTGACATACGGATGGATAGACAGACAGACAGACATACATGACAAATCCATAAGGGTTCCGTTTTTGCCATTTGGCTACGGAACCCTAAAAACAAGCTTCCGACCTACAGAAACTGTGGACATCAAATGAGCCGCCGCGCCGCAGATACGAGCGGTGCGCGCCGCGGATATGAGCGGCGCATGCTGCGGCTACGAGCGTTGCGCGCCGCGGGTACGAGCGTTGCGCGCCGCGGATACGAGCGGCGCGGCGCGCGTGCCGCACAACGCTGCGTTCGGCGGCGCGGCGCAACGCGTGCCGCCGATTTCAGCGTTGCGGCGCCGCGCCGCTCTGTTGTGTTTTCGTCCGTACGAGCGGTGCGCGCCGCGGATATGAGCGGTGCGTGCCGCAGCTACGAGCGTCGCGCCGCGGAAACGAGCGGTGCGCGCCGCGGCTAGGAGCGGTGTGCGCCGCAGCTACGGCACGCGCGCCGCGCAACGCTGCGTTCGGCGGTGCGGCGCAACGCGCGCCGCCGATTTCAGCGTCGCGGCGCCGCGCCGCTCTGTTGTGTTTTCGCCCGAAGTGTTTTTCATTATAAGTAGGTTATCCAAATGCGGAAATCGATTTTGAATATAAGCCGGATTACATTTTGATAGGTAGGGGTGACAAGTGGAAGTAGATTGCTTGGTTAGCCTAAAGTAATTTAAGAAAATTAAACCAACAATTATTAACGACTAAAAAGGGAGACATAAAAGTAAATAATATGTCAAAAACTTGCCGGTGCCAGCCTAAATTTGTTTTTGTATACTTAATGGTATTCCAGATTATTTTTAGTTTTATATCTATTGTGTAAATTACAGTAGTTACTCATGTAACTACTTTTTACTATTTTTCTTTTAAAGTAAGTCTGGCACCGACCTCAAAAAAATTGTTGTCATATTAACTTTAGAATTCCTAAAATATAAAAATTTTATTTCTCCTTGTTTAGTCTTATTAAAATAACTTTAGAATTTATGGCTTTCCATAGTTACCATGTAGTTCTGCTTCTTTTTAAAAATACAAGGAGAGTTTCCTTTGAGTAAAATTTGCTATCTCCAGTATTTAGAGTACTTTCTCTCCAGGTGAGGTTAAAAAATGCCACCCTGTATATAATCTTATTTAGATAGACATCAATCATGTAACAAAACAAGTGTAGGGAAATTTTAATGTGGCTTCTACTGAACTACTTTTGTTCCGTCCCGTGCACCTAAAAGTATACAGGGTAGCTGTGTCATCTAGTACTGCTTGCACTACTTGTCTGTATACTTTTAGTTATTTGCACGAGACTGTTCTAGGGCTTTCATGACTATCAAATCCCGAAAAATTGACTTTTCATATAAATACGATAACATTTAATCAACTTATTGGTCAACTTTGCAGATGTATATGTAATAAAAAAAAAATGTCTTTTTTTACCGATTTAAGGAAAAACTTAGACAAAAATGTGTTCAGTCCCATTAGAAGAAGCTCACTTTATAATATAGATTACACATCAGTGCTTTCAACATTGATATTTGGCGGTAAGACTTAGATAAGATGGTAGTTACCAGCCAGGCAGGCTCACAAAATGTTATGCCAACAACTAAACAAAGTTGAACCCTGCCAGGAACCGAATTTGCCCGACCTTCTGACGTGAAGCAAACTGACTAGCTACTAATTACCATATAATCTGTGCTAATAGGTCACGGAGGCAGGAGTATATCCTTTTTGTTATTCTCTGTTATAATTTGCGATCCTGTCCATAATACAAATAACTTGTCCGCTATTTACCTGGGAAATCAACTGAATGAAAAACAGCTTCGAAGAAACGTAAGTAACCTGAAATTTTAATTACGAAATAAAATTAAATAAAATAAAAAATAATATTATGAACGTAAAAGTATCTCGGCTTGTATTTGTCTATAATTGTTATTAATTTTGTTTGATGGATGAATTTTGGCACCTATAGTTCATTCCAATCAAAAAAAAAAGCAAAACGTAAACTCTAAACTAAACGTCAATGTCATCTGCATACTATGTTTGTTTACCTTTTGCTTTTTTTTTGATTGGAATGAACTATACTAATTAATACACAAGCTGTTTAAGAGCGAGCGAAAATAATGTGTTTGTTGTTCTTCATCGTCTCACTCATCGGAGCAATGGATCGATCGACGTGATTTATTGCAAAGAGATTACTGACAGTATGAGAAGTGAAGAGAAGACAGTTTTTCCTTTATTTTTACATTTTTATTTAGACAGGGGAATAATATTAAAGTAAAACACAGTTTAAGGGAGATCTGAAAATGACATATTATACATTCTCGCTTAAGTAAAAAAAATAACCACGCGCGAGGAACCGTGACATCTAGTATACAGTAATACCCCGCTTAACGCGACCCCTTTTTACGCGGATTCGTTATAGTGCGATTTTTAAAATTCGCGCTAATTTACCCCGCTTTACGCGAATGCGTTGATTGGTTCATTTGCATGCTAATTTTACTTTTAATATGTATGTATTTAAAAGTATATGTGTATATATATTGCAGTCTCTGGTTCCTAAGATACAGGGAATCCTAGTTTGGGGCCAGATGACCGTGTGTGATTTGTCCCAGATATTATTATTATTATTACATATTATAGTCTCACTTACTGTCCACAATGACATCTCCAACTAAAAAACAAAATAAATAATTAGGGATCTCACAGAAACTCCATATAAAGCAAAAAAATAAGGGCAGGTTGGCTGAAATGGCGGCAGGTCATTGCAAGAACATGTGATTCACGAATGCCCTAAATCCGTGATAAGACCTGTTATAACGTATGGATCAGAGTTTTAGGAAACTAAGAAGACCAATAAAAGATGAGTGTATGCTGAGATGAGGATGCTAAGATGGATGTACGGATGCTAAGATGGATGTACGGAGTGACAAGAATGTATAAGATAAAGAATATAAAAGGAAGCCTGAAAGTAGCGCTAGTGACGAAAAGTTGCGAGGTAATCGTTTGACTTGTTTTGGGTCATGTTATGAGGAGGGACGAAAGTCATGTGACTAGGAGAGTGTTGAATGTGGATGGATAAGTGGGAAGAGGCAGGAGAAAGAAGAGATGCTGGATTGTGTAGGATGTTATGAGTATGAAAGGAGAAGTTGATGAGATGAGATGACAGTGAGAAGAGATGAATGGAAGAAGAAGACGTGTTGCACCGACCCCAAGTGATTGGAAACAGGATAGGAAGATGATGATGACCTTGTATTATAATGCTTATATTAATAAAAATAAAACCAAAGTAACCTCCTGGTTTTCTTTAATTTCAATGATGTAAGTCGAATGTAATGCGTGAAAATGTCGTGAAAGCACAGCAGCGTTTTGAGCTGACTTTATGAGTAGTTGGGTTAAGTTTTGAATTGAGTTGGTAGTTAAGTTGACTTACTGAAGTTGTTAAAAAAAGGTTTAACAAACATGATAAGGAACTTAGTGCTAAAATAGTTGAGCTGTATAAAGTTAGTACACAAAATATCAAACTTACAATTTGGTTGCAAATTGTTTCCTAGACCACCATTTATTATAAGAGCTGCAACAAAAAGAATAAACGGTTAAAATTTGTATTGTAAGTAGTGACCTCAAAATAATTAGTTAAAATTATATTTATGTATCTCTGAACCTATTATAAAAGGAATAAATAGCATGGCAGTTGCTTGATGTCACGCTTACTACATTTTTATCATAAACATTAGGTAACTAGACAGGGCATCTTTAACAGTGACAACCATGTGCAAAGCGATGTTCATACACATTTAGTAGACAGATGGACAGGTATTTTTAGATTATTTTTCTTTACCGTTAGAGAAAATGGAATACAAATAATTTTAGAAAAGTTAATAGTCACTAATAAATTACTTACAGGAACGTAACATCGCAACAAATTCTTTCTCTTCACGATCATGGCCAGTATATAATTCTGAAAAAAGGAAAAAAACGAGTACTAAAGTAGGATCCACAGACTTGCTTTCCCCTCCTAAGTGGCAATCCATAAATTATGTCACACGAATTTCATGATTTTTGACCCCCGTCCCCCGTCCTTGTCACATATGATCACATATGTGGGACCACCCCCTCTCTGGTGTGACATCACATATTTTAAAATTTTTCGCCAATAATTGAATAAATTAAAACAGAAATTCCAAAATTATTTATTTTTTATTATTTATTAATGTGTCATCACAACGTTTATGACTCCCCTCTACCACGTGTCACATAATGTTACACTTCGTAGACCCACTCCTCCTTAACGTGTGACGTAATTTATGGATGGCCCGACAAAATAAACCTTTATTGTTAGTTTTTTTTTAAAATTAATAGCAAAGTATGCGTGCGTGCACAAAGTGCAAAAATTTGCCCGTTGAGATAATGCGTTTCTGGCAGTTCATGGTCGGACAGATTTTTATTATTTACTTGCACTACTGGTACAATATTTAATTCAAATTCATATTACGACATTAACCTACAATAAAATGAAATATCTTTGCGCTGAAATTAAATCCATTTAATCTTTAATATTATAATGGATAACTTACTGTCAAACCAATAGGAGTACTCTTTAACTGCTTGAATAATTTCACGAATATTTTCTGAAAAAGAAAGCGCAAATGATTAAAGAAATAAATGAATAAATCCTACTGGACACTTCTTTTGAACCACACAACGGTCACTATTAAATTTACTGGTTCAAGAATCTAATAAAATAATGTTTTAATCTGAAACAAGGACTCTGATTGCTGCTACGCTTGCTCAAGCCATCCTGAACCCACCTAAGCCTTGAACATACCTATTTATATTTATAAATGCCTGTAAAACACAACAAAATAAAGAAACCCTTGGTTATAGTTATATGTATAACCCATGCCGATCACACTGAATCATGAAACCATGAGGTGGAGATAGTGAGTGTTTTTCCACTGACTGGTGCCGGTGCTGGCACCGCGAGTGCACCGGCACCGGCGGAGGTAATTCATCGCCTCAAATCGCGTTGCCGAACAGTGGAATATCGATTTATACAGGTGTAACAGAAAGTTGTGATAATACTTCAAGGTGGGGCAACCCATCAAACTGAACAACTTTTGTTCTACAACTTTGTTGAAATCGCAAAGAAATTTTCGGACTTTTCATACAAACTTGGTTCGCCAGCTGATCGATTTGTATGAAAAGTCCAAAGAAAATTTTGCGGTTTGAACAAAGTTGTAGAACAAAAGTTGTTCAGTTCGATGAGTAGAAGCCCACCTTGAAGTTTTACTACACCTTTTTGTTACACCTGTATATTTTCATACATTTATGCGTTCCCGATTGCCGAATCGGTACCGTGCCGGAAAGTAGCAAAACGCTCAATATAGGAATAAGAAATGTGTCGTACTACAGCTCAACTTCCAATATACACTTCAAGACCCCGGACTAGTAGTCTTAGGAGGTGAACACGATGAGAAAAGACGTATCGTGGAACTGCTCAAATACATATTTAAAACAATCAATTTACCGTCGAGAGCGCTTATGCCCTTTCTTTTCATGTATTCGTCGATGAGGTCAACGACGTCTTGATGGGCGTTGATGAGGTTGTGGCCTTTGATGATTTCTTCAGCGCTGTTGAAGGTGCCATTGTAACGGGGGCATCCCCAACTATTTCCGTAGTCCGCATTGCAGAGATCTGACAACGTTATTATATTTGTATCAAAAACAATACTCTAATTTTCTTTTTGACGGACATCCATCATTTCACATAATGTTTAGACGTGCAAATATCTCCATAGAAAATTGGCCAATTGCTATTATGCAAATATCCGGAACAAAAGGTTGTTGCTTTTGTAGATCAATATAACAACCTTGTATAATTTTGGAAAAAAAGTGTAAGTACGTCCATTTATAATATTTTCCTAGATATATCATGCTTATCTCATGCTTATCTCTTTTGAATCCTTTCTTTCTTTATTCTTCTTATTTTATTCTTATTTTTGTATATTTTATTTACAGACATGACATTGTATAATTCATTTATTGATCTAGCAGTAAGATGTAATAGAATATAAGACTTAAAAAAAATGTGTTGTTTCTTTTCGCCGTTTCTTCTCACTCCGCAAACACTTCCCGAAACGGTGGGTATACGAGTTCCGAGTGGTAGGAACCTCGTATTAGGTAGATAAAAGAATGACGTTCGAAAAGTGTACACTGCTACCTACTTCGAATAAAATATTTTCATTTTCATTTTCTTACGGTATATTTCAGAAGGCAGAGAACTTACATGGTTTCTTCGTGCCCAAGAGTCCACTTAACAAAACTTTAGTTTGATATAAGCAAATTTGCACTCTCACATGCGCTCTGAGCACTGAAAAGAAACAAAATTAACAGTTCATATTTCGAAATTGGATTCATTGTTACCTTGGCCTTGAAAAAAATGGTAATTAAGATGTAAGTGTAGATAAAAATGATAAAAAAGAAAAATACAAGAAAGATTTAATAAGCAAAATATTAGTAAGTAAGCAAAGATAAAAATTAAATAAGTACGTGTAGTCCGCAGTGTCACACAATGGCGGACGCTCCATTTAAATGTCGTGATATTATTATTTACTATTACTCATCGACGTAGAAACAAATGGACTTCGGGTCAGCGCTCAAAAGTGTCCGAACCAAAAGAGTAGTAAAACGCAAAAAGAGTTGTAATTTCGCGCCAGTCTTCATTTGGTCGGCCGGCTGACTGCGCGTCCAAAATGGCGTACTGCGTCGAGAAAAGTTGTAAAAACTATTCAAGTAAAGTGAAAAAACAGGATGAAGTATCATATTTCCGGTAAGTAAACTCTTGCTTTATCATTTTAAAGTATTGTTTTGCTAAGAAACACGGTAGTTTATTTTAATTTGAATTACGCATTTAGTTTGATTTCCATGAGCGAACAATCGAACATCACAACTTTGAAACAAAAATTTTATAGAGTCGCTTTTAAGTATAGTTTTTATAAAAATATTTTGTTACTTTTTCTATTGTTTATTTATTTTATTTATTTTAGCTTTCCCCGAGATTCTATACGTTGTGCACTATGGAAAAACATTATGGCCGAATCGAGACGAGAGGAATACTTTGTTCCGAAAAAAATCCACTTTATTTCCTCGAATCATTTTCACCCTGTATAATTCATATTTAAGCGTGTTTCTGTGTTTGTTATAAAAAAAAATAAACAAGATTCTGCAAAAATAAAAAAATACATAGCCAACAAAAAACATTATAAGTGAAAGCTACTCCATTACTTCTCTGTCTTCACTCGAAGCTGCGTAAAGTAAAGTAAGTTCCAGTCGAAGTTTCGTATAGTGATATATTGTTGCAAACAAAATCAACCGTAATGCAATGACACACGATCTAAATTCAAATGTGTTGTTTCTATGCATATAACTACGTGTGTATAGGTTAACTGCGGACAATCTTTTCGTGAATTATGTACTAGACGCTTCATCCATTTGTTTCTACGTCGATGCTATTACTATTATATAAAAGGGTCTAGCAGAATAAGTATAGCGAATCAGCCCTCATCTGGAAATCTACTTCAAAACTGATATATCAGTATCGCCTTGATAAACGAAAGCGACTGATATGAGTTTCACCGAAGTTCTTAGCTTTGACCTTGAGATATTTTAAAAAAGAGAGCGTTAGTATGACTCTTATTCAAAATATCATAACTTGGAAACTATTTCTAACTTTAGAAACTTAAAACCAATGCGAGATTTTAGGTAACCTTTTAATGCATATCATATATTTTTTTAGATTTTTAAACCAGTTATCAACATTATTCTCATTGTTTAAAAAATATATTTATATTTATTTCAGTGTTCCTTATGAATGACAATCACAGAAAAAATATATGTTATATTACTTGATGTGCATATATAATCATAAAAAAATTATTCGAAAAAAAGTTGGTGCAACAGTTCAAAAAAAAAAAAAACGACGCCAACTAAACATACCAGTGAGTAGACTAAGACGTTAATAATAAATACACGCATTATTCTAACATAAGCAGATTGTAAATAAATAATTATCATAATTATTATAAAAAGAAAAAAAGCTGGTGCAATACTTCAAAAAAAAGAAAATACGATAAATGACACTTTCTATGTAAGACATTTTACACTTATTGGTCATTATTTTTAGTAGTGAAATACTTGCCTGCTAACCTATTTTTGATAAATACCATATTATGATTGAATATGCATGTATTTGTTATTAACTTCGTAGTCGACTCACTGGTATGGGTTGGTTGCCGGGACTTGTACCGAGCACACGTCTGTTAAGTTAATTTTACAATTATTACCGTTTTAGAATAGTTTCAACGTTATCTTTGTGATGGAGAAATAGCTGTGATCCCGATTTGAGATAAGCGATAATAAGAAGAGGATTAACTCAGGAGACAGCTCCGTTTTCCGAGTTCCAGCAGCAAACCACCACGTGGAGCGTCTTTAAGTGCCCATCACCCTTAGAGTCGTCACTTTCACTTGACATTGGCGTTTCGCCATTTTTTTATTGAAGATTCTCCCATTTTTCACTAGACATTGGCAAAATCACGCTCGGAATGAGATGTGGAATGCCAAATAGAAAAATAGAATAGAATAGACTCACTGGTATGTTTAGTTTACCTCGATTTAATTTTTCGTATTGTTGCACAAACTTCTTGAAATATTTTTTTATTATTATACTATAGACACATCAAGTACTACAACATATATCAGGGTCGGTATGTTTAAAACAAAGTGTTTAAAACACTGTTAAAAAAACATGTTCAATATTAATGTGATTTAAACATTTTTTTAAACAGTGTTTTGAACAGTTTAAAACATATCAATTGAAACATATGTAAAAGTTCTAAAACAGATACAATTTGAGTAAAATAAAATAAAAAACGGTACCAAGTGGGTACTTACCAATTTAGATTAAAATAAAGAATAATTTGCTAACTAAAATATTTATGAAGGAATGGGATTAGGAAATGAAAACTAAGTGACTGAAAGGTAAGGCGTAACTATTAACTAAGTATATTTCTTGAAAATAACTGAACCGATTTTGATAAAACTTTCACTGTTCGCTAAGTTGAAAGATATTTAATCCAACATAAAAAGAATCATTGCAATCCGAATTCTAGTTTTTGAGAAATGCGTGGACAAACATACAGACGTACATGCCATCCATACATACGAAAGGCCAGGCCAGGCACACGTGTTTAGAAGCCCATACAGACTGATATACAAAATTGTTCAGTATGAACAGTTGAAGGGTCAGCCTCAATTAATTAACGGGTCTAACATTTATTTTGTTACACCCTGTACAGGTAAAATCCCGTCGTGATCGTGAGGTGAGGGGAATCACTCACAGAAAGAAAAATAGGGTTATTCCCATAGAATATCAGGAAATCCCCTCATAGAGGCGTATCTGATTGAACTCCATAGGTATGTGACTTATAAAACATTCCGTAGGTAATTTGTGTTTTAAACAGTTAAAAAAGGGGGTTCAAAATAGATGAAAAAAAAAAATAGTTTTAAACATTTTAAACTGTTTGTTTTACAAATTAAAAAAAAAACTGTTTTTTTCCAACGAATAATCGAGCAGCGTAGGTTATAGAAACAAAAAGTGTTCGGACTTGATCGTTAGTAATTTGTCAACACCGCAAAATATGAAATAGGTACCAAAATATTCGATGAATGTTTAAGTATATCCATAGCTTGAGGAATTATTGGCTATACAAACTTTCATGCCCTAGACGAAGTTGCACCAGCTTTTTTTCTTTTTATAATTATTGTGATAATTATTTAGAATGTAAAAGAAATATATTGTATGCATCAAAAGGTTACCTTAAATCTCGCATTGGTTCTAAGTTACTAACTTTAATAGTTTCCAAGTTATAATAATTTGAATGAGAGCCATACTTACGCTATCTTTTTTAAAATATCTCAAGGTCAAAGCTAAGAACTTCGGTGAAACTCATATCAGTCGCTTTCATTTTCGTAGTAAAATGAATGTCACAGATACAGAGCCTGTACTTTACCTCGCCGAAAAAGCGAAAAACTGATTTTCAGCCATGACCCGGTGAAATGCACCAGAAAATAAGTGTTTCATAGTTTTTAGTCCAAAGTTGAATATTGAACTATTTGGATAAATTAATAAATAACTTACTTTGACTGTATTTGTGGCCCACTGAAAAGTAACAAAAACAATGAACAATTGAAGGTAACAGCAATAATATTTTTCAAACAAAATGATAATATTTGAAATAATAGTAGTAAAAGTAATAATAGTATGGTAAATACGCATTTAACTTACATCCACGGATGTGTTTGTCTATAATATTCCCAGCAACATGGCCGACTGCAAAAAATAGCGAAATATAAGTAGGTATTTAATAACCAAACAACAGCAAAAAATAAAAATAAAACATCAACTGTGGTTTTACAGTACCTACTATTCGTTTGTTTGATGGAGTAGGTATATTACATGAAAGTTTTGTGCTTAAAAATATAGCGCGTTTTATAAAGCTACAATCGTACTTATATAAAATTTTAAAGTTATACAGAGGAGAATATGTTATTTTGCATAGTTTTACTTAAACTTTCTACAAATTTTCCGCTAAAGATCTTGTAACTTGACAAATTGTAACTTGAAGTTTCATAATTTGAAGTCTCGTAATGTAAGGCGCAAAATAGAGAATTTCCTTAAATTCGGATGGATGATGATCCCATCTCCAAATATAAAATTGATAAAAACGTATTAAAATAATTAAACTTAAACTTACGTCGAACAACAGTATCCACAGCATCCGCATAATTTTTACTCCGTTTTTCTAGAAATCAAGAATAAGGAAAGATTCAATACTGATGATCCCGGGATCTGCGGTCCTCATAAAAAGAAGGCCACAGAGTTGGAGTTTCCGTTTACTTTGCGGCTTTCTTTCTTATGAGGCCAGAATAGTAGATAGGTAACATGTTGGATTAGAAGTCGTTTTTATATAATTGACCACGCTGAATATGTTAAAAACAACCGACTTCAATCGCAACAACTCCAATTTTGCTATGGTTTTGTTGATTTTCTCAAAAACCGCTGAATCGATTTCCATAAAATTTATATGGGACCACCTGTGAAGTATACCCTTATAAACAAAAAAGAATTTTCTAAATCGGTTCAGGCGTCTTCGAGTAATCGGTGAATATACATAAAAAAAAAAGATTCCGACGAATTGAGAACCTCCTCCTTTTTTTTGAAGTCGGTTAAAAACAGTTTTAATTCTGAAACCAAAAAATATGTGTTTTCATAATGCTGCTGCAATTGTATATTTAAGAGAAGTCTTTACGAATGATGTTTTTATAAGAAGTCTGTTTTCTATGATTTCAGCAAACAAAAGTTTTTCAGTTTCACGAGTTCTACTCATTTTACCTAACAACACAGTTTAAGTATGAAAAAAAAACGATCATTCAAACAAAAAAGGAAGGTACTTAAACCAAAAAAGAAGTTACTCACTGTCGGTGTTCAAATAAACATGTAATTATAAATTCTTTATTAACTTGTGGTTACAACCGTGTATTTTGTTTTGAAAGACATTGTTAAGGTAATTTTATGCAAGTAATTAGTATTGTAGGTACTCACCTATATCCAGGGTTTTAGATAAATCTGTGGCATCCTTCGCGATAGCTGTTATAACAAATGATTGGTTTAGTAAATACTTAATACCCATCCAACTACAAAATGCTGCAATATACAGGATGTAACAAAAAGGTGCAGTAATACTTCAAGGTGGGCTTCTACTCATCAGACTGAACAACTTTTGTTCTACAACTTTGTTGAAATCGCAAAAATTTTTTTGGACTTTTCATACAAACTTGGCTCGCCAGCTGATCGATTTGTATGAAAAGTCCAAATTTTTTTTTGCGATTTCTACAAAGTTGTAGAACAAAAGTTGTTCAGTTTGACGAGTAGAAGCCCACCTTGAAGTATTACTGCACCTTTTTGTTACACCCTGTATAAATATACTTACAATCCATTTTTTCCTTTAAGCTTTCTGAAAACAGTTAAAAAATATTTAATTTCTTAAAAATAATCCATGTTAATATGAAGTTGATTGTTATAAAATTCAGTATTAATGATTCTCATATAAATATATACTGTTATTTTGAATAAGTATAATTTTAAATAAATACACAATTATTTATTTATAACAAATATTTAAAAGCGTAAGTAGACACAGTAATATAATAAAGTGACATTATATATATGTAATGTTAGTGCGAATAAATGGAGTGGACTGTATTAGGCTATGGTTATGTTAAAAATCAGAGCAGTATTAATTGCTTAGTTGCTCTAATAGTATGGATAGTAATAATATTTTTCTAACGCTGTTGTATTGGCGTTTGCAAGAACGATCACAAAAAAATTTATGTTGTAAGAGAACAAAAGAGTTTTTTCAAAAATCGATAAAACAATATATTTCAAAAATTTGAGCGTACAGAGAAAAATAAATGCAGAGAAATGTATCTCTTGAGTAGGTGATTTCATGGTAAAAATATCAAACTTACTCCGCTATACTCTGCTTTTCAAATACTGTTTTTTTTTTTTTTTTTTTTATATGACAGAGGTGGCAAACGAGCAGACGGATCACCTGATGGTAAGCGATTACCGCCGCCCATAGACACCCGCAACACCAGAGGAGTCACAATAAGTGCGTTGCCGGCCTTTGATTTGGGAGTACGCTCTCTTCTTGAAGGTTTGAATGTCGTATCGGTCCGGAAATACCGCAGGCGACAATTCATTCCACAGTTTGGTTGTGCGAGGCAGAAAGTTTCTAGTGAAACGCACAGTTGTGGACTGCCAACCATCTATGCATGTTTGCATGAAAAGTATAATACCTATCTATTTTAATTATAACTATATGCTCACCTACTTTAATTTTGTGACTCTTTAACGACACATTAGGACATTCTGAGATTAAGCAAGACATTTTTATAAATTACTATTAACTACTTAAACTAGTTACGCAGTTCCTATTTATTTTATCTTCCTATTTTATATACTTGAAAAACGATCAAAATATATAAATAATGTTATTTTCATCGACAATCCCTTTTTCAGAGGTGATAGTGTACAGGTGTTTTTAAAGATTTTTCCCTATATGAACTTTCGTTCAAATCGGTCAGCCTGATCGTTAAGTTTTGTATGAAATCTAAAATTATTTGGGAAAACAAATTTTAAGTACTATGTACTTTACACTCCTAAAAAGGGGTTATCAACCAAAGTAACTTCATGTTTATCCATTGTTTATCTGTTATTCGAGAAATACTTACTCAAATTACTCAGATCATCATTCTGAAGAAGGAAACAATGCGAAGTTATTATATATTGCAATTTTATTATTATTAACAGTTACATAATTAAATTTCATCTTACATTTAGTTTGTCATTCGCTTCATTCACTTGATCACTGTTGTCAGACTTATTATTCGAGCTGTCATTGATATTTGTATCAACTAGTTGATCAGATTCGCTAACTTGATCGCTATTGATAGCGTAGTTGCTTGATTGCTCAGCTTGTTCAGTTTGGTCGCTATGCAATTGCTCTGGTTGGCTTATTTTACTGTCGTTGCTTTCAACAGTTGTTACTTGTATCCAGTTATAAGGTCCGCAGGTAGAAATGCGTTTTTTAATATAATGTTGTACACTTGATAAATCTGAAAATAATCATTGTGTAGGTGAAATTGTGATTTCAAAGGATTTTCCAAAAAACAAAACACGCATAAACTGCCTAAAATTAGGGTTCTAAAGAATTTTATAATGTTTCTATAGTAAATATTAGAAATAGTTACCGGGGAATCCAGCTTCAAGGAATGCGATGTCATAGAATTTTGTGAAATCTGAAATAGTTGTAATATGAAAATTATTATACCTTAAATAATAATTATTTTTGAGGTAGAGCGTCTCTCATTTCAAAGTTTGAGGTACTTTGGGGAATCAATTTGAAACTTAAAGTAAAAGACTTTGCAGTTTTCATCATAGTTTATAACTTTCATATAGAAATTTTATAGATATCAAAAATAAAATTAATAGTCCATCTATAGTTTTGTTCATCAAAGCCAAACGAAAAGACGCTCAACGCAAATGTAAGGCAACACCTCATCACTACCGCTAATATTTGGCTTTATTTGCTCTTCATCATCATTTTATCATTTTTAATTTGTTACCTATATAATTATATTATATTACTTTCATACAAGCGAATATTATGAAGGCTTAAAAAAAGAAAAGGTCCTACATAAAGTATAATTTGGACATAAATGAAACAAGAAATAGCTAGTTAAATGTAAATAAATCTAAACACCTAATTCCCATCAACATCATCATCATCATTAGTCAAAAGACGTCCACTGCTGGACAAAAGCCTCCCTCAAGGATTTCTACACCGACCGGTCCTGCGCTGCCCGCATCGAATGGGTTCCCACCACCTTCACCAGGTCATCGGTCCACCGAGTGGGAGGCCTGCCTATGCTGCTACGTTTTCTGGTGCACTTCTTGAGAACTTTAATGCTCCAACGACCATATATATAATTCTTTTACAAATGTATTAGATTAAGTCGTGAAGCTCCAGTCGGGATAATGTCAGTTATAAGAAGAAGACTGGTTAGTTAGTGCCGATAAATCCAGGACTTTTTACGAAAATTCAGAACTTACTTAAAACCCCGTATTGTTATTAACCATTGTGGTCTTTTTTGTATCACTGAGAAACTAAAGCAAAGGACACATAATTATAACATCTCATGTGACATTAGATCACGAGATGTGTCCCTTGTTTTCCGTAGTTCCATTGGACATCCCATTGATGGGACAACGGAAAAAAACATTTAACCATATACCCCTTTGCTTATGGAACCACCGAAAATATTGTTTACTCCACGATCGATTTTCTTCTATGATACCATTAATAGAGACGACACTATGTAAAACATATAAGAACTTATTCGAATTTATATTAGAACTTAAATTATTACTTATTAGAACTTATGACTATAATACAAACAACTGCATAAGAATCCATGGGAATTTTAAGTTTCTCCTCGTGTCATGAAGTATCAATTCATAATATCATCCTTAAAAGTACTCAAATTGGCTCGATTTCAATTCTAGTCTTTCCCGCTATTTAGTTGAGTCTTTTGAATAGTAAAAAATGTGGATATTCCAAAAAGAACGGAAACCTCTACCAGCAAAAAGCTGATGAAAAAGCAGCTGTTTATCTTAGAGAGTAAAATCGGTCAAGTACATTACCTTCTACAAATTTATCGCCAACTGAAAAACAAATATTGTTGAGTTAATAACAAATGAATCAATTATTTTTATACAAAAGTGTGAAATATAAATGTTTAATAAATGTGCATGTTTGCCAAGATAATAAGAGTTTTAACGGTGGAAAAGTAAGGAAACTTAATCTAGTTCTGTTTGATGGAAGACAGCGGGATTAGATGCTGCATATTTAGAGAAAATCAAGTCAGACATCGTTGCTTCATTAACTTTTTCACCAGTAGACTATAAACTTCATGCACGAAAATTTAATATTATTATGGAAATCTGAAAACCATTTGACAAAAATAAATTACTAACGATTTTTTTTTAATGGAAAAAATACAATATATTTACAGAATTGTAATCATTTGGTTTTTGAAATATTTCAAAAATCCATTAACCCAAGCTATAATTTCTGTAATAACATATTCAAATTGTTTCTAGCTACATTGTTTGAAGCACATTTTCTTCAGGCAGTATTTCACATGGATAGCAATCAAAATTTATAATTTGAACTGTGCAATAAACTTACATCCGGGTTTGATGTTGTTGGCAGTACCGCCAAGTACAATATAGACTGAAATCAAACAAAATTAATTTCACTGTGATTAAGTCGGATTCTTTTGCTAGGTGATCCTCATATTTTAGAATATAGAGAGTGAGCATTAGCATATATTATAAAGAACTAAATAATACATTAACTTTAAGATGGTATATCAGTTTGGTAATTTAAATAAATATGTGGCATCATAATCAATTTACTACTACTGAGGAGTTTTCTAGAGGAGTCTCGTCCGGACAAAGAAACTCCTCTGGAAAACTCCTCTCCCTGTGGATGATGTCAATTATATGATGCTAGTTTTCATATTACGAAATAATATAGCCAAATAAACAAAGATATTTTCAGTAGTAAATACGAAACAAAATCAACAAAACTGAGAAACTTTCTATAACACAAGACTGGGCATACTAAAGAGATCACAGAATTTGTGATTCCCAATTTGACGTCAATACCATCTACTGGACGACAAAGGAGTAGTTTTATTAAGACAACTTCTCATTGGTTAGTCAACGTATCAAATTTTATTTGCCTTTACTTTCATCAGCTTTTCATATAGAAGAAAACAAGTGCACGAAGTCCATAACTTGGGACAACAAATTTACAGTGACAATATATGTTAATTTAATCATTTTTAAAATAAGCATTCAGACTATATCTGGATGTTCAATATTTATACAGTTGTGCTCTTCATCTTTTATTGATTCTAGAACATTAAGTAAGGAGATATTATGTGGCTTTGTCTTTTATCACGAACTGTCCATATGTATTTCTATAGAATTTTATTCAGTTTCATTAGTGGAAGCCCTAGTTTAAATTGTGTCTATAGTGTCTGTAGTTAAAATCTATAACTATGTTTTATTAATTTTCTATACTTACATTCTGCTAAAGCCTTGACAAATTGTTGAGGGTCAAAACTCATTAGTTCTGAAAATTTTTAATTTATACATTAACAGGGGCTCTATTTGCAATGATTCTTTATCAAAACCGCAAAAAACTAAGAAAAATTATGTAATCTACATACTATCCAAGATATCAGCAATATTTATAATGCTTTCCATGGGGGCACCAATGTTTGCTGTAAAAAAATAACATTTCCTTATTTTATGCAGTATAAATCTAATTTCATAAAAGTCACTTGGCGTCCTTTGCGTTTACATATAGCACCATATAGTACATTATATACTTGGAATCAAGTTTAATGTACCGACGTCCTATGTTAAATTAGGTTTAGCCTATGTAAATTCAAGGCCAGAAAAACTTAGAACTCTCATAAATTATTTTGGATTTTACCCGGTAAAGCGAATACTCAACAAAATGTTGGTTCTTATTTTTATAAACAATTCAATCAATTAACTTTCCCAGATAATTTTTACGAAAAATGGCTTCAAACCGTCGTGTAAATCTACGGCTTTTGGGAAATACTTTATAAGATTTACATCGCCATTATGTGATCCGGTGACAATAATTATGTACAATCGAAAACATTCTGGAAATTCCAGTTGGGTAACGAACACATAATCAAAAAGTATATTTACCATGTAGAGCTTTCAAGCCCTTTCCAACAGTGAATTTGTTGATAAAGTCATTGACTTCTTGACTGCAGTTGATCACATTATGCCCTTTTTTAATCTCAGCGACGGTACTGAAGCTGTTACCGGAGACCTGGTAACCCCATTTAGAGACGTAATCAGGTTTGGTGCAGAGATCTGTCGGAGAAATGAAATGAATTTCAATCTTTGGAAGCAAATCATTAGGGATATTAGGGATATTGTATCGGGTTGGCTAATGAGTATGAGCGTTTTACTTTTTGTTAGGTTCGAGAATGTTCTGTGATGATGAGTTCTTCATCGCCAAACCAGCAACGTTTTACACGGATTCCATCCACTCCCTGCCAAATCGATGGCGAATGGTAGTAGATGGTGACTATATTGTAAATGAATAATAATAATTTAATAAATAAATGTCTATTTATCAGTAGGAAGTTATGTGGGTCGCTCATTATTTATTAGCCAACCCAATATATACAACAGGAGAAAAATTCTCAGTAATAAAAACTTTGCCTTGAAAATGACCACCTCGCTTAGGAGGCCTGTAACGGCTCAATTAGAAGACTTTAGCGGTTTTCACCATTTCAACAGTACCATGTCATGCGCGTAACTAATATTGTTGACACAGGTACCGTCATTTAAGCATCCAACGTGCATGCTACTGAGCTTCTCGATAAACCCTTTGACATATAGTTTGAGCAGAAATACAGAGCTTAAACCTCCGAGTTTCACGTCATATTTCAGTCTATACTTGTCCGAAAACGTACATACTTGCCCATCTGACTTGGTTGATTTGATTACCATACCAGACCTTCAGCAAGGAGGTAAATTGTATCAGCATTTGGCACTCCACATCGTGTCCCAATATAGGTCGTATGAGACTAGGTTGAAAGGTTTAGACCACTAAATAAAGCACGCATAGACCGGTGTCTTCGACGCTTCATATGGCATAAAATTTTACACTTGGTAGTAAGTTTATCTTGAAGAATGGCACAAAAAATGAAAATGTAATTATATGAAGCTAGACTTTGTATTATATTTTCTATGAAACTATAACTAAATCGGACAGCATCAAAAACATCTCGTTGTCTTACCTGGTTGAGTCTGGCCACCATGCCAATCACGCAGCTTCTTGGTTTGAAACAGGCATACGTGCATTTTTAAATAAGCGATGCACACTGAAGCAAAAAAAAAATTCCATTATTGGTTAAGCTGATTCATCCATATTTTTTTGCTATTTTAACTAATATGCAAATTTTAAATTTTCCCGTGGATTTTTATACAAAGGAGATGTGGTAACAGGATGGAAGGTGGTTGGAGTTGGTTAAAAGATACACATAGTTTGGTGTACAAAGTTATAATGAATGATAATTAAGTCTATAATACATATTACTAAAAGTACTTATTGCTAACTCATCTATATACTTAAAGTAGGGCGTGCGTCATCATACTACACCATGCCCCTTATTTTGGAAAAAATAATAATGTTAATCTTACAAATATTTTTTTTTTTAGACGTAACATTTTTAATTTCTCTGATAATTTTAAACAATTTTAAAATATTATTATTTCTTATATAAACTTTTTAATAATCATTACACATATTGATACATTAACAAAATATTAAAAAAAGAAAATATAATGTACGGTAAATTTAATACAACTTTTATAATAATAAGTTTCAAGTATAAAGTTTATTCAAATATGTAAGTAAGTATTACAAGTTTTAATTTACTCTGGTAGGTATCAACTTGTATCACGTAGTTCTACATCAGTTGCGTAATTTATTATTTAACAAATACAACATCAACATGACATTCTCTTCTCTTCTTCTCATTCTCTTGCTATCATAACTATCACTCAATACCCATAAAAAAAATACATTTACACCTAACTTTCAAACTATAAGCAACTAATTGCACTCAAAATGGCGCAAAAGGGTATTAAGTAAGTATTATTAAGTATTAAGTAACAAATTATGTATGTGTGCGTAATTTGAGCCCTTATTCATACGAGATAAACGCAAAACTATAATTGTAAGGGGACATATATATCAAAATCCTTATTTAAATAACATGATTATGGTTTATTAGCGTACATTGATCTTGTAACTGCTCGCTGTTTTACGTAATATGGTTTAGGGTTATTTATACTATTTTTAAATCGAAAAACCAAGTTACAGTCAGATTAACGCCATCTAACGGATTTTTTCAACCAGGTAGCACTTACGTTTAACCTTAATGCGATACCATTCCTAACCTAACTTGATAGCTATTTCCAAAAACAAATAATATAAAATAAAAAAAAACATAATGCATAATGTAACAAATTTAATGTTAATAGTTCGGTCAGTGACCTAAGTTAACGCTATCGCGTTCGCGTATGTGTCTTGCCTTGCCTAGTAAGCATTTTAGTGCTTATTTTTCTGAGTACGATATTAACTTAGGTATGTACCTTGTTAATTGACTAGTCATAATTAGTTAGTATGAGCTCTACACTTTCATTTTCTTGTTAGTGTACACAATATTTAAGTATGTAATTATTATTATTTATTTAATTTATTATTTATTTATTTTTATTTTTTCATTTGGGCCGGCCGTCCCTTTTTATTAATTTATTTTTATTACTCATAGGGCTACTTTTTATTTTTTATTTTTATAATATAACCTACATAGTTATGGTTATTTCGTTGTGCACAACATGTAGCCTTTTACGGTATAAACAAGGTCATTTATTTTTAAGACTCTTGGTCACCAACAGTTTTCACAGAGGAACGAAGTTCAGACACCATGATCAAACTAAGGAATGAAGCCTTGCATTTTTATACCTATTTCTTTTGCTCAGCATATAGCGAGAATGTATCATAGTACATATTATGTACTCACAGAGTACGTATGGGCTTATTTATTTTTAAGACAATTCGGTCTCTAACAGTTTGAATAGTGGACACTTGTTCGCAATTATACAACTGAAAGATTGTAGCCCTTAACTATTTCAACTCGTCCTAAACAGGCATACAAGTTGCCTTTCGCAGGCTTTTGCCTTGCGTGTGTTGTATATTAGGTACAACACTGTGCATTTGTGATCGAATTTTAACTCTTATTAGACACCAACTATTCTCACAGAGAAACGAAATTTACAGTTTACACCATGATCGAATGAAGAAGGCTGATCGTCAATATGCTTTAAATATGAATAATTTTATCCATAATAATCCCAACTAATTGTACTTTTAACGTACATATAAAGCTAGTTAACATTCTTAACATTTCCTTTTCCAATTACTTTCTTTGTCATAGTAAAGTCAAGTTGGTGATATATAAGGTGCTACTTTATTAGTGCCCGATATTTTAGTCAGTGCTTCTACTCCTGATTCTGATCAACTTTCCCCAAGAAACCCATAGTCAAATCGAAAAAAAAAATTTGGACTCTTCATACAAATCGATCAGCCGAGCGGCCAAATTAGCCCAAAAAATTTTTTGCGATTTGACTATGGGTTCCTTGGGGAAAGTTGATCAGAATCAGGAGTAGGAGCACTGACTAAAATATCGGGTACTAATAAAGTAGCACCTTATATTTACCGTTTATGGTAACCTCTAATGCGTAGCTAAAGGATATCATTTAAGATAAAATTGTCTCCAACATTTTTCTCGTAGAAATCTCATTTTGATTACGATGTAAATAAAGGAATCGTCCTAAGCCTTATCTTTTTGCACTTGTCATTTATATACTTTTTATCATTTCCAAAACTGAGCCATATTACTACCTATGCTGTAGGTACGTTGGTAGGTATTATTGAATTGAGTGTTACGTACCAACACCATGTATTTTACAGTTAATTATCAGTCAAATTGTATGTTTTGCACTTCGTCCGCCTTATGTTAGTCATCATAGGCGCTGACATTGCGTAACTAAAGTAGTGCACTGCACTCGTAAGTGAACAATGAACATATTATGTTTTCTCGAGGTTTGCTCTTTTTTATCACTAAATATAAATCTAAAAAAAACTATTTTTAATATTTTTATCGCTTACTATATTATTATTTATTTATAGTTATTATTATTCAATTATATATATTTTTTATATTTAATTTGTTAATTTTAGATAAGTATCACTAACTCAAATTACATAAATACAATTACATTATAATCTTCCAAATCCTGTTTTGTTCTTTTTTCTTCGTAAATAAAACTAAACTATTTTTATATTTAATCTGCAGTTTTTATTTTTGAACATTCCGACTTAAGAATATTTTTACGTTGCTATCTGACAAATTTAATTCGTTTTAATATGTTAACTTAATTTGTTATTTTTATATCGAATTATAAAATAGTAAAAATATTTCAATTAAAATATTAAACGATCATATTTTATATAACGTAATACTTATTACGTTTAATTTTAAGTTAAATTTATAAGTGCAATTTCAACTTTCGCATGTTTATTGTTTGTATATTATTAAGCTATAACGGTTAAACGAATTTGATTATATTTGGTTATATTTATTTATTAACTACACTAACACAGTTATTTTTGTATATTTGATTTCTGCAGTTCACGCAAACAAGGTCGCGGGAACAAACTAGTGTTTAATATGTTCGAATATATTTTTTAATTAGTACGCTGGTTTTGTATTTAAGTTGTTTCAACATTAAATTTAAATTAGAAGTTCACTATTGAATTTCCATTACCTTATAGGTTGATCAGGCATTTAGGTCGTGAAAATGCAACAGGTATAAGTACCCAACTATTTTTACTACATATCTAGCTAAACAAATCAATCGCGTCAGTTGTTTAGTAAACTCATTCTTCTTATCAAGACCGATACAACATGCTTGTTTAAATTCTTTTAAAAATATCCTAATAGTTATTGATTTTTATTGAACTCAATGCATCTGCAGCTGCATTGGCAATGCATTTGCATTACTTCTTTTAACATTCAAGCTCTTCACTTTCTCATTATCTTTATTTCATTGAGACTTTTTTTTATGAGATGAATTAAAATACTACTTTTATGAATCAATACTAAATTAAATTCATTTACATGTGCACAAATAGTTATTAGCTATCGAGTCCGATGACCGCTCATATTCATATCGCTCGTATGCAAATAAAAATGCTTTTACATTTTATTTAGCGGAATTCGTACTGTTACCTACTTACTCGATATTATTTTATTAATCAGCAAATTCTACAGTGTTACAATGAAGACGTGTGACAGTTTTATTGATTTTGTAGTATTAAAATTATTTCAAAACTAATTGATGTTCTTGCTTTGGTTACTTAGCTAACTTTATAATATGAGATGAATTATAATAATTTATTGTATGCAGAATTCTGGTTACACAACTTTAATACACTTTTGACTTACTTTTGAGTATATTGCCAAAATAAGAAGTTTAACATACTTGTTTAATATTTTAAAGTTTGAAATAAAAACGGTTCAAGTTTTTGTTTAGATGGCACATCCAGTGTGGTACAATTTTATTTATGCCACATCTAGTCTCTGAGGAATTGTGTGTTATATATAGTTATAACTTATTATCTGTGGTATGAAGATATACTATTACAATTGACTGGTGCAGTACCATGTTAGTTATGTATTTGCACATCTTTCTATGTTCATATGCTGACAAGCTGGCTTTATTGAAATTAGATACATCATACTTAGTCTTCCTAAGGTTCTATCTCTTCATTATAATCTATGTCTCCGCAACGATCAGACCTGAACATTGAACATAATGGAATATCTTGTTTCTGCCCCTGAAATTTTTATACATTTCCATACGCCTCCTAATGGGAACCAGGTCCCCATAGAGACCCTCAGGCACATGGGCCAGTATCACTTTCACGCAGAGCAAGTGGGGCATTATATGCAATACCGGAGGCCCTACTACCTAATAGCCAACCTGCCCCTGTGTTCCGGCGTGACGGTCGAGACGTCCACTTTGTGAACGTCTTTGGACTTGGTTATTTGGCGAACCTGAATGTCCAAATGACCCAACTTCAATATAATGTTTGGCCGCCACTTCGTTCAGCCGGAGCCAAATGAGTTTTATTTTGTGTTTTATATGTGTGTGTTTTTTTTTGTGTTAAGTATGTATCTGATATTTTTGTTTTATTTTTATTTTCGTTCATGTTTTTCTTTATTTACTTTTTACTAATTATACTTGACGGCGCGGCGAGAGAATCGGCTTGCCAGTGCCTCCAAATAATCGATAGCTGATCGAGTTGAATCGATATTATAGTTTCTGAACGAAACTGACGTAACACCGAGCGCTGGAAGGGCGGCCATCTTATCCGAGTTGTCATTCTGGAGTTGTCACACGATCGGAGCGCACGCATCCACGCGCTCGGTGGAACGTCATTATTCAATCTATCACAATCGTCTACATCCATTGTAAAATTATCATTATTATATTTCTGGAAGTAATTAAATTAACGTTTCTACCTATATATCATCGTATTTCCGAAATAACTGTCCATCAATCTAATTACCCACGCCGATAGTGAAACGTCATGGCAGACCCTCCTGATACAGGGCTCGCGCCTTTATCAGAAGTGGGATGCGAAAGGCAAAAATCGTCTGAAGCCACAATTCGGGAAGATTCAAGACAGTCAAGCACAAGTGGACAAAATGATACCATTAATATGTTATCTGGAATGGAAGCAATTTTATCACGTCTCCTGGCTGCGACCCAACCGGCACCCGTACATCAAAGCTCAACGCAGCTGATAAAGTTTGATCCGGATGACGCTGAAGCGGATATCGAAGGTTGGTGCAAAATTACGGAGATCATAGTGAATAGCCGTAAATTAACGGGAACAGAGCTTCTCCTAGCGCTTACCCATGCTCTTAAAGGTCGCGCAGCTTCATGTTTGACAAAACTACGCACGACGCAGATAGAATGGCCACAAATAAAGGAAATGCTTCTAGCTAAGTTTATGAAGCCCATGCTTATGCAGGATTATTTCGATGAAATCATGAGATTTCAAATTGGAAACAAGGAGACAGCTTCGGAAGCGGCTCTGCGCTTATGGAATCTTATAGAACGGATACCAAAACTTGAAATGGCAGAAGATGTAGTCACAGGATTTGTAGTTGCTGTTCTTTGTCAGCGGGACTCCCTGATACGACGAGAATTAAATTCAAATACTGTCACCACAAGAGCTCAGCTTTGCCGTGTACTCAACGGGATTTCTATCAAGAGACGACATGACGACGGTGACAGCCAAGAACTGGATGCGAAGAGAGCTCGTGTGTCTACAGATGCGAAATTCAGTGGCGCTTGTCACTTTTGTGGTAATCGCGGGCACAAGCTAGAAGAGTGCCGTAAACGACGTGACAATCTCGCGAAGACCAAACAGACGGAGCGAGAAAGGAACATCACATGCTTCGCGTGTGGAAAGCCTGGACATCTCAGCTCGACGTGTCCAGACAAGAAGCCTGGGGGTGACCAGCCAGCCAAGAAGGAGGTTCACGTATGCGAGCGCAGGTCAACGAGAGGTATACTGACTACATCAAGTGGTAAGACCATTCCATTTCTTTTTGACAGTGGTTCAGCTTGCTCATTGATCAAAAATAGCTTAGTTAATACTATTTCTGGTACTAAATCTAATGATTCGATATATCTGGCGGGTATAGGCGGGGAAAACGTTGAATGCACGACGCAAATATTCAGTTCTATACAAATACAGGGGATATCGATGCCAATCCTTTTTCACGTTGTTTCTGACGACGTAATATCTGAATCTATTATTATAGGTCGGGAAATACTAGATCAGGGAATTCACGTTGAAATCAATAGTGATTCAATGAAGTTTTCGAAGCGTAAGGACATTAATACATGCGAGACTATTGACGGATTCGATTTTAATACTGTCGACACTGATTTAGAAGGTGTTGAGAAGGATGCCTTGGTAGCCGTATTGCGTAAGTACACTGACTATTTTATAGATGGTGTACCAACACGTCGCGTAACCACAGGGGAGTTAAAAATTGACCTTATTGATCCGAATAAGACAGTTCAGAGGCGCCCATACCGACTTTCACCCGCGGAAAAAGACGTTGTTAAGGATAAAGTTCAGTCACTCTTAGATGCAGGGGTAATCCGCGAAAGCTCGTCACCTTTCGCAAGCCCCATCTTACTTGTAAAAAAGAAAGATGGCACCGACAGAATGTGCGTGGATTATAGGGAGTTGAATGCGAATACTCGCCCCGAGCATTACCCACTTCCCAGAATAGATGAGCAGGTAGACCGTTTAAATGGCGCACATTTCTTTTCCTCTCTTGACATGGCTTCAGGGTACCATCAAATAAACGTAGCCCCTGATTCAGTAGAGCGAACTGCTTTCGTAACGCCAGATGGTCAATACGAATATCTCGCCATGCCATTTGGGTTACGAAACGCAGCATCTGTCTATCAGCGTTGTATCAACAAAGCGCTGAAATCTTTAAAGGACACTGTAGCTCTTGCGTACATGGACGACGTCCTTTGTTTCTCAGCTGATGTTACGGAAGGTCTACAGCGCCTGGATGCTGTACTTGCAGCTCTCGCCGAAGCTGGCTTTTCCTTTAACATCCGTAAGTGCAAGTTTATGAAAAGAGAAATAAATTACTTAGGACATGTTATAAGGACTGGTGAAGTGAGGCCTAACCCCGGTAAGGTACAGGCTCTGATAAATGCACCTACCCCGACCACAGCTACCCAAGTCAGGCAGTTCATAGGACTGGCATCGTACTTTCGACGGTTTATACCCAATTTTGCAAGCCTTCTTGGTCCCTTATACCAACTCACAAAATATAATGGCCGTATTACATGGACGTCAAGGCATGATGAAATTCATAAGAAAATCGTGAAAATCCTTACGTCAGAGCCAGTTCTAACCATATTCAACCCAGATGCGCCCGTAGAGCTACATTGTGATGCCAGCTCAGAGGGTTACGGAGCCATATTAATCCAAAGGAAAAACAACATTCCACATGCAGTAGCCTACTTCAGTCGTCGTACCACAGAGGTCGAGTCTAGGTACCACTCGTATGAGTTGGAGACCTTGGCTGTGGTACGCGCTGTCGAGAATTTCCGCCATTACCTTTATGGTCGACATTTTGTTGTCCACACTGACTGCAACTCTCTAAAAGCCTCTAAAGGTAAAATAGATCTGACTTGGCGCGTCCATCGTTGGTGGGCTGACCTTCAAGCTTATGATTTCGACATCGTATATAAGGAAGGTCGTAGTATAGCACATGCTGATTTTCTCTCACGAAACCCGCTGCCATCGCCTTCACTTATGGCGAATAAAGCTGAAACCACAGTAGATAGCCACAAAATCGTAAATTTCGTGGAGCTTCATAACAGCTGGCTTCAGGTAGAACAGAAACGTGACAGCGAGATCCAAGATCTGATAAGAAAGCACAGAAACAACGAGTTACCTGAGGCAGTTGCACACACATATGATGTTCGGGATGATGTGCTTTACAGGAAGGTGGAACGTAACAAAATTAGCAGTTGGCTACCAATTGTTCCACGATCACTTATCTGGACACTAATTCACCATGTGCACAATGAAATTAAACATCTAGGTCATGAAAAGACCCTTGACAAAATATATGAGCAATACTGGTTTCCGCAGATGTCAAAAACCGTTCGGAAGTTTATCGACTCGTGCATCGTCTGCAAAGCTTCTAAAGGTCCCTCTGGCGCTCAGCAAGTCAGGTTGCATCCCATACCCAAAGTAGCCACTCCATGGCACACGATCCACATTGATCTCACGGGTAAACTGAGCGGCAAAAGTGACAGGAAGGAATATGTGTCCGTTATCATAGACGCCTTCACGAAGTACGTCCTCTTGGAATACACCCAGTCTCTTGATGCAGCCTGTGCAGTGAAAGCTTTAAAGAAAGCTGTCTGTCTCTTTGGCGCACCTAAGAGAATTGTTGCTGACCAAGGGCGATGTTATATAAGCTCGGAGTTCAAACAGTTTTGCAGCGAGCATAACATCGAGCTACACTCTTCTTCGAGAGCAAACGGCCAAGTAGAAAGGGTCATGCGCACTCTCAAGAGCTTGCTCACCATTATTGAGAATGACACGAATAAGGTGTGGCGAGATGAACTTGATGACGTCCAGCTAGCTTTAAACAGCACTAGGTCGAGGGTCACGGGATATACACCAACAGAGCTGATGTTTGGTGTACGCGCGTGTTAGATTTCAGTTTAAAATTAAACAGTAAAATTGGCATTTATTTTTCATAATTGATATTTTTGTTAGGAATTTTAAAAGAAAATGGCAACATTAATATAAATGTTTGAAATAACAAATAGAATTGGCAATACTGCATAGAAATGTAGTCATTGAATGGTTTATTTCTAAATTTGCTAGAATATTGTGTTTTTGTGAAATGTAACAGTTACATAAATTGTTTTATTAAATTAACCAATGGTTTTATAAGATAAACAAATAGATAAATCTAATTTTCATAATATCAGAATGTTAACAATGTTTTGGGAGTCTTGGATTTAAGTTCTTATTGGTCAATAGTTCTGATTGGTTATCCAATCAGATTCGAGAATTTGTTGTATTGGTTTAAAATTAAAAAAGTGGTAAAATCGTTTAACTGTAAAATAATCTGAAGCCGAGTAGCATAAAAAGGGCTGTAATCCCAAAATTCAGGACATTTTGTTCGTGAGAAATCAACTAGTTGTACCTACTGCTAAGTTCTTCGGCCTTCAAATAAAGATAAGTATTTTAAGCTGTAACTATGTTTGATTATTTCTTTAAAATATGTTCTTGTGTTCGGAGAAGGCCGATTCAGTTTAAATTTGTAACTCTTTGTAAGATATGTGAATATTAGACTGATAAAAATTCCATAGTTTACCGTACTACTTTTTTTATAATATATAATATTTGTAATAGATTTTTAAGTACCTTTTTTTAAAAAATGTGTTGAAACGAGTTTCTTTCCGGCTCAGTGTTTCTTCTCGTTTCGCTAACACTTTTCTGAAACGCTGAGTATACAAGTTCCATGTGGTAGGAACTTTGTATTAGGTAACAAAAAAAGATTAAAATAAAAAGAATAATTAACTGTATAATTTCTTCTTTTATTTCCTTGATTTTAAGTAACCCCAATCTGAATTACATATAGGTAATTTTTCTATAACAAGATACCATTTTTATTTCCAAAAATATCTTAATTTGTCTTTTTGCAATTATAATTTTACTTACTTATCTGTTAGCTTTGAACTTGAGTCTTTTAAAGAATATTTGCTTTTGCTTTAAAATATATTTTATTTCCAATTAAATCAATTTAATGTTAGTTTTTCATAATCCTTCTTTATTCAGTTGTTTGTTTTGTTGCTAAAGCTTGTTGGAGCTTATAGGTGCTTATATTTTTACATCCAGTTTCTAACACGCGCAGTCATTAGGATTATCTCAAATTGCCCCTCCCGATACAACTGCAACTGTCCGTGCCGATTTAGAAACCATACGGAGTCATGCATCTGACAATATAGAAAGAGCAGCAGAGTCAGAAATAGAACGTTTCAATCGGGGCAGAGCAACTGTTAGGCCGTTCGCAGAAGGTGACTATGTATTTATCAAAGCTAGTGAACGAAGTCAAACTAAGCTTTCAAAGAAATTTAAGGGACCGTTCGTGATTGTTAGAGTTTTAGAAAACGATCGATATGAGTTAAAGGGAGTTAATAGATCTAGTCGCATCTACAAATACTCACACGAGAACTTACGCGCAATACCTAAAGGGTTCGATGGGTTAGTACAAATATCCGAAACTATGATCAATGATGAGGAGGCCGAGACGGCGGTCAATGGAAACGAAAATGGTCAAATCATACCAAATGATGTTGACAGTGATACACTTTCGATCTCCAGCGAAGATACCATGGCCGCCGACTCTGAGACCCTCACGGCTACAGATAATGAATCGCAATCCGGCGTACACGAAGTTCAAGTGCACTTTAGTAAGTTCTAATCATACATCATCAGTTTAGGCCCGGTAGCTGGTCGAAAGGGCCTCGTATGCCCGGTCCACGCTACATGTCTTGTGCAAGCTGGTCGAAAGGGCCCCGCACGCCCGGTCCACGCTACATGTCTCGTACAAGCTGGTCGAAAGGGCCCCGCACGCCCGGTCCACGCTGTAAATGTGAATCTAGAAAGCTGGTCGAAGGGGCCCCGTACGCCCGGTCCACGCTAAATGAATTGGTCCTGAAAACTGGTCGGAAGGGCCTTGTACGCCCGGTCCATGTTGTGCATCTAGTAGACGGTCGAAAGGGCCTTGCACGCCCGGTCCGTAAGTAAGGTTAGTTATTGGAAATGATCGAAGGGGCCTCGTATGCCCGGTTCATATCACCCTATACCCTATTGAAGTCAGGTCTGGCCGAGCTTTGATTTCATTATCAATAACTGTCTCTTCTTCAGGTGCTGACCACGACTCGCACGAGGACGTGCGATAGTCAGGATTGGCCGTGACGGCGCGGCGAGAGAATCGGCTTGCCAGTGCCTCCAAATAATCGATAGCTGATCGAGTTGAATCGATATTATAGTTTCTGAACGAAACTGACGTAACACCGAGCGCTGGAAGGGCGGCCATCTTATCCGAGTTGTCATTCTGGAGTTGTCACACGATCGGAGCGCACGCATCCACGCGCTCGGTGGAACGTCATTATTCAATCTATCACAATCGTCTACATCCATTGTAAAATTATCATTATTATATTTCTGGAAGTAATTAAATTAACGTTTCTACCTATATATCATCGTATTTCCGAAATAACTGTCCATCAATCTAATTACCCACGCCGATAGTGAAACGTCATGGCAGACCCTCCTGATACAGGGCTCGCGCCTTTATACTGTATTACTATTATTTTTCTATATTTCTTTTTACATCCTATTTCCTCGATAATGAATACTATTTATTATTTCGACAACATAGTAACAACAAGAAACGAACAATTCCTCTAGGCGTTTAAAGATAAAAAATCTAACTAACGCAAAAATAAAAAAAAAGACACGCTTACTTAATTAGTACACTTTAGTTAGAATACGTGCTAGTTAGTTTACGGGAAAAAATATTCGTAACAATAATAATAATTACGCTTTCTAAGACACCTAGTAGTACTTAGTTAGATAAAATTGTATAGCATTTAAAATACTTATTGAAAATTCTCTAAGTCAACTTATATTTATGCGAATTAAACAATATCTTAAAACTTACATGTTGTCGCTAGTATTGTAGCTAATCCTGTAGGAAATTAGGTCGCACGCGCGGCGACATGATGTAGGGCAGGCCGACGACGACGCGACGTGACGCGCTGGTCGCTGGCTGCCGGCCGGGACCGGGGGGGTCGGTGCTGCTCACACGCTGCATCGTGGTGTGAACGCGCAGGCAGGGGCTGCTGCTGCGACATGGCTGTACGCTGCATGCTGCAGCTGGGTGGGCCGGGCTATACCCTGGACTCCGTGGGCCGGGCATACCCTGGACTCCGCTCGTTCGCTTCTAGTTTTCTTTCTTCTTTCTTCATTCTTCTTTCATAATTTTCTTGACTTGTAATCTTCTATAATTATCTTCTTTTTTTTATGGTCTTCGTGTTGTTCTTGTCGATGGTTTCATGGTTTCCATATCTTCAGTTCTTCGTTATGTCTTCTTGAAATTCTTCTAAATTTTTTGCTTCTTTATTCAATATATATATATATATATCCACCTTCAAAATTTCAGTTTCGGTTTTCGGTTTTCTTTCTTCGTATAGATAGCTATTTGTTCATGTTTTAAATTTTTTGTTCATTAAAAAAAAAATTAAATATGCTTCGGACTTCTCAGAATTTTCTTCAGGTAACTGGTAGGGGTCGCCATGTGGTAACAGGATGGAAGGTGGTTGGAGTTGTTTAAAAGATACACATAGTTTGGTGTACAAAGTTATAATGAATGATAATTAAGTCTAATACATATTACTAAAAGTACTTATTGCTAACTCATTTATATACTTAAAGTAGGGCGTGCGTCATCATACTACAGAGATGTTTCAAGGGACTTTGGAGCTTCGGCCTGGTCTGTGTCCGAAACACCATAGATAGGTCACTAGAAACATAGTCTTTTCTAAGTGAACATTTCCTTTGATTTACCTTCGTTGCGAGGTACATCAAGATTCTCAGATTTAACAATCGCAACACATGAATCACCAAAGATGGCGAACTTAACCATTTTACGTTCAGAAACTAGATTTTGTTCAATAATTGCATCTATGTAACATTTACATGAGTTTCGAAATTAATCAAAGTCAAAGTCTAAATATTTTTTATTTAAGTAGATGCTGTACGCATACTTTTAAATCGTCTTTTTTTCTACCTAGTACAAAGTTCCTACCACGCGGAACTCAACGTTTCGGGAAGTGTTAGCGGAGCGAGAAGAAACGTCGAGCCCAAAAGAAACTCGCCCCAACACATTTTTTGAAATAAATACTTAATATCTATTACAATTGATGTCATTACTAAAGCTATGAGCTGGAAGATCTATACATGTCCATACATCATTGTCATTAACATAGTCTTGGGTTTTATAATATCCTCTTGAACACAGGCATTTCTTTACATAAGTCTTAAACTTATTTTCGGATAAACTAATTACATTTTCAGGTATTTTATTGTAGAATTTTATACACTGCCCCATGAACGACTTCTTTACCTTACTCAGTCTCGAATAAGCAACTTCGATATTATTTCTATTTCTAAGATAAAATTATGCCTGTCACTGTTGTTTGGAAATAAATCTAAATTCTTGCGAACATACATGATGTTTTCATATATGAATTGACTGGCAACAGTTAAAATATTTATTTCTTTAAACTTGTTCCTCAATGACTCTCGAGATCGCATCTGATAGATAGCGCGAATGGCTCTTTTTTGCAGTATGAAAATAGTTTCTATGTCAGCCGCATGTCCCCAAATTAAGATGCCGTAAGACATTATACTATGAAAATAGCTAAAATACACTAGTCTTGCAGTATCTACATCTGTTAGTTGCCTTATTTTCTTGACGGCTTAGGCAGCTGAACTAAGCTTTCCTGCTAAGGTTTCTATATGTGATCCCCATTGTAAAGAAGCATCTAAAGTAATACCAAGAAAAACAGTGCTATTTACGAACTCTAAAATATTACTATCTAATATTACATTATCGTGAGTTTGTTTGACATTTGGTAATCTGAATTTTATTACTTTTGTCTTTGTGGCATTTAATAGCAAGTTATTAACAGTAAACCATTTATGTATCTCTGAAAGTGTGTTGTTTACTTCGTCAATTTTGCTGTCTTTCCTGTCTACCTTAAAAATAAGAGATGTGTCATCTGCAAACAACACAATATTTGAGAGACGTTGCACCATAAATGGTAAGTCATTTATATAAACAAGGAAGAGAAAGGGGCCTAAAATAGATCCCTGGGGAACGCCTATTTTTACTGTAGAGCCGAGAGAATTTGTGCTATTTACTTGGACTGTTTGTAACCTATTGTTAAGGTAAGAATTGAGAAGACTGAGAGCCCTATCTTCCACACCGTAATGCTTTAGTTTAAGAAGTAAAGTTTGATGTTCCACACAATCAAATGCTTTAGATAAATAACAAAACACTCTTATTGCATCTTGTGATTTCTCAAAAGCATCATAGATGTTTCGTATAAGTGCTACTCCTGCATCGGTAGTTGATCGACCTTTCGTGAAGCCAAATTGTTGGTTATGCAGAAGTTTGTTTTAAGTGAAGTGTTGTAGCATTTGGTTGAGCATAATTTTTTCAAAGACTTTACTAAGGACGGGTAATACAGAAACAGGTCTGTAATTTCCCGCATCAGTTTTGGAACCTGATTTATAAAGAGGTATAATTTTACTACACTTCATAAGATCTGGAAAGTCACCACTTTCTATACTAATATTGAAAAGGTATGCTAAATGTAGTGCTAATACGTCAATTACATTACTAATTAATTTAACTGATAAACCCCACAAGTCCTCAGTTTGTTTCACTTTAAGCGACTTAAAAGTTTTAACAACAGTTTCAGGTCCAATTTCTCTAAAATAGAATATTTCATCACAAGAAATGACATTTTCTTCTAATAAATATTAGAAGAAAATGTCATTTTTTTAGCATATGTGGGGGATGAGTCCAGGGTCTCAGTTAGCTTAAGTGGAATGTTTGTGAAAAACGTTTCGAATTCCGTAGCTATTTCTGCGTTAGATGTTATTTTGCCTTTATCTGTTTGTAAAACAAAATCTTTATCGTGTTTCTTGACTTTACCGGTTTCTTTATTTATTATATTCCAAACCGTCTTAATTTTATTATCAGATAGTTTTATCTTTCTGGCTGAGTAATTAGATTTGGCTGCGCAGCATACCTTTCTGAATATTTTTGAATAATGTTTTACATAATTTCTGAAATTGTCATCAAATATATAACTTTTTTTCTCATAAAGATCAAATAAGGTTTGACGGCTTTTATAAATTCCTACAGTAGCCCATTCACAAAACTTAAATTTATTATCAATATTTATAGATTTAGTTTTTAAAATTTCCTGAAATTCTCGCTCAATTACTGTAAACAAATCATTGTACATATTGTTGGCTTCTGGTTCATTATCAAAATTTGGTATGGGCAGCTTGTCATTTAACGCTTTTTTATACTTTTCAATTCTTTTAACAGTGACAGGCCTCGACTGTATTTTAATTTGTTTTATAATTGACCTGAAAGGAAAGCTAGCCATTAGTCCGCTATGATCAGACCTCAAGTAGTTAATAACTTTTTTCTCTACATGGCTACAGTTACAGAAAATATTATCGATACATGTGGCAGAAGTCTCTGTTTTTCTAGTTGGTTCTAAGAATAAATAATCCAAATCAAACGACTTAAAAAGACAAATAATTCTTGTTGTTAGGGACTTCTTTTCTAATAAATCAACGTTATAGTCGCCGCATACGATGACAGATTTTTTACTTTTACTTACTAAATTTAAAGCATCCTCCATTACTGATTCAAAACGAGCAAAGTTATCGTCACATGGGGGCCTATATACACAGATAATGATGTGGTTCTCCAGCTCCACACAAGATAGCTCCACAGTTCTTTCAATCGAAAGACTTACGACGTCTTTCCGTACCTTAGTCTTTAGGGTATTTTTAAGTAATATAGCGGAGCCACCGCGAATCGCAGTCTTTCGATTGAATGCACTGGCCATATTATAATTTTCAAAATTAAAAAGCATTTCATGTTCCTTGAGCCAGTGCTCTGTAATACATAAAATATCTATATTAAATTTTTCCAAAAATAATTCTATTTTGAATTCTTTGTCGAGAAAGCCTTGTATATTTTGGTGTACTAATTTCAAAGAGTTGGGCTTCCTCGTTGTCTCTGAACCTAGTTTAAATCTGGAGTTCGAGACCCGCTAAAAGTGCCAGCACCGCAGGGTGCACTGTCTAGTGCAATTATAGGCTGTGCCATACTTGCGGTGCCGACATCGGCGACGGGCTCCTCCGTCGTTACGCAGGTAATTACCGACTGAATACAGTCGGTACGATATAAAAATACTGTAAGCTAACGAATTAGCTAGTCTTTTTTTCTGTACAAATGGTAGATACATTGTATCATTGGTCAATTTAAACTTATTTATAAAACTATTTGTGTCAAAAAACAAAACAAAGTCGCTATGACTGCATGTCAAATTGTATAAATACAAATTCGAATTATGCAATTTTTTATTATAGTCGTGCTCTGCATTAGTACAATAAGGAAACGCACATACTGTTATTTTACATTTCTTCTCTATGCTTAGCTCCACAAGCCGGTCGACAGTTTTCTTAATGTGAGATTTTTTAACATTGTTACTATTACCTAACATTAACACAACTGAGGAGCTGTGATCAAATGAACTACTACAAATTTTATCAACTATTTGTTCTAATGAGGCATCGGGATAACACCTATTTACCACCCTGGAAGATTCAATACTACTTGAAAACAGCGGCCCGAAACCTATACCTAGTCTATCAGAGAAAATAATGGTTCTTTTCTTAGGATTAAGTGATGTAAATTGGGTGCTCCGTGTAAACACCCGAGGCGAAGTAGGAGCAGCGCTTGGCGACACATCCCGATAGCTTTCCGAAGCTCGGCCTACGCACGGATCTGCGGTCGGCCCCGCGCCGGTGAGAGTTGGCTGGCCGCACGCGCAGTCACACTGATGATTATTTACTTAAGACTCAAATCGATCTGAATTATATTTACATAGTTCCAATAACTTATCCGTGGCCAAAACATGCTCGTCTATTTGCTTCTCAGCTTGTTCGTATTTTTGTGTCATTTCCGTAAGACTAATAATAATTTAGATGTCCAACAAGTTGCTTGTGAAAGAGGCAATGCATACCCGCAGATATTAAAAATCGTACAGCAATGTCAGACAGAAGGATGTTCAGTTCAGTCAGAGTCACAGAAAGCATTTGAGGAATATGTGGACGAAGCCGTAATTTCTGAACGTGACCCACCATGGTTACCGTACGATGCAAGCCTCGGTGTTACCATTTATGCTGTAAAAAGTGCTGACAAAACATTGCGCTGCCACGCAACCCTGCTTCTAATATTTTTTTCATTATTTTTCCTAGAAAGCCTATATTTTTTACACTCTGCACAGTGTCCAGGCTCAAAATGAAACGTGTCCTTTATTGTAGATATACATGAATCTGTTAATAATTAAAAAATGAAACTAAAAACTGAAGATTGACTCTTTACTGAGCGTTAACAACTATGATGCGCTTACCAATCCAGGTTATGACTGTGTCTGTATTCAGATAACTTGCATGATCGACGCGACCGTGCAAGCCGCACTCAGCCATAACCGCTTCCGTCACGTCATAGTGATTTCCCATACAAAATAACCGTTTTACTTACTGTCTGCGAATTTGATGCCAACTGAAAAAATAATAAGTAGGTAAGCTTCCGGAACATGTAATTTAACCTTTAGTTATAAATAACTGGAATAATTTTAACTCTGACTTCTTCTCATGAAACTGAAAAATTTTAGAGAAACGATAAACCTAAGAAACCTGACTTATCAGGTAAGCGATTTTCATAACTGGACGATTCATACTTTCCAAAATTAGATATATTATTTAATTATTCATTGTTACACATGTTATAGTACATTGGATTGTGGATGGGACGGTTAAATGAGCCATACGATAAAAAATACATTGTTTTTAACAAATCGTGAAAATGGATGCGGTAAATGCATAGAAATTAAAAAAGTTCGCGCTCTACTAACCTAAATAAGCACAGCTGATATAATAATACAATATATTTTACAAGTAACTACCCTAAAGTGATTTTTTTTAATGAAAACAATTCTTACATCCAGGAATCGCGATGTCGATCAGCTTTCCATACAGCATGCAGACTGAAAATAGAAAATCTACTAGTAAGAAGGCTCAAGGTCACCCAAAGATGAAGCGTACTATGCTCGGTATTTCCCTACCTGATCGAATCAAAAATGATTCGTAGGAAAACTAAAATAGCTGACATGGCTCACAGAATAGCTTAACTAAAGTGGCAGTGGGTAAGGCATATAATTCATAGAACAGATGGCCGTTGGGGCATTAAAGTTCTCGAGTGGCGACCGGAAGATGTAGCGTAGATAGACATATCACTCGATAGACTGATGAACTGGTGAAGATCGCGGGAAGCCGCTGGATGCTAGCAGCGCAAGACCAGTCGGTAGAAATCCTTTGGAGGATGAAAATGAGTCCATTGTTCGGTAGTGTTCTTTTTTTTAAATCACCTACGGTCATCGGGTCCCAAACTAGGATTCCCTGTATCTTGTGGGAACCAGAGACTGATATACATACACATATACTTTTACACAGAAAAGTGTGCCCTGTGTGGGGATCGAACCCACGACTCTAGGATCAGAGGTCAGGATCGCTAACCACTTAGCCACCGAGTCAGTCAGTGATGTTTTCAACGTTTACACTAACATCGCTATCTATAACCATTTAAAGATAACTTAAATTTAACACGTAAAGAAACGCTGATTACTTGACAAATATATTTAGAATAGCTGTGAAAATAATGCTTCTTACTATTGAAATTTGAACGGTAGGCTTTACTCATAAAAGTTACTTTTGTTCTAAAACCTTGGTCAAACCATAAAATAATACTTCCATTACACAGGTTGAGTACTCTGTGCTTTATATACTTACCTTTAGCTACGACATCTACAGCTTCACTATAAATAATACTCCATTCTGAAAAAAGAAAAACAATCAATATGGGATTCTATGGAGAAACCAAGACTTTGTTCCCGCAGACGCAACTTGAGCTTTTCATACAACACCATAACAGCATTTACTTGCTTGGTGGAAGACCGCTTCTATCTTTGGTATCGTTATCACTTACTATCCGGTATCATCATCATGCCAAGGGCTCAGTTAAAATACCTCTGTCGACTGCCAGCAGCAACTACTACTATTTCTTAATAGCCTAGCGCTAGTGACGCATCGAATACGGTTGAGATAAATACCTAGTCAAATAAAACCCATTCAATATTAATAGTTGGTTAATTTTCATCACTGACAGGACTAAAAAGTCTGCACGATAGTTTAAAAATAAAATAAAAATAAATATAGGGTGACTTTAATTAATTCTTGATACGAAAGGCTATGCATGTGCTATTATAACTAACAACTTTTTCTGAGGAACCCATAGTCAAATTGCAAAACAAAGGACACTTCATTCATACTAATTTGGCCAGTCATACGATCAATTTGTATGGAGAGTACAAAAATTCCTGTCTTTTTGTACGATTTGACTCTGGGTTCCTTACGGAAAGTTATTTGTTATCATGAGCACATGCATAGCCTTTCGTATCAAGAACTAATTCAAAGTCACCCTATATTAGTGCATAAAAGTAAAATATATTTGATAGATTATTTGGTTGCTTTTTCAAATCTGTTATCTGATGTTGAGGCAGTCCTCAACATTAGATAATCTTGAAATCTAAATCTTGAAAGCCAAGGAAAATCAGTTAATCCATCAAATTGATTATTGTAATCTATAAACAGTTTGGATTCATATTCGCAGGCAAGTGGCAAATGGTAGAGATGCTACACATAAAAATGAACAACATTTCCAGAAGACTAATTATACTTACTTACAAATGGAGCAAAGTTTGCAAATCGACTGGTCAAGGTTCGATTTCCTTTCAGTTTCCCGGAGAAAATTTCTTAGCTTGAGCTATGAGCTACTGTTACCATTTAACAATAATAATTACTAGCTTCCGTCCGCGACTTCGCCTGCGTGGACTTCATAATTGGGTCCAGAGAGAAAAAGTTTTTTTGAGAGAAAAAGTGGAATTTTAAGTTTTCAAACATTCCTCAGTTAACCCTCGAGTTTTCCGGGATGAAAAGTATCTTTTGTGTTAGCCGAGTGCCTACCTACCAAATTTCATCCAAATCCATTCAATAGTTTCGCCGTGAAAGTGGAACAACAAACAATAAACAAATATCGATACTTTCGCATTTATAATATCAGTGAGATGAGCAAAGTAAGAATTAATGAGATTAGTGACATGAGATAGAAGGATGAATCACAGACAAGCTTCTGTTCCTAAACAACTAGAATTGCCTATATATCTCTTGTACGTGAATAGAAAGCCTAGCCGTATTTAAAAAAAACTTACTTTTGGCATCACCGCCTACACGTAAGTCGTCTGCTTTCTCCATAATAGCTGTAATCATAAAAATAATATTCCTATAGGCTGTAAAAAAAACCCAAATAAACGGAAAATTTGGATGCCCATGGTTAAAACGCTTTGTATGAGGCTGGATTAATGGCATGTGTGTAGGTGGGTACGTGTATGTTTGTTTGCAATACATTTGTGGCAACAAGGCCCAACGGCTCCTATGCATTATGTCATTCCAGATACTCAGAAAGGTAGTTAGCTATTTAGGTAACGAAATGCAACTTACATTTGACTGTTGTATCGAGGTATTCTGTAAACAAATAAAAAAATCATTAATAAGTTTTTAATATTTAGGTACACAGTGTGTAAACAACCTTAGCTACGCTGATGACATGGTGCTGCTGAGCCCCTCGATCGCGGCTCTGAGACAACTCCTGTCCCGGTGTGAGGTGTATGCTAAAGGGCATAATTTGATCTATAACGTCAAAAAGTCTGTTTGTATGGTCTTTCGTAAGAGTAAATCAAGCGCTATACCGCATCCCATTTGCCTTGACGGTAAACAGCTAGAATGGGTAAAATCGTTTCGGTACTTAGGTCACGTCCTGAGTTCGGATCTGCGTGACTCACTCGACTTGGATCGTGAACGCCGTGCGCTGTCAGTGCGCGCTAATATGATAGGCCGTCGGTTTTGTAAATGTTCGCGAGATGCGAAACACACGTTATTTAGATCGTATTGTCAGGCCTTATACACTTCCCAGCTCTGGTCAAATTTTACCCAGGAGGACTACAGAAGGCTTAAGGTCCAGTATAATGTCGCATATAGGGTGTTATTTTGGCTGCCTCGTTCGTGTAGTGCTTCGGAAATGTTTGCGGAGGCACGCCTGGCGGGGCTTGACGCGCTGATCCGGCACAGGATAGCCCGGTTCAGGAGCAGATTGTTTGCATCCGGCAACCAAGTAATTACGGCACTCACATCATGCTTCACAACCTTCCCCATCTTTAGGTACTGGACAAGGATGCTGGGTACAATACAGTCTGCTTCGTGAACAGGCCTTTTTGACAAGTTAAATTTCAACTCACGTAATTATATATATATTTTTTATTTATTAATTCAATTTTTATAATGTATGGACTCATATTGTCTGAAATAAACTATTTTTATTTATTTTTTATTTTTATTTATTTAATACAAATTGAAAAATCTACGTAAAATGATATTTAATGATCATTGAATTACAATAGGTCTTAGTTATTTTCAAAACTACGCACTGCGTTACTACTTACGTAAGCTTTTGATGTAGTCATCTTTGCTCTGCAAACAATTTAAAATAACGTAAGTATCCATGTAAATGTCATGTCAGATTTTGTTTCTGATTGTCTGATTAAACTATAGAATCTGATCGTATTTACTCGATAGGTACACATCCGATTTTTATGTCAGACTCTTTCTGAACTCCGTCGTTCTCGAGCTCTGAGTGCTTGTATAAGAAGCAGAAATAAAAGATGGACGACGAATTACTGTTACTTATTTCATATTTGTTCGTCGCATACAAATCATATTTGCTCGTCAAATACAAGAAAACTTGTTGCGATATGTTTACTTATTTACTTGACTATGAAATTACTTATTTGCTTGACTATCAGCCTTATAGTATTATAATAATAATATCAGGGCCACGGTTCTCTTCCCATACATCGGGAAGATTAGGCTATACTCCACACACAGAGGCCAAGTCCGGATTGATGGATGTTGTGGGGTTTGTGGCCAAACCCAGTGTCAGAAGTTTTAAAGCCGCCTATAAGACCTCCGACATGGTTTAACGAGTGCCATCTAGCAATAACAGCCGGCATCAACGGTTTAATGTGCCTTGCGAAGCACGGAAACGGTCGAGATAAGTGCCGCTTATGGTCAAACTCATCCAGGTTATGAGATGCTTAAAAACTCAAAAACATCTGAATCTTATCCTCACCAGACTCGATTTTTTATTTTACCCCTCGTGGATTACAAGCCAAGTAATGTTTTTTGCTTGTAGGTATTGAAGTCCGCCTTTGTACATGTTTTGTTACTTATTGTCATATTAGTGCAATAAAGAGTTTACAAACAAACAAACAATATTTTCGGTACTGCAATACGATCGAAAATATTGAATACGGGTAAACATTCATTTGTTTGTCTATTATATTTTCGGTTGTGACTCACCGCGGCCTGTGGAGTCGTGTCGGTCACGCAAGTTAACTGACTATACATGGTTATAAACTGTCCAAGTATCCAGGTATCCAGGTTTGACTATTTGTGGGATTTACCTCGTCGACAGTTTCCGTGCTTTGTAAAACAAGTTTTGGTATCACTAGATGGCAGTAGTTAAACCATGTCACGGGGTCTCATTGCATACAACGAAAACCATAGTTCATTAAAATGTCAATAGATGGCACGACAAGTATCGATTTGTAATCGAAGTTCATGCAAAACGAAGAAAAACCCATAAAGTTGCTAAAAATAAGTTTTTTGATTATTGTAATAACCAAAAAGTATGACAAAGGCCGATAATGCACTTTATTATCAATTACTACAAATTATCTGATCACGGCAATGCATATCAAAACTACTTTCGTCTTAACTTGTCAGAGTTGAGGAATGACACGTACTAGTTGAGTACCAGTTTATAGCGTAAATTGATAGATGGCGCTGATACAATACAATTGAAAAACGTAATGGGTGGTTTACGTTTTGTTTTTCATATTACAAATTATGTATTTTTATTTAGTAATATCACAGATAATATAATACTAGTAGGTTATGTGCAAAAAAAATCAACAAAAGCAAATGAAGCTACAGGTAAGCAACCAGAATGTCTTCATTTATAGCCCGCGCCCTAGATGTCGCTAGTAGCGGTAGTTCTCAATGCGTGAAAAAAATAGCCCGAAGAATAGACCGAGTTACGGCAGTCGCATTTCGTTGTATGACATGAGGTATCTGTACGTTAGTATTATAAAATCTGTGACCATGTTAGAGGTCTTATAGGTGACTTGAAACTCGAATCTAACATCATCTTGTGACCAAAAAGGTACATGTGGTAAAAATGTAACAGAAAAATATACATAGATAAATTACTTACGTTACCCTCGGAAGTCGGTTAGAAATGTCCAAATTTGGAATTGCGGTCCAGACTTAGTTGTCACTGGATCAGACAAGTTTGGTAGATTGTTTTGTTTATATAATTTGCGAATTTAAGATGTTACGTCTAGCCGGAGTTTAAGTTTACTTACTTTTATTTCCCACCATTTGAAATCTTAATTTGTTTTTGTTTCTTTGCATTCACTTGTGTTGCTGGTTGTTTCTCTATAGCAATAGTTTTCGTTTTCGTCAGTGCATATGTCCAGTGAAGAAGCCGCTGCAATCTGTTGATAAAAGTCTTCATGATTTATCATCTCCTTTATCTTAGGGGGGGGCATTTCAAGAGATGATAAAAGTGTTTTAACCCTATATGAAATTTATATTAATGCAGTTTTTTAGATTTTGAGATTTTAGCAATTTTATATTTTTTAAATTATTTTATGCAGGGTTTATTGCAATTTGTTTGTAAAATTAAAAGAAACACTGAAGGAGCCTCTAGTCAATCAATGAAAAACAACAGTACAATAAAAACATACAAATTATCGAGTTAAGGTCTCAAAAGCAACTGCTTGCCAAAAATGCAAATGTCTTTTTGGTTTCAAAATTATTATAAAACTTCTAAAACCAAAATTATTATTTATTACCTACAATTAATTACAGCAAATATAATTATGTAAATTTTTGCGTTATAAGTATATAATTAACCAAAAAGACACTACTCACGGGAGACCTTTTAATAGTTTAAAAACAAAAAAAATATTAGTCTCTTTGGTGCTCAAAATGACCTGCTCGATTATGACTGTAGGCTCGAGCTCTCCGTATCTAAAAACTCTCTTAAAAAACTCGCAAGCTAAATTTATTGTTCCACTCAAATGATGAACCATCCGACCGACTCTGTTGTATTAGCGTCAGTGGCACTACCCTCTTCTTCTTGGCGTGTGTTTTTCCAAACCACAAGTCTCGTGTTTCATATCTTAATCAATGCACTAACGAGCTTTTCGAAACTTACTTATTCATACCGACGATTGATTTGACGGTGAAGGAAAACATTGTGAGGATACCTGCACCTCTGATTATAACACGAGTAAGAAGGTTGCGTTGCACACGTCCGAGGGTGTATCTATAAGAGACCGCGGGGGGTGCTAAGTAAAACACTGCCGCGCTTACGATAAGAGCAGTAAGTCCGAAATCTTAGTTTTGAGTAAATGACGCGCAAAGTTTTCGCTACAATTTTAACTGTGTTGCCTCGGTTTGTTAAGTTATATTAAGTTTAATTATTGAAATTTGCAGAGTAAATTTAGCTCTATCATTATGTATAATCAATTAATTTCAAATGTTTATTAAAAATATATAAATGCCAAAAACACTTTATACCTAGTATGAGTTAAAAGATTAAACACAGTAAGTATCTTAATTACTGCTGTTATGGTAAGTAATCCATACATACAATATCGATATCCATACATACAAAAATATCGCAGCTCCACTTATTAACGGGAAGTAAGTATACTTCCTGCTGTAATGCTAAGTAAAAACACTTCAAATAGTGAATTACTGCTATTATGCTTATTGATATTTATAGGTTGCAGTAGAGCTAGAAAAATGCAGGTTAGACCACTTTGTAAAGAATTTTATGCTGACTTCAAATATATATTTAACTATTTTATCATAAGCGCGGCAGAACACCAGACCACCGGTTTTATACCTTTTGGTAGTACGGTTAAAATTCAGTTACGCAATACGAAGAAGAACTGTGCAATTCAGTTACTCAATACGAAGAAGAACTGTGCACAGGCTTGCAGTGCTAATAGGTATTTTAAATTATTTATTTAATTTAAAAACAAAAATGCTAAAAATACGTCGGATTTTAGACTTACCAAGCAATACAGCAGAAAAAATTTCTGTCTCATTTTGACTACTTCTGTATAGATCCAAGAATGAAATGCCTCATTTTATAGAACCTGATAGAACAGTAATTTTCAGATAAACAGTTTGTTTAATAAAACAATGACGCAATTACACAGACATGTATATTTGGGTATTAACACAGCTGTTTTATTATAAATATGCATAGGTCATGTAAGTTCCTAAATTACTATCCTATACTATTAAACGAGTTATCTTGTAAGCGTAGATGATTTCGAAAATGGCTTAAAACCTTTCGATGAAAATCTAGGGTTAGGGATAAAAAATCACCAGAAATCGATCTATGAGGTTATTATCTTTAAAAAACATTCATTTTAGGGGTGATTATACATAAAATGTAAACGCCATATGGGTTATGCTTATTATTAACGACCTGCATAATTATGTGCTAAGTAGCCTAGCAGTCTCGATGCGAGCTCCTTACGTTTTGCTGCTTTTAGGTCCGGATTCGAATCCCACCCACGAGACTTTATTGTTTTTTGTCTTTTAATTTTTTATTTTGTGTGAACGAGTTTTTATTTATAGCGCCATCTTTTGCCGTATAAGTGAATCACATATCTGATGATTACGCCGCCCTGCCCCATGTTCAGCAATAAGGAATTTTCCACGGCTTTCTCTAAACTCAACTAGATGGCGCTGATCAACATTTGCAATAAGAAAATCTCTAAAAAGTTGCAAAAACTGATTGATATTACTGACTATTATCATAATAAATTATGAATAACTTTCTAATATTACGTATCATTGAATATTTTTCTGTATTTTATCCAAAAAAAAAAAGAATTATTTGCATGTATTTTTTTAGTAGTATCAAATTATAAAATATACTATAGATATTTTCAGAACAAATATTGTTTGTCCTTTCGTCCCTTAGATGGCCACTATCGACTAAATCAACACCCTGCAAAATGTTTCATAGAAAATATATTTTAGTGGCGTAGCGCGGGGGGGGGGGGGGGCATGGCCCCGGGCGGCACATGGTTAGGGGCGGCGAGCGGCCAATGGATAGGGGCGGCGAGCGCCACATTTTTTTTTTCCTAGTGTTATTAGTTATTAGGCGTCGATGAACTGGACTAAGATCACGCTCCTCAAGATATTACTAATAGTGAAGAATTCAAACTTAAGCGTGAACTTCTTCGTACTTTTGTAGCTGCAACAGACCCAGACTTTAAAAAAAAAGAGATACATAATTATAGCTTACTAAAATATATTATAAACTTGAAGAGCGTTTACCAAATATTATCATAATGTTAAGAATATTTTTAACAGCTGCCATTAGCAGTGCCAATTGTGAGAGAAGCAGCTCTAAACTGTAATTAAAAATTACCTAAGGTTGAAGCACGTCCAGGGGAGCAGCAAATTGAGCGATCAAAATATATGATAATAAATATTCAAAGTTACATGACCCAGACAAAACGTCATGAAAACAAATGTTATCGTATGAAGAATGAAACCCGTACAGCAACGGCGCACAGTTACATTTTAAAAAGGACCGGCCTTTGGGTCGTGTCGAGCTAGTTGGGGTATCTACCGTAACTGAAACGGCGCTGAGCGCTCCAAGTAAAAGGGTTTTAGTTGGTTTAACATAAACAGTCTTAGATACGATATCGTAAAAAATTTCACGCTCGCTACGCTCGCTCTTTTTATAAATATTATTTGTGTTTGGAGCGCTCGCCCGCAGAAGAATATAATGTGCTCGCTTCACGTCAGGAGATTGCAAGTTCGATATCTAGCGGGGTTCAATTAGTATTACGGATTTCGAATTTAGCCATATTAGCAATTAGCAATCGAACGTGATATAACGTTGTATAAAAGATTTTGCTTTAAAAAAACACGAAAAGTACATAATTTTTCATTGATTACAGAATTTGGCTGTTGTATTTCGCTCCCGATTCGTGGTCCCACCGCATTGTCCCACTGGTGGGTCGACGAGTAATTGACTGTGTACTCGTAGTCCTACCGATTCACTCTTAGCCAGTAATCGTAGCATTCATTATAGTATGTTGACTTTTTTTACTTATGGTCAAAAAAAAAGGGGCGGCAAATTTTTGATCGGCCCCGGGCGGCAAAAACCCACGCTACGCCACTGCTTATAGGTACTACTCAACGAGCGTACTCCCATATCAAAGGCCGGCAACGCACTTGTGACTCCTCTGGTGTTGCGGGTGTCTATGGGCGGCGGTAATCGCTTACCATCAGGTGATCCGTCTGCTCGTTTGCCACCTCTGCCATAAAAAAAAAATCTTAGTTTTTATCTTAGTAAAAGTTATCTTAGTATTTTCTGTCATTTTAATCTTTATTTTCTTTTTATGTTGACGTTGGCGGAATTATTGTGGATAAACACAACAAAGGCTATTAAAAACAAAACAAAAGTTATCTTAGTTTCGTTGCGCAAATTAAACACAATCGGTACTGGGAAGGAACGCAATATTAGATTTGCCTAGTATAGTCGATTCTCGGCCATCGTGAAGACCAAGTTGCTGGGAGTAAAATCTCCTTTCCTGTTCTGTTCGTGTGATCTAATTTTTGGTCAGAGCTGTCAGAGCAGTGTGACGAGAAGTATTAGATTCGGGCCCGCTGCGCAAAATAAGAATCTGCTCCGCAAACTGAAGAAAATCTGCTGTACGTCTGCTGTAAACCCAAGCGAAAGAAAACCCACGGGTAAGTCGCTCATTGTTTTCCTTTCTAATACAGGTTGTGCTCAACATCTGGGGAAAACCATGGTATATGGGAATGCGGACCTACCGCACCGGTAATAGTTATATACTTTACCCAGTTTTTCAGTTTACCCAGCCACAGATTTTATAATACTAACGTACAGATACCTCATGTCATACAACGAAATGCGACTGCCGTAACTCGGGCTATTCTTCGGGCTATTTTTTTCACTCATTGAGAACTACCGCTACTAGCGACATCTAGGGCGCGGGCTATAAATGAAGACATTCTGGTTGCTTACGTGTACCTTTATTTGCTTTTTTTGCACATAACCTACTAGTATTATATTATCTGTGATATTACTAAATAAAAATACATAATTTGAAATATGAAAAACAAAACGTAAACCACCTATTACGTTTTTAAAACGTATTGTGTCAGCGCCATCTATCAATTCCGGCTATAAACTGGTACTCAACTAGAACGTGTTATTCCTCAACTCTGATAAGTTAAGACGAAAGTAGTTTTGATATGCATCGCCGTCATCAGATAATTTGTAGAAATTGATAATAAAGTGCATTATCGGCCTTCGTCATACTTTTTGGTTATTACAATAATCAAAATACTTATTTTTAGCAACTTAATGGGTTTTTTCTTCGTTTTGCATGAACTTCGATTTCAAATTGATACTTGTCGTGCCACCTATTGACATTTTAATGAACTAAGGTTTTCGTTGTATGCAATGAGACCCCGTACCCAGCATAGTTTATAAACGCTCCGATTGAACGAGTGACGCTCGGTCTCCCAGCTAGTGTCCTACTTAAGATCACCGAAGCCCTGCAAATGTTTAAAAGATGCTAGAAGTATTTTTAATAAAAAAATCAAAATAAAGGAAAATGTTTTTCGTTCTTTCTATCTGATGAGGAATATTTAATGGTAAAAAATTAACAAATGTATTGAAGATATATACCTAACCCTCTTATTTCGTTATTCTAGAATAGTCGCAAGGGGCAGAATTCAGACAATGGTAAAAAGCTGAAAGAATGGTTAAAAGACGTGTAATATTGTGATTCTTCGATGTTAAGTTTAAAAACTTTAATTTAATACAAACAATAACAATCATGTAGTTACATTTATTGTACATATTATAGGTTTGTATTTCATAAACTTATACATATGTTTTGTTCTATATTGAATTATCCAAACATAAAATAATATGTATGCGATCTGAGGTTTGCCCGCCCTCTCGTCTACCTCTTCCTGTCATGTACCTATCGTCTACCTCTTGCGTCATATTGTTGTAAGATATCTATTAATTACGATTTTACAACCTTCTATACGACCGTAGTAGATTTCAAGGTGAAAAAACAAAAAAAATAGGTTATCATAAAAAAACAAGAAGTTTTATATCCTTCGTAAAAAAATATTTGAGAAAAATCCGTAAAACTTTATTTATGAACCCTATTCAGAAAGGATTCAGCAACAATCAGAACAAGTACTCAGTACTCGATAATGCCCGATAATATACCCACTTAAATTCTACAAGTATCTGACAAAGAGTAATTTTTTTTGTTATTTACTATGTTTTTTTAATAAATAGAACTTTCATATTAAAATTATTATAATAATCAAAATAAGTTGCCTTTGCCTTAAGCTAACCCTTTTGATATTAAAACAAATGTAGGCAATGTGCCATACTCGCGAGACAACCACTGAAAACCAATGAAAAATTCACTACAGCGCAAAGACAAACAAGCAGCCACTAAATCGACCAAGTTCCCTCAGGCACCGTGTGCGATACGGGGCACTCAGCGACTCCACTGTCGCAGTATGAACGCACATACGTATAAACACTAATAATGTGTGGTATCGGTGGATTATAGCTTCACTTTATATATTTTCGTAAATGTCCGTGTTTACGGGTCCAATACCCTACTGTGCGTCGGCTGCTAGGATATTTCAGATCGGCTTGACTCCTTAGCGCTGCGTAGAGATGTGGCCTCACTCTGCATTCTCTATCGCTTATACTATGGGGAGTGCTCAGAGGAATTGTTCGGATTGATCCCTGCCGCCTCTTTTCGCCATCGCTCTACGCGAAAACCTTTTCATTCAACTGTGTGTTTCACTAGAAACTTTCTGCCTCGCACAACCAAACTGTGGAATGAATTGTCGCCTGCGGTATTTCCGGACCGATACGACATTCAAACCTTCAAGAAAAGAGCGTACTCCCATATCAAAGGCCGGCAACGCACTTGTGACTCCTTTGGTACTGCGGGTGTCTATGAGCGGCGATAATCGCTTACCATCGGGTGATTCGTCTGCTCGTTTGCCACCTCTGCCATAAAAAAATATTGGTGACACGACCAATACAAAACTTTTATCAAGGACGTCACGTCGCCAGCCGATGACCCCGGGGGGGGGGGGGGGGGCAAAGTAATATGTGTGGAGTATTATGGGAAAAGTAGGAATCGTAGGTAATCGTAGGAAGCTTTACATTGTAGTGGGAGTCTTGGAACGTAACAAAATCCAATGTGTATAAAGCTCCGTGAGCTCTTTACTGTAAAATAAATAAAGCTTGTAAACAAAATTATTTTAATTTATTTAAAAATTCATTAAAAACAATTCTGGATAAAATTTGAGAACTTATTCAAGTTTACACACGAATGGTTGATCAAGAGTGGACTTAGTACTTTTGTTGATTTGCATTTGGCTACATTTTTGCTGCTGCCTGCGTCCCCCTGTCGCCCCTTTGGCGACGCCCTGGTTTGGTGTAGTATAATCGTTTTTGTTTATTAAAATTACGAAATGGGTTTGTGTTTGTTGAGATCTTTCGCAAGTCGCAACTCCAAGAGCTGGGCATTGTGGTCACTAATGGGGTATCGACCAGCGATTTGGTAACGTCACGGTCATCGCGGCTAACTAGCCCGCAGTCCAGCGAAGATTCACAAGTCCAGTGTTACACGCGTTGCTTTATGCTTATAACATTATCAATCGTTAACAACCTATACAGTCCCCACTATAGGCGCACGGGCCTCTTCCCATACCTCAATATCATTGCTACCTAAAACAGTATCTTATTGTCGTCTTAGACCATGGTCACTAAGGTAATCCACGTTACTGCCTTGGGTGGGAATCGAAACCATAACCCACGGAAAAACAGAATTAAATAGTGTATATTCAGGACATTAAGGGGAAAAATAAATAACAAAATATAAATTTTGACATGCTATATTTAATGGAATATACGAGTGCATTTAGTTAAAAATACGTATATTTTATTAGAAAAGGTGAAGTTGCAAATGTTAGTTTTCAAATATAAGTTGGTATTGCAAGAAAAGCATGTTCGATTTTTATGTTCTCATCAGCATTCCGAAGCTGCTGACCAATCGAATGGCCCGCATTTTGAAATACGTTTCTTCACTTCAGGTTCAGTCACTGATATGTCTGGAAAAAATATACTTTTATTACTTTATGAACTGAACTCTCTGGGATATCTCGTAAACACTCATAATAAAAAAGCATGTTTCATACAGAAAAGACAACTGCCAACTGGATGACAACAAATTTAAAAAAAAATACAGCCACGCTGTGCACACTTTCTCGCAAATCCCTTATATATAATCATGTGGCATACACAGGATTGTCATCGCTTAGCATAAATCAGCAATAAACATTCATATTAGTAGCAAGTGATAGACTTCATAAATTAACAACGTTGTTTTATATGCGAGGTACCTTATACTGGTATGGCTCGGAATAATTAATTACCTAGTATGGTAGGCCGTATAAAGTTATTAAAAGGTACAAAGTTTCATTAAAATCGTTTTAGCTATTTTTGAGAAAAATGACAATCCAACTTATTTTTGTATGGAAGGTATCAGAACCAGATTTTTTCCAGAGTAACCAACTATCATATGTACAGATAGCCACAAAGATATCTGAATCTCCCGTAATACACCATGTATCACAAATAGCTTTAGTAGGGGTTCAGATATCTCTGTGGGCCAGTATACTAGTTTGTATAAAAATATGGTATTGTACAAAGTTTCATCAAAATCGTTAGAGCTTTTATTGGCTACTACTACACTGGTGTTTAAGTTTTTGCGATGTTTCAAGCTGTATTTGATTCTATTTTTGTTTTGCTTTGATCATTTACTGTGTTTTGTTTTTTGAGTGTGTAATTCATTTGTCAGACAGACAAGGAGTTAGACAAGGTTGTCCACTTTCACCCCTTATTTTTAACCTTTCTATAGAAACTGCTATGGTAAAAATTAAAGAAAATGAACATGGAGGAGTTAAATTAAATGGAAGTAGAATACATTTTATTCGATTTGCAGATGACATTGCAGCTTTAGCAGAAACTTCTAACCAACTGAATAACCTAGTTACATCCATGGATGAAATCTTTAGAGAATATAACCTCAGAATCAAATACTCAGTACCGCTAAAACAACCCCACATATTATACCAATTACACTAAATGGCCATACACTAGAACAAGTAAAGTATTTCAAGTATTTAGGTAGCATCATTAACCAAGACTCTAGATGTACTCAGGACATAATAACAAGAATCGCAATAGCTAAAACATCATTTAATAGTAAAAAGTCCATACTGAAATCAAAGAAAATATCTATAAAATTAAGGAAACGTTTAATAAAATGTTATATTTGGAGCGTAGCATTATATGGCAGTGAAAGCTGGACAATGACAAAAAGAGATAAGGAAAGATTGCAAGCATTTGAAATGTGGTGCTGGAGACGAATGGAAGGTATAAGCTGGAAAGAAAAAGTCACAAACGAAGAAGTGTTGGATAGAGTGAAAGATAAAAGAAACATCATAGACACTATTGAGAACAGAAGAGGAAATATGATTGGACATTTGTTCTTGCTTTGTGGACTTCATAACGAACATCATGGAAGGAAAGATAGAAGGAAAGAAAGGTAGAGGGAGGCCAAGAATAAGTTACATCGATCAAGTGAAGGCCAAAGTCAATGTCGTGTCGTACCAGGAAGTCAAGGAGTTGGCAAGGAGTAGAAAAGAATGGCGGTTACTCCACGGACAAGAGCCGCCTAGCTCTTAAGATAAAGAAGAAGAGAGAAGAGAAGAATTCATTTGATGTATTTTTGCCTCGAAAGCTAGATAAAGATATTATCTATCTATCTATCTATCTTAGAGCCATTTTTGAGCAAAAAAAATAAAACTGTTTTTTACTATGGTGGCAGGCAACCCTAAAAAAGTCGACCAAGTGCGAGTCGGACTCGCACACCGAGGGTTTCGTGTTAATTCATAATCACACATGTCTTGAACTCTATATCAAACTCTCAGGCCTGCAATCCCTTGAAGCTGTGAAAAAATCTAACTTCTATGCCAACGAAATCAAGAGATATAGCCGTTTATGCCTCATATTTGGACACTCAAAAAAAAACCGCCCAAGTGCGAGTCGGACTCGCGCACCGAGGGTTCCGTATAAATTCACATTCACACATGTCTTGACTTGAACTCTATATCAAATACTCAGGCCTGCAATCCCTTGAAGCTGTGAAAAAACTATAATTCTATGCCAACGCAATCGAGAGATACGGCTTTTTATGCCGCATATTTGAAAACCAAAAAATTTTAGTTACATCACAAAAAAATCGTGATGTAACATTTTTTTTTCGGACTTTTCCCTTTACTTGTGCTATAAGACAATGCTTCCTGCCAAATTTCATGATTCTAGGTTACCCTATAGGTTTTGATTCCCATGCGAGTGTCCAAATATGCGGCATAAACGGCCGTATCTCTTGATTGCGTTGGCATAGAAGTTAGATTTATTTACAGCTTCAAGGGATTGCAGGCCTAAATATTTGATATAAATTTCAACTTGATATGTCTACGCGTTTCTGAGAAAAATAGTTGTGACAGACAGACAGACGGACAACGAAGTGATCCTATAAGGGTTCCTTTTTCCTTTTGAGGTACGGAACCATAAAAATTGTGATGTAATTAAAAATTTTTGGTTTTCGGACTTTTCTTTTTACTTGTGCTATAAGACATTGCTTCCTGCCAAATTTCATGATTCTAGGTATACGGGAAGTACCCTATAGGTTTTGATTCCCATGCGAGTGTCCAAATGTGCAGCATGAAAACGGCCGTATCTCTTGATTGCGTTGGCATAGAAGTTTGATTTTTTCACAGCTTCAAGGGATTGCAGGCCTGAGAATTTGATATAAATTTTAACATCATACCTCTACACGTTCCTGAGAAAATGGGTCTTGACAGACAGACAGACATACAGACGAACAGAGAGACAGACAAACCGATGGACAGACAGACGTGCAACAAAGTGATCCTATAAGGGTTCCTTTTTCCTTTTGAGGTAAGGAACCCTAAAAATTGCGTTATTAAAAAAAAGGCTGGAGATTTTAACAAAAAATTGCCCTAACCCAAATTTCATCCAAATCCATCCAGTGGTCTTGACGCTAGAGCACGGGATGTACATACACACACACACACATTTATGTGGCTCTATACTTATAGAGCCTAAAAAAAACAATCGATCCCCATCAAAATCTCAATATCGATTTTTTTTGCCATGACAAACTTCCTTAGTCCTTCATCGTTCGAAAGTAAAGAAGTTATGTACTTTACTCAGTCTGATGGAAAAGCTTTAAACCCTATAGAGCCTAACAAAGAAAAAAGTAATAAAGTATCTCGAAAAACATCAAACTATTGAAAATATATATAAGGGTGTTTATTTACCCCTATGTCCGTAAAAAAATTGAAATGTGGTTAATTAACTGTTGAACTATATTTTTTCAAAAAGAATTCTCAAACCCAAAAAAAAAAATTTGGATTTTGCAGAAGAATTCTTTTTCAGATCTCAGCAAATTAGTAGACCATAATCTGTTGTTGAGTCTCATGAGAAGAACTCGACCTTAAACAACAGAAATTCCTTCTTGTCACACTTTTTACAATTTGCGATCCTGAACCTAACCCAAACCACTTAACCGTTACTTACCTGGGTATCCAAGTGCACGACCAACTTTATCGTACATACATAGGTAACCTGTAATTAAAAAAAGTGTTTAGCGACGATACAAAACTTCTTTGGAACGAATGAATGAATGAACCATCCGACCGATTTTGGCCACGACGACCATACCACGAATGCAAAACAAAATCAAACATTCGTTAAAATTAATGTGTATTTATTTTGTCTTAAGTATGTGTACGTTTCATTAGAGGTGGTCTTATAAATTTTGAACTTTAAATTTTTGTTTCGTATGGACCCATATCATCGGCACATCCGGTCTCTTCTCATGGCTAGGAAAGATAAGGTGATACTTTATACACAGAGGCCAAGTCCACACATACTTACAGAAACAGAATACACAATAAAATAAAAACTATAATATAAAAGCGAAAGTATTATATGTATAGAGTGGAAGGTTGGAACGCCACCTGAACTTACAGAGATTTGATCCCTATGATAAAACCTAACGATTAATGCCATAAAAGGACAGGATGTTATTTTTTCGGACTTTAGTCGGTTCGATTCCTGGGTGTGACAAGGTTAATTTCAAAAATATGTGAATATTGTTTTGCTTCTTTTAAAAAAAAAGGAATGTTTCCTTTGAGTAAAACTTGCTATCTCCAGTATTTAGAGTACTTTCCCTCCAGGTGGCGTTCCAACATTCCACCCTATATATTATATTATAATATTTGTTTCCTACCTACGAAGCTTTTGCAACAAAAAATAAAATAAAAAATAAACCAGGACAAATCCCACACGATCATCTGGCCTCAAAATAGGATACACTGTATAAAGAAACAAAATAAATAAATAAATGAACATAAACTTATTTGGTACATGAAACTTGGTAGAGAGGTCAAGCATTAGATTAACATTTAGGCTAAAACGCATGGCTCCCAGAGGATAACTATTACTGGATTTAATATATTTAAGAGCGAGTGAAAAAAAAACACCCACATACTTACATAAACATATACATGAGGCCTAAAAATATTACACTCATATTTATTTACCACAGATTAGTTAATAGTATCACTTACTGTCCACAATTTCAACTCCAACTAAAACAGAAAAGAAGTTATTAAAGCTCTCATAGAAATTAGCTTAAGAAAAATAAAAAATATAAGGAATGAAATGAAATCATCGACAATATCATTTACTGAACATCTTTAGTAAAGCTTCAATAAGTTTTCTAATAAAGGTAAGTTTGCAGATCTCTTACAGCGAAAGACTTACGCTGTAAGTCACTTTAATTTTTTTTAATGCAAAAGTAAAATGTGATAAATTCAATAAAAAATGTATAATGTTTTAATATTACTCAATAGAAAAAAGGGAATTGAGTGTTCTAATAGATCCGTGAATAGTCAGCTATTTATGTAGATAAGTGAAGTTAATGATCATGTGAGTGCAAGGAGGGAATTTGGTGTTTCTCTGTTGGCACTGACTACTTTGGAAATTAAATTTAACATGTTTATAATAATTTAGCGTCTTTGAACGTATTTTTGTACTAATTATACTGTTTTATTAAGGGCATACATTCTCGTATTTCCATCAACTACAAATCCACTCCAAAAGAAAGTATGCAAAGCTCTTTGTATCATCTGATATACACAGCTTTCTCAACACAACACAATCAGATTTTCCCCGGTGTAACCACCCTAGTATTAAGTCCGTACAAAAATATAGTACTCTACAAAGTTTCTTTAAAATCGTTACAGTCAAAGGACAAATTTGCCTTGAAACAGTCGCGTCATCGGCGTAATATATTGCAAATGAGGCCGCTGAAATTGATTAACTTTGAAATCGAAGAAATACTAGGCAACTGGTAGGCAACTTTAGATAAGCCACCCAAATTTGTATCGAATTGTTTTTGAGTTAAATAGTTGAGATGACTTATTGAAGTTGTTGAGCAAAGATTTCACGAACCGAACAAAAAACCTAAACGAGACGTATAAAGTTAGTACACCAAATATGAAACTTACAATTTTTTTGCAAATTGTTCCCTAGGCCACCATCTATAATAAGAGCTGAAATAAAAAAGATAGTTAAAAATATCTAATTAATAAAACGAAATTATTTTATAAGAGATAATAAGTGCCTATATTATCTCAGAACTTGTGACACAAGGAATAAGTATGGTAGTTGCCTCATGTTTTGCTTAGCACATTTTAATCATAGGCATTAGGTAGATAGTCATATCTAAACCCATATTAAATTTTACACCTAGACAGATATTTCTTGAGGTTATTTTTTTCTTTACTATTACTTACGATATTTAGAGTTTTGTTTTTGCATGTACAAATTGTAGGCAATCTATATATCAAAATTAAGCAGGATCATAAAAGTCGGCATGCAGCGATTAATATTAATTATGTTTATACGAAAGTAGGTATGGTGCGATTTGAACTATAAAGCTTTAATAATGTTGTCTTTCTATGAAAATATTGAGTAAATCGGCTAAGTGCGATAGAAAGCATCCCGCTACGAAATCAAAGTAATCAGTATACAAATAGTTTTATTAGAAAAGAATAACAGTCATAAATTACTTACAGCATCTTAACATCGCTACAAATATTTTTTCATCCCGCTTTTGGCTAAGGTATAACTCTGAAAAAAAAAAGCGAATGCTATAGGTATAGTAGAATTTACACACTGATCCAGAGCTAGGAAATTAAACTTTTTTTGTAGATTTTTTTATCCAAGTAAGCCTTTGGCATTATTTTATTTGGTGGTAAGTGATGATGATTCTGAACATGGAAATAGGCTTACCACCCAACGCAATGGGGACTAGCTACCTTATCATGCCGAAACACATTCAACGATATTAACATTGATGTTTGGCGGCAAGACATTTTTACATAAAAAGCAATGTTTGAGTTTGGCCGTTTATTTGCACTACTGATCATATCATTTAAATTCATAGAATGAAATAACATATATTTGCGCTATTTTTAATCTTTGATTTAACACATTACTTACTGTCAAACAAATAGGAGTACTTTTCGACTGCTTGAATGATTTCACGAATATTTTCTGAAAAAAAATACACTTAAATATTCAAAAGAAATGAATAGAAAAAATAATGAAATAGCAGGTAACGGATTCATAAGCTGCCACTGGATGCTGGTCTGGTGAGCCAGTGATTTATAGAGGCAGATCTAGGTAAGTATTAATAATAACCAGAGACAATTAAAGTATAATTCCGGTTGTACTTATATAAGCCTTGTACCAGAATGATGTAACATAAACCTTAGAGGCATAGGTAAATTCAACATTAGGAAACTGTGTCGTAGTATGGCTCAGCCACTCTAAAATGTATTCCCGAATACATGACCCGGACCATGAGATTCCTAGATAGTGAACACGATGAGGAAACAGCCTATAAAACTGCTCAAAAAAAATAATTAAAAAACAATCAATTTACCGTCGAGGGCGCTTACGCCTTTTCTTTTCTTGTATTCGTCGATGAGCTCAATGACCTCTTGATGGACGTTGATGAGGTTGTGGCCTTTGATGATCTCTTCAGTGCTGTTGAAGGTGCCATCATAACGGGGGCATCCCCAGCTTTTTCCATAGTCCACATAGCAGATATCTAACAATATATAAAAAAAAAACATTTCTAATTATAAAAATATTCTTTATTTGTTTAGATCTAAGATAACAACTTTTGTTACGGGACTTTTGGGTTAACCCAAGTCACGGACGCTATCGTCCCAGACGATAATTTAACCCACTTAAAGGTAGGGGAAAATTCCAAAAAAATTCACGAAATATGTTCTAGGTCTCCTTTTACTGTTCCCATAGTTTTTGACTTGAATACTTTACCCCCTGGTGCAATAAAATTTCGTAATCGCTGCAAAAACCGTATTTTCGAAGATTTCACAAAAAATCGATATCTTGGATATAAACTGGTTTTAAGAAGAATTTTTTTGGGATTTATTCTTCATATAAGGGGCTTTCAAAAAATATTAATTGGATCTTACACCGCTCAAAAAATTATATTTCTTTTAACACCCGAAAATGGTATATTTTTAAAAGGAACGTTTTTCAATAAAAAAGGATTTTATTGGAAAAAATATAATTATTATTAAAAATTTAATACAAAATTGTGTGATGTATAAGTGATTGTAAGTTATTTTACAGAGGGGTTCGAGGCCCCTTCTTTTTCTCCTTCCAAAGATATGCATCAGCTCCAAACTTGGCGCGGACGATATAGTCCTATACGGTTGGCGGAGGGTTAAGATGAGCCAACAATTTTGATCTTTTCTGCCATTTCATATTCATATTCATTTATTTCTGCATAACATGTACGTACATAACATAAAGATGGTAAGTGAATTTTGTAGATTGTACATGCCCCCTGTAAGGGCACAGCAGTTGCATGCGGGGAGCAGATCGTAATATTGTCTTTATATAAAGATTAATTATGTACTACTATTTAATATAAGATTACCATAGTTTTATTTATTTGTTTTTATAGGAAATTAAAAAAAGAAAAAAAAGTATTTGTTTTGTGTTTATGTAAGTACTCTAAATATTTTGATTTTATTGTTAGATGTTATTTATTATTTATGTAGTCATTTACTGAGTAATAGCTTTTCTCGATTAGGTATTTTTTAAGTTTATTTTGAAATAACGTAGGTATATTTGTTTTCATTTTTTATTATTTTAGGTAATTTATTATAAATCTGTATTCCTCTGTAGAGGGGGCAAACTCAGGCAACAGGGGCAACTTTCAGTAAACTTCCGCAATAAAGGGTTGTTGCTTTTGTTTTGACTGAATAGTAATGTCAGATTAAAAAAACCCAGCCAAGTGTGAGTCGGACTCGCGCACCGAGGGTTCCGTATAAATTCATATTCACACATGTCTTGAACTCTATTATTATTTATTTTCAGGCCTGCAATCCCTTGAAGCTGTGAAAAAACCAAACTTCTATGCCAACGAAATCAAGAGATGCGGCCGTTTATGCCGCATATTTGGACACTCGCATGGAAATCAACTGTCTGTCTGTCTGCCCTTTTTCTCAGAAACGCGTAGACGTATCAAGTTGAAATTTATATCAAATACTCAAGCCTACGATTCCTTGGAACTGTGAAAAAATCAAACTTCTATGCCAACGCAATCAAGAGATATGCCGTTTATGCCTCATATTTGGACACTCGCGTGGGAATCAAAATCTATAGGATACTTCCCGTACATCTAGAATAATGAAATTTGGCAGGAAGCAATGTTTTATAGCACAAGTAAAGGGAAAAGTCTGAAAACCAAAAATTTTTTTTCGGACGGACATATCATACCATACTTGCGGTATATTTTAGAAGGAAAAGACCTTACCTGGTTTCTTCGTGCCCAAGAGTCCACTCAACAAACTTTCAGTTTGAAATACGCAAGCTTGCACTCTCACATGAGCTATGATCACTGAAAAGAAACAAAATTTACAATTCACATTTCATCATTTCTTCATTATTGCCTTGGGTGCGAAGACGGTTTTTCAAAATTCAAATTCAAAATGTTTTTTATTTAAGTAGATGTTTTGCACATAAGTACTTTTAAATCGTCGTTTTTTTTCTATTCTGTTATTAAGATGTAAACAAGTATAGATAAAATTGATGACCAACACATAAAAGTACAAAACAAAATAACAAGCAAAATGTGATAAAAAAGCTAAATAAGTATGTAATGTAATTATTACCTACTAAGTACTGTGATACATAACAATATGACGTTTATACACGCGTAAATGTGTGCGTTGCGTGGCTTGCGCTAAGAAACCGTCACCCAATTTTACCCGTAGAGGGTGAGATAACCATTAAAGAGATGCAGGGAGTGGCCATAACTAGCAAAGAACCAAGAATAATACTACGTATAGAAGTTGAACTCTGCAGAGATGTTAAATTAATAAGATATTCTCAATACACAGTAATAAAGACTAATCTTGCTTGCCTGTACGCTAAGCGCTTTTCATTATGAATGTTTATAAATGCGCACCACGCGTTCGTACAGGGAATAATGAACCTATTCACAACGCGCGAGAGTTGCTTTTACGCTGAACGACCAATGTTTCCTGTCCTATTTGCCCCTAGTGATCCCCCACGTAGTTACTTGCATGCGTATAGCTTCATCGAAGTGAGACAACAGGCCTTGTACTAGTGTGTAATCTGTGGAAGCATCACATTTAAAGAGCCTAGATCAATATTGTAGCGCGAAACTGATTTTCAACCATTAACTGATGAAATGTACAAGAAAATAATTAGTGTTATTAATCTTTAGTTTGGAAAAAATAATAACTTACTTTGACTGTATTTGTGGCCCACTGAAAAATATTAAACAGTTAAATGTAACAATAATGTTTAAAAATATATAAATATATTTCGGAACAGAAAGGTAATTATATGTATTTTAACTTACACTCATTGATGCCTTTATCAATAATAGTCCCAGCAACATAGCCGACTGTAAAAATATCGTTGGTAAGTAGGCATATAGAACAAAACAAGAGTTAAAAATACTAAAACCCGACTACGGAACGTTCTCGCTCTGAAAAGTTTGAAACAAGATAATATTATCCAGGGAAGTTCAGAGGATACCCGTGGTCGTATGCCACATTATTCTAAGGATTGTTTATACAGTATTACAGTATAGGGGTCGTCCATTAATCGCGTGATGATTTTTACCAACTATTTAGACCCCCCCTCTCCCCTGGTGATACGTGGTGAGGTTTCAAACTACCCCCCCCACCCCCTACCCAAAATCACATGTATTTTTTGGTACAAAATACTATCTTTAAATACAGGTATGATGTAATTTTTTTTTTTGGTTTACGTGACTTTGATAATTATGTTATTTTTTGTTTAATTTCTTCTCTTTTTGTTTGTAAGTAAACAAAACTTATAATGTCTTATAGTGTCTAATAATAACGGAGTTAACATCAAATTACATTTTTGTTTGTAAGTAAACAAAACTTATAATGTCTTATAGTGTCTAATAATAACGGAGTTAACATCAACTTACATATTGAGGAAGATCGATGCCTCCTGATTAAGGCTAAAAAGCTTGAAAGGAGACATCGACCCCAACCTTAATAGATTTTAAGTTTAAAATGAATAAACATTTTTCATTTTCATTTTTTTTTCATTTTTAATTCTGGAAAATTAAGCAGCGTGATTAAAAAAATGTCCAGAGAGTTATTATGGTTGCAGGTTGTTTCTGACTGTCTTGAAGTCGTTTCGAACCGTGGGATGACTTAAAAACAACGTAACAACAACAATCCGACGTTTGGAACTTACTCTAGAAATCGCGCGTTTAAGGCCTTAAGATATGTGAAATGTCCAAATTCTTGGATATTTCAGGCAAATTGTTTCAATAACTGTTAATCTAATCTATAAATAAAAAATACACAATAATAGACAAGGGTTTAATTAATCTTTTGTCTTGATCAAAATTATATTTTTGACAACCGCCTCTCAGAAAAAAAATCCCTAAAGAACACCTATTTTGCCATAAATGTTATTTTCTCTCAGAAACGGCACAAGATATCGTGTTAATTTTTACACATGATAAACATCTTAACAATATTAACAGTTTGTCTTGAATATTTTATTTTTACTGCGTAATTTATTCGTGAAAAGTATTTATTTCTCCAAAATGGAAGTAAATCCGCGCGACCCTGCCTGCTCCACCATCCTGTAATCCCCCGCGGACTCTGCCGGCAGTCCGCGTCGCGATCTCATCGAGGGTGGACTGCGCGTCTGTTTCGGAGCGACGTCCTTGACAAAAACACTTCGCTTTTGAAGACTAAGCTCACTTGTGCATACTTTTTTTAATATCAGTAACTTAGTTAAGATATTTTCTACGCATTAGTGGGCGAAAAGTAAATGTAAATATTTTTTCACGAAAAAATATTTTTTTTATCTCGTCAAAGTAAAAGGAACCAACGATTGTTTGTTTCATGTAATAGAAATGCCTAAATTCAAGAAAAAATATTAAGTCTGTTAAAGCAGGACGGCGATTACAAGAGTACTGATGTTATGACTTTTGGTTCAGTGATCAGGAGCGCTATCCTGACTACTGATCCATGGGTTGCGGGTTCGATTCCCGCCCAGAGCAAACATTTCTTTAACGATAGATTTGTTTGCTCTGTGTCTGGATGTATAATATTTATATATGTTTTTATTCCAAAAACGTATCTATTTACATATGTATATTATTCGTCTCTGGTTCCCATATTACAGAGAATCCTAGTATGAAGCCAGATGACCGCAGGATGATTGTATGTTAATTGTCCTGGATATTTATTTATTATCTTATAATTTTTGGATATTTGCACAGAACCCCTGAGGGTACCCTCTGACCGAAATCTAAATAAATAAAATAATATACAGGTTGTCCTAAAACTAATGCGACAAATTTTGGCTGGTGATAGCTTTGAGCAAGACCTAACAAAATAACGTAACATATCGTCGTATCTTACGAATAAGGACATAATTGCAAAACGACAACTTTTCAGGAAGTGGTTTTAACTAGAGATGGGACGGATATCCGGTTACTATTCGGTATCCGGCCTATCCGGCCAGTATTTAATAGTAGGCCGGATACCGGATAATAGCTCAATAATCCGGCCCCCGCCGGATAGTTACAATTTCGTAAATGAACATCAAAAAACACAAAACCAATTTTTAGTCTAGTCCAATGGAACTCTTTAATGAGGTAGGAGAAAAAGAGTAGTAGAGTAGGAAAAAAAGCGTCGGTGGCGCAGCGGCTAGTGACTCCGTCCTCCTAACCAGAGGTTGTGGGTTCAAATCTTGGCCACTGCATCAATGAGTTTTTCGAAACTTACGTGCATTTTCATACAGACTGCTTTAACGGTGAAGGAAAACATCGTGAGGAAACCTGCACATTTGATTTCTAGATTTGTATGATAGTCACGTTGCACACGCCCGTAGGTGTAAATCTAAATGCCCTACACGTAACCGCGGGTGATGCTAAGTGCAACACTAGGCAACCGCCGTCTATATCTTGTGGGAAGAACGGTTGAATGTGCCACACGATAAGAAGAATAATAAGGTAGTAATTATGCTTTTTGAGCGCCGACGTTTCTGCCTTCTTCCCAGTGCACAGTGTTTTTTTTGCCTCAAAAAAATGACATCTTCGTTTTTTTCATTCATTCAATTTGGCTTTTTATAACAAATGCAAGAGTAAAACTCCCAGGAGTCCATTTTGTATAGTTTATTTTTAAAAAAATCACAAAGTTTTGTTGACCTTCATGTTAAAAATACGGAAATTAATTCATAGAAAAAAAAATATTTACAATTAAGTATTCATTGTTTTGCGGGTATATAAAGATAGTCTAGGCGCATATTATTCCCTTTTTACTTAATAAAAAATGTTTGTAATTTCTTCAAAAAAAATTTTTTTCTGAATTTTTAGGTTTATTTTTTTCTATTTTTTCGAGGCCGAAGTAGAGGTTCTGCCTAGGACAGATATATTCCTAATACTAATATGTATCACCCATAAAATCACTACATTCTACTTCGGCGGAAGTTTAGAGAAAATGATTTTCAAATATACGTGTTAAGGTTGTCACTAATTTGACCTTTCTATTAATATCGTATTATTTTTTGAAAGCTAAATCGAATGCTTGTTTCTTCCATTAATTGTGAAAACGAAGTTAACTTCTGTCTCTTAACCTCTGAAATCCCGTAGTTCCGAACTGTCGAACACCGTTGAAATCCGGGGGTGTTCGCGGTTCGAAATTGCTCTGACCCGATATGGCGTCCGTGTGAGTTAGATGTACGAATTGTGCCTACTTGTATCCTTATACAGAGTGATCAGCATTGTAGATCGGATTTTTCAACTATTTTTGCTGAATTCTATGAAATAATCCGACCCAGATTTTTAGGGTTCCGTAGCCAAATGGCAAAAAACGAAACCCTTATGGATTCGTCATGTCTGTCTTTCCGTCTGTCTGTCTGTCTGTCTGTCTGTCTGTCTGTCCGTCCGTATGTCACAGCCACTTTTTTCCGAAACTATAAGAACTATACTGTTGAAACTTGGTGAGTAGATGTATTCTGTGAAACGCATTGAGATTTTTACACAAAAATAGAAAAAAAAAAAAAAAATTTTGGGGGTTCCCCATACTTAGAACTGAAACTCAAAAAAATTTTTTTCATCAAACCCATACGTGTGGGTAGGATATGGATAGGTCTTCAAAAATGATATTGAGGTTTCTAATATCATTTTTTTTAGAATAAATTTAATTAAATTTTTTTTCTGAATAGTTTGCGCGAGAGACACTTCCAAAGTGGTAAAATGTGTGTCCCCCCCCTGTAACTTCTAAAATAAGAGAATGATAAAACTAAAAAAAATTATGATGTACATTACCATGCAAACTTCCACCGAAAATTGGTTTGAACGAGATCAAGTAAGAATTTTTTTTTAATACGTCATAAATCGTAAACCGCAATTTACCTACAACGAACTACAAGAACTTTTATGTTATGTTTCTTGCTGCTACGGAACCCTTCATGGGCGAGTCCGACTCGCACTTGGCCGCTTTTTTTCAGTTTCCCATATAAATTCTTGATTCACAATTTTGATATAACAAAAACAAGGTGGATTATTTCTACTCATGAAATTGCACTCTATATGTTTTAATACTTTGGCGAAATCACAAAAATATTCCGGCGTTTCATACCTATTTAATCAGTTAAATGTCATGTCTGTAAGACCAATTTTCTTTTTCGCTATTTGGGCGAAGTTGATGCGCAAAAGACGTTTAGTTCCTTAGTTTACTACATCCAAGTACGTTTTGAATTAAAGTCTTTAAAATAAACTTGATTGTGTATAAAGGAAGAAAAAAAGAAATGACCTTATTGTGTCAACCCTAAATCCAAAATTTTGACCTTAGTACATAAAAATATATTTTACCAAACTTCCGCCGAAGTAGAATGTGTTAATTTTGTGGGAGATACTAATAAGTATGAGGAATATATCTGTCCTAGACAGAACCTCTACTTCGGCCTAGAAAAAATATAAAAAAATACATTTGAAAATTCAGAAAATATTTTTTTTTTGAGAAATTTTCCAACATTTTTGATAAAATTAAAAGGGGATAATATGCGCCTAGACTATCTTTATATACCCGCAAAACAAATAATACTTAATTGCGAATAGTTTTTTTTTCTATGAATTAATTTCCATATTTTTAACATGAAGGTCAACAAAACTTTGTGATTTTTTTAAAAATAAACTATACAAAATGGACTCCTGAGAGTTTTACTCTTGCATTTGTTATAAAAAGCCAAATTCAATGAATGAAAAAAACGAAGATGTCACTTTTTTGAGGCAAAAAAAACACTGTGCAGTGATACCTCGAGAAATCACCTCACATAAATTACACTTAGAAAATTGTTCCTCTTCGACGAAATCTCATCTCATCTCACCAATATTATAAATGCGAAATTATGGATGTTTGTTTGTGTTTTTGTTTGTTTGTTTATTTTAGTTTATTTTGTATTTTAGTTTATTTATTTGTTTGTTCCGCTTTTACACCACAACTACTGAATGGATGTAGATGAAATTTGGCAGGCAGATAGATAAAGCACTCAGCTAACACATATGATACTATTTGTGCCGGAAACTTAAGGGTTCCTGGAGGAATGCTTAAAAACTCAAAAATTACCCTTTGTCACTAGATGGCGCCACCTTAACATTTTTTTCTCTCTGGATCCAATTTTAAAGTCCACGCAGGCGAGTCGCGGACGGAAGCTGATACGTCCATAAAGGCGACTTTTTCTGTACACTTGCCATTTTTACAAACACAAATTAAATTAGGACCACTATCACGATTAAATTTTTATCAGTAACTTAAAAAAGGAATCGCTATAAGCTATAAGATCGCCTACATTTTACCACTGTAACTTTAATATTGTGCCTTTTGTTGTTATATATTGTTTGTGTGTGTACAATAAAGAGTATATCAATCAAAAACGTTGTGATTGTTTGATTGAATACATAAACAAAACAAGCGAGTAAAGTAACTGTCCACGTTCGCTAGGTGTCAGCCCGAAGAAAGCCCGAATCAATGCAAAGCGTGGGCGCCACGCAGCCTCCCGCAGCTGCTGCGCATAGTCATGTCATAGCAATTAAGGCTGCCATCCGTTTGCAGACATTTTTAGACGGCAGGATAATTTAGCCGAATATTCGGTATCCGGTTATCCGGCCAAAACACTATACGTCCCATCCCTGGTTTTAACATTATATTTTCAACAGGAACTGATATTTTTGAAGTGTTAACATTCAAAACATAGATTAACTACTCTTGGGTTGTTATTAGCGATTTTATCTCAATAGGTATATAACGTTATGTACGCAATTTAACTCTTTCAGGATCTTGATCAACAATTAGGATATTACTGAGAACTTCGCGAATACAGCCGATACGAGTATAAAAACTATAGTGGTATCAAAGTGATGTATCAAACAATGAAGTAGGATAATCGAGTCATAGATACTTGTAGTCGACTGAGCAGGGAATGTTCGCTCTCTAGTTTGTAGTAGATCTATTAACTGCAGGTCAATGTTCACAATAACCATCATTGCTGATTAACATAGAGCAATTGACCCCTTAATCCCTTCTAGACCTGGGAGTAGTTTTGCGTTTGATTATGTGTTTAGAAGTACCTGGATATTCAGGAAAGGAAATATACCAAATGCTACTAATACATTACCTATCAAACTGATGAAGTTGGATGATTGAGTCACAGAGGTCAACTTGGCAAGGAATGTTATGACTCCCAGTATCAGTACGGATTTGTGGTAGGTCTGTCAACGGTAAGTCAATGTTCACAATCACCATGATTGCTGAAGAACATAGAGCAAAATATTTAGTTTTGGCGATCCACTGCGAAGCAGAAAATTTAAACGCTTGATGTAAATGATAGCACTCGAATTAGTGATTCGATCATATAGAATAATCTCTAAACATTTTTGGGAAATCATAAGATTACTAGATGTCATTTTGAATGGGACAGCCTAATATTTATTGTCATAGCGGCAAAAGAAATACACACTCTGTAAAATTTCATTTCTCTACTTATTACGGTTCATGAGATACAGCCCGCTGACAGATATACAGACGAACGGACGGACGGAAAGTGGAGGCTTAATAATAGGGTCCCGTTGGCTTTTGAACTTTGAACCCTAAAAAAGATAAATTTTGCCGCCACTTTTCTATCTTTCTTCCAAAACAACATCTCTACTTCGGCCAGGCAGTCTGTAAATCAGCAGCTTGGGTGTATTAAAAATCTAATAGTACAGTTGTCTCCGATTAGGGTAGGTACTTTTGTCCCACAGTGTCGCCGCTGCTCTTTCACTCTTGCGATTTAAATGAAATGCTCACAGAGTTTGAATCGCTACAGAGTTTAAACACTACACAGAGTTTAAAATAATATTAAAAAATTAAAGGGGCTCTTCATACAAGAGACGTGTTTTTTAGAGTTTCTTGTACGATAGTACGGAACCCTTCATGTGCGAGTGCGACTCGTACTTGGCCAGTTTTATTTTTATTTTAGGTAGTTAGTCACGGTGACCTTCTAGAACAAACATAATATGATCGCCTTTCTATTTTTAATCAATCTAATTAATTTTATTTGAAAACCTCGAATATAATAAGTCAGCACCTTGAGGTCAAAAATAGCAATTAACTCATTGTTTGTAAGGAAAATATCCAAGTATTATACATTTCTAAAATGGGCATGAAACAAGGATTTTTATAGCATACTATGCTCTATCTTATAATGTGAGACAAAAATTATTCAGTATTTTTTTTTACGTCGCAGATGTATAAAGTTTCGTTATCGAATATTTTAAAGCTTTTTTTAATTGATGATGTATTTCTGATGGCATCTTTAATATTTTTGTAGAATAAAGTAGTGAATCCGAGTGGAGACACTAATCAACGATATTTGAGTCCAAAAAACAAATTAATTAAAAACATAGTAGTGTTTTTTTTTTTTATTAATCTGGTATACCTCGAAAACTATAAACTTTTGCAGAACATATGTTTCGTTATTTTGATAGGTCTTGATCAAAGCTATCACCAGCCAAAAGGAGATCATTAATTTTGAGCCTTTTATGAAAGTGCCGGCCAACAAAAAAGAAGTACGAATTGTTAGAACTATTTGGAGCAATAATTAATGTTAATATGACACAAAAGTTGAAAAATGTAAATTGTACCAGATGATAAACTCTAGTTATATCTGAGCTTTCAGGAATCAATAAATGTATGAAAATGACGATTCATCCATCTTATATAACATTGTTCAGAAAAACCCTACAACTTTTGTGTCATTTTAACTATTGCTCCAAATAGCAAGTTCTAATAATACATTTTTTTTTTGGTTGACCGGCACTTAAAAAAAGGCCAAAAAATGTATGGAGCCTGAATGATCTCCTTCGTCGCATTAGTTTTGGGACATAGTTAGTTAGACACAGTTAGAAGAATATTTTTTATATCACACCTAGTCCTAAAATCTAAAAACATAAACTTGACGGACTCGTTGGCTCAGTGGTTTGTGCCCCTGACAACATCCGAGAGTCGTGGGTTCAATCCCCACCCGGTGCAGGTCAAATATTTCTATGATGAGTAGATTTATTATTTTTCTCTCTGTTGTCGCGGGCAACAGCTAGTAATAAAATAGTGTACCCCATGTCACTCCCACAACTGAGAAAAATCTAATAACATCAAATACTGCAATCCGACAAAAGAAGTTGAATCCGATTTGGCTGTAGGCACGCTCTACATACTTACATACTTCGTATTGGTTCCTGACGCCTACTGGTCATAAAAAATAAAACTCAACACTTTGCACGTAACGATGACGTCAGTTGCAGTGATGTGCAAACAAAAATAGGCAGTTGTGTAGGATAACTAATAAATAACACTTGTCCCTTCTGCAGTTTTTATAGTATTTCAACTGTACCGACCGTTGCCGCTAGATGGCACTGACGTCTGCAAAACTCTCAGCGATCTCCGTTTCAGCAAGGTTATTCAGACTACTTAAAGCCTTAACGAAAAAATAAATAGACATGATATCTCACTACACCCCCCTCCCCCCTTGTGATATTTTGTGAGTTTTTCCGAACCCCCTCCCCTGCTTTTGAGCCTCACGTGATTAATGGACGACCCCATAATGGTAGTAGTAGTACGAGTAACCGATTCTTAAGGCAAGGTGGCATGCGACCACGGGATCCTCTGAACATTCCTGTATAATATTTTCTTGTTTCATAATTTTCAGAGAGAGGTTTTCCGTAGTCGGGTTTTAGTTTTTAAACATTTTTTTATTTATTTTGGAGTCTGGCTCTCATCTGACATAATTATCGAGCGAATGTAAGCACGGTACCCAGCACGGTACCTTTTAAGAAAACATTTTTTTTCGGTCATATAGAATTTATTGTGACGTCATATATCCTATAACCAGCGGATAATTGAGATGCTTCTAATGATACCTCATTTCTTGGATACTGATAAGTAGTTTAGAATTTATGCGGGAACAGAATAGATGAACATACATATTTGACACAATTATCGAGCGAATGTAAGCAAAGCAATATATATATATATTTAAAATGTGTTCGTTAAGCCCTTTCATTTGATACACAACACGGTACCTTTTAAGAAATTCATCGTCACATAGCCTATAACCAGCAGACAATTAACATGCTTCTAATGATACTTCATTCGTTGGATTCTGATAAGTAGTTTAGAAGTTATGCGGGAACAGATGAACACACATACATACATACGGGTCAAAATCATAATCCTCCTTTTTTCTTCGCCGTAGTCGGGTAAGAAGAAAGTTACAGTTTGCATACTTCTAGCCACACTTTTTATAATTTTCTGCTCTTTAAATTGTGTCTTGAAGTTTTGTTGAATGAGTCTCAGATGACTGACGATTAGGTAATCTTATGCCAAAATGGAGACATTGAATGGACGCGTCTATATACACATTTGTAAGCGGACCAGACACTATCAATAATATTGACTTACATCAATATATTGTCAATGTATCGTTTAATTACCGTCAGCCGTTCGTTCCAATCACTACACTGTCTATATATTGTCAATATTCTGTCAATACTTGAAAATATTGTCAATACCCATACCAATACCCTCAATTGGGGTAAAAAAATATATATATTGATGGTGTCTGGTCCGCTTAAGAGTCTACACATCGTAGATAAATGAAAGAAGTAATTAAGTTTATAACTAAGTTAAACTTACGTTGAACAATAGCATTCGCAATATCCTCATAACTTTTACTCCATTTTTCTGGGAAACAAGCATAATAATATATACACATAGATCCGAAAGAGGTAACTAGATAGATAGATGTCACTTTACAAGCCATTAAAATAACAATCTGCTCATGAAACTAAAAACAATGCTCTGTCAGTTGCTATTGATGGAATTTTATAAGAAGTAAATTTTTTCAATCAAAAAATCGAAAAAAAAAAAACAAATTTAGAAAAAAAACAGGTTGCTGTTTTTTTCATGTTTTTTTTTTTTAATTGTGAGAAGATTACTTTTTGTTCTTTTTCTATATACATCTCTAGGAGGTACCCAAAATATTAAATAAAAAATGTTTCTAAACTCAGTTGGCGTACCTATGTAATAAACATATAATTTTAGATATTTGTTTAATATCTTGCATTTATGAGTAAGGTTATTTTTTTTTAAATGACAATAATTAGGTATTAAGGTATTGAAGGTACAAACCTTTATCCGGGTTGTTACTTAAATCGATGGCCATCTTCGCGATAGCTGTTAATTCAAATAGTTAGATTAGTAAATACGATTTTTATTCTAATTCTTGATATTTTCAATGGCTGCAATAGATAAATATACTTACAATCCATTTTTTCTTTCATGTGTTCTGAAAACAGTTAAAAAGTAATTACATAGATAAATATAAAGAAACATTTATTCAACAAACAACACACAACATATTACATCAAGGAAAAAGAGAAACAAGTAAATAAAAATAAAAACAGTTGAAAAATAATCACAAACAAATAATAAACAAGTCTAATATAAACAAAACATAGTTGTCTGTTAAATTAGTTCTGGATGTCCCATAGGCATATAAAGTTTATCTACAACGCTGTTAATAAGCCGTTTCTTAAAATAATCCCGGATATAAATGAAGGGTCAACGGCAATAATGATGAATGTCCAAAATGATTTTAATTCTAAGTAAGTGCGTCATTTGTATTTTTTTCACCATTTGTAAGCTTAAAACCAAACGAAGTTACGCTACAATAATGATGAATACCCTTTTTTCTTTGTTTTAAGATAATTTAGTTTTAAGTTTACAAATAGTGAAAAAATTTGTAATGACGCATTTACTTAGAATTAAAATCATTTTGGACTTTCATCATTATAGCAGTGGACCCTTCAAATGTTTGTGTATGCTCCAGTTGAAATAAATGTAAATAATCTTAATCTTTTTTTTATTGATATTTTCATGTGATTTTCAAACGAGTAGAATATACGATAGAATGCAAAAGAAACTTAATACCTGCGTTTACAAGAAATATCAGACTTAAAACATGCACGTTAACAGCCCATATCGTCCCCACTGCAGGGGAATGGGTCTCTTAACATGGGAAGGTTAGGCCATACTTCATACACGGGACCAAGTCCGGATGGGCGGAAGTTATGAGGCTTAGTGGCCCACCCGTGTCAAAAGCTTTCAAGCTACCTATAAGGCCTCCGACATGGCTTGACGACCATCTAGTGATAGCAGCCGGCACCGACAGCTTAACGTACCTTGCGAAGCATGGAAACGGTCGAGATAAATGCCTTCAATAGTCAAACCCATCCAGTGTCTGTAGCCAGTTAACCAGCATGATCAATGCGACCACGCAAACCGCACTGATCCACGATCACTTCATAACATTTCAACAATAAAAAAAAAAAACATTTCATGCACATTTCAAGGCATGTCAAATTTGTTTTCTTTTTGATTAGTACCTCAAAAAATGGGGATAACCGGAACTGTTTTTGACATGTTTAGAGGTTTGCTTAATTTTGCTGACAAGGGGAAGGGGATGATCAAAAATTACTAAACTACCCTCCTTATGAGGGCAGTATTATTCTGCTTACGTTATACTTGAATGGCCCCTTTCGAAGTTCCTACTTAACTGTGGTTTATTGCTAAAGGTCATCGGTCAGCCAGATCAGTTTTGTATAAAATCTAAAAATATTTGGGAAAACATTTTTTAAGTAGACCATCATGTATTCTACACTCTTAAAAAGGTGTTATCGACCAAAGTAACACTCTGTTTATCTCTTACTAGAGAAATACTCACTCAATTTACTCAGATCATCATTCTGTAGAAGAAGACAATGCGAAGTTATTATGTATTGCAATTTTATCAATTTTATGATTATTATCGGTTACAGAATTATATTTAATCTTACATTTAGTTTGTCATTCGTTTCGTCCACTTCATCACTGTTGTCAGACTTATTATTCGATTTATCATCGACATTGCTGTTATCAACTTGTTGTTCAGATTCGCTGACTTGATCACTACTGGTAGCATCGTCACTTGATTGTTCAGTTTGGTCGCTATTCGATTGCTTTGTTTGGCTCATTTTAGTATCGTTGCTTTCAACAGTTGTTTCTTGTATCCAGTTATAAGATCCGCACGTAGAAATACGTTTTAGAATATAATCCTTTACACTTGATAAATCTGAAAAAAAAATTGTGTAGGTGAAATTCTGATTTCAAAAGATTTTTCAAGAAACAAGACACGCATAAACTGCATTATATTAGAGTTCTAAAAAAATTTATTATGTTAAATATTAGAAATAGTTACCAGGGAATCCAGCTTCAAGGAATGCGATGTCATAGAATTTTATGAAATCTGAAATAGTTGCAATATGAAAATTATTATACATATTATACATTAAAATTAATAATTATTTTTGGGGTCTAGCGTCTTTCACATCAAAGGCTTATGACAAGCGATATAAGTACTATCAAGGCCTAGAAAAGAAAAGGTACAAAAAGTATAATTTGGTCATAAATGAAACAAGAAGTATCTAGTTAAATGTAAATAAATCTATACACCTAATTCTTATCATCGTCATCAGCCAAAAGACGTCCACTGCTGGACAAAGTCCCGGATAATGGCTTCCCGCAACCTTCACCAGTTCATTGATCCACCAAGTGGGAGGCCTGCCTACGCTACGTCTTCTGAAAAATCAGCACTCACTTTAAACTGTATTGTTATTTTAACCATCGTGGTCTTTTTTTTTTCACTGAGAAACTAATGCAAAGGACACATAATTATAGCAGAATAGCACCTCATGTAACAATTGGTTACGAGAAGTGTCCTCGTGTCGTGAAGTATCAATTCATAATGACATTCCTGGAAGCACTCAAACTGACTCGATTTTTTTCTCTAGTCTTTCCCACTATTTAATTGATCCCGTGTTTTGAACAGTAATCAATGATGACGTTCCAAGAAAAACGGAAAACTCTACCAGCAAAAAGTTGATGAAAAAGCAGTTGTTTATGATAGAGAGTAAAAGCGGCCAAGTACATTACCTTCTACAAATTTATCGCCAACTGAAAATAATGAAATTGTTGAGTTAATAACAGATGAATAAATTATTTTTATACACGAGTGTGAAATATAAATGTTTAATAAATGTGCATGTTTGCCAAGTCAATAAGAGTTTTAACGATGGAAAAGGAAACTTGGTCTATTTGGTCTAGTTCTATTTGATGGAAGACAGTGGAATTAGGTGCCACATATTAAGGGAAAAGCAAGTAAGACATTGTTGCTTCATTAACTTTTTCACCTGCTGACTGCAAACTTCATGCACCAAAATTGAAAATTTTACTGGAAATCTGAAAACCATTTTAATTGTTAACCTATATGACTAAACTTACCGAACTTGGGTTATTCGCCCTTCCCGACTGCGGTGAGTTGTGTTATCAGTGTGTACCTACTCTAATTTCCCTAATTTAATGTATTTTGTTATGTTAGTTGTGATACAGTACTTGGTTTCTCGCCTCGCCACATGCCTGATATCCGAAGCGAGACGTACGCTGCACGTGACGTCTCCGATAATTCTCCGATTATTGTTCAACTTTGGCTAGTGCACTAATTTACACTTCATACCAAACAGATAAGCTCCGAAAGCGACCATTACACAATTTAAATCTCGAAAACTCAATAAAGGCCACCTAATGGCTTTTAACTAGTTATAACCTCAAATTTGCACCCACGGCCCGGTCTCGTTTAAAAGTGTCGGCGGCAAGCTCTCGTCATACACAACTGTGCAGTAAACTTACATCCGGGTTTGATGTTGTTGGCAGTACCGCCAAGTACAATATAGACTGAAAGAAAATAATCAAAATTAGTTTCATTGTGATTAATTTGTATGTTTTTTTTTATGGCAGAGGTGGCAAACCAGCAGACGGATCACCTGATGGTAAGCGATTACCGCCGCCCATAGACACCCGCAACACCAAAGGAGTCACAAGTGCGTTGCCGGCCTTTGATATGGGAGTATGCTATTTTCTTGAAGGTTTGAATACTAGGTGATCCTAATTCTAGAATCTAGACACTGAGAATTAGAATATGTTATAAATAACTTAATAATACAGTAACATTAAGATGGGATGTGCATTTGGAAATTTTAATACATCTTACATGTGGCATCTTTAGCATTATCAAGTCACTACTACGAGGAGATTACTAGAGAGGTAGGGGACAGGCCCTATAGATGACGTCATGCATATGATGCTAGTTTCTATATTACGAAATAATATAGCCAAATAAACAAGGCATTTTCAGCAGTAAATACGAATTAAAAAGTAACAAAAACTGAGAAACTTCTATAACACATTTATATGTATTTTAGGTAAATTATTGGATACAAAAATTAAAAACTGAAAATACCAAAGAGATCTTAGAATTTGATTCCTAACTTGATGTCAATGCCATCTACTGAACGACGAAAAACTAGTTTTAATTTTCAGAAAACTTCTCATTGGTTAGTCAACGTGTCAATATTTTTTTGCCTTTACATTCTTCAGCTTTTCGTGCACAAAGTGTGATAACAACGTTACAGCTTAAATAACTTGGGGCAATAAAGTTACAATGATAATCCATGTTAATGTAATAATTTCCAAAATAAGCATTCAGTCTACATATCTGGATATTAAATATTTATACGGTTGTGCTGTTATTCTTTTATTCATTCTAGAACAATAATAAGAAGTAACGTGATGTAGGCCATAAAAAACTCTTTTCTTTAAAATAAATATTGCACTTTCCATACTATTCAGCTGCTCGATTTGTATGAATATTCTTTTTTTACATTTTTATTGAATTTTTAAAAGTACTGACACTATTTAAGTAACAGCTTCTACTCATGAAATCGAACCACTTTCCTCGAGAAACCCACAGTCTACACGCGAAAAAATATTTACACTTCCCATTTGTAAGTTGCACGATCGACTTGTGAGTAGTGAAGAACTTTTTTCACGGACTGTCCATATGTATAATATTTTTTTGGAATGTTGTTCAGTTTCATTAGTGTTAGATAATTAAATTCTGTAATTATTTTTTATTAATTTTCTTTACTTACATTCTGCTAAAGCCTTGACGAATTGTTGAGAGTCAAAACTCATTTGTTCTGAAAAATATAATTTATACATTAACAGGGCCTCTATTTACAATGATTATTCATCAAACTCACAAAAACCTAAGCAAAATCATGTAATCTACATACTATCCAAGATATCAGCAATATTTATAATGCTTTCCATGGGGGCAGCAATGTTTGCTGTAAAAAAAAACATACATTTTCTTATTATAAACAATCAAAACCTAATTTTAGAAATGTCGTTTGGCGTCCTCTGCGATTACATATAGCACCGTATAGTACATATATACTTAGAATCAAGTTTAATGCACCGACTTCATATATTAAATTTGGTTAAGCCTATGTACATTCAAAACCAGAAAGATGTATCATATATCTCTCATAAATTATTTTTGGTTTTACCCGGTAAAGCAAATATTCAGAAAAATGCTGGTTCTTTTTTTAAAATTAAAATTGAAATATATTAAATTTTCCAGATAATTTTCACGAAGAATAGGTTCAAACCGTTGCATAAATCTAGGGCTCTTGGGAAACGCTTCATAAGATTTACAACGCCATTATATGATCCAGTGACAATAATTACGTATAATCGAAAACATTCTGGAAATTCCAGTAGGGCAACAAACACATATAAAAAAAATATATTTACCATGTAGAGCTTTCAAGCCCTTTCCATCGGTGAATTTGTTGATAAAGTCATTGACTTGTTGGCTGCAGTTGATCACATTATGCCCCTTTTTAATCTCAGCGACGGTACTGAAGCTGTTACTGGAGACCTGGTATCCCCATTTGGAGACGTAATCAGGTTTGGAGCAGATATCTGTTTGAGAATTGAAATGCATTTCTGTCTTTGGAAGCAAATCATAAAGGATATTGTAGTAGCTCGGAATAGAACCAGTAGTAGCAATATGTACAACGGGAGAAAAAATTTCAGTAGTTAAAGACTTGGCCTTGAAAATGACCACCTCGCTTTTTTCATGATTGTACTTACAGACCGCTGAACTCTCCTAATTGAGCCGTTAAGGGCCCCTTTAATGGCTCAATTAGGAGATTTCAGCGGTTTTCACCATTTTAGAAATACCATGTCATCCACGTAACTAATATAGTTGACACAGTTATCGTCATTAAAGCATTCAACGAGTTTCTTGTTAAACCCTTTAACATATAGTTTGAACACTAATTGAGAGCTTAAACCTCCGAATTTCACGACATATTCGAGTCTGTACTTGTCCGAAAACTTGCCCATCTGACTTGGTTAATTTGATTACCATATCAGACCTTCAAGCAAGGAGTTAATTCTGTCAGCACATCGGAACCCCACAATGTGTTCCAATATAGGTCGTATGAGACTAGTTTGAAAGGTTTAGACAATAAAATTAGCACGCATAGACTGGTATCTTCTACGCTTGGTAGAAAGTTTAAGAATAGCACAAAAAAACGAAAGAGTAAGTTTAACTAATTCTATGAAGTTAGACTAGGTGTTAAAAACCAGCCAAGTGCGAGTCGGACTCGGACACCGAGGGTTCCGTATAAATTCATAATCACACATATGTAACTCTATATCAAATTCTCAGACCTGCAATCCCTTGAAGCTGTGAAAAAATCGCATATTTGGACACTCGCATGGGAATCAAAACCGTCACACGGTTACGTCACAATTTTTTGGTTATGTAACAAAAATTATTTGGTTCAAAAAAGTGTAGTCACATAAAAATTGTGATGTAACTAATCTTTTTTGGTTTTCGGACTTTTCCTTTACTTGTGCTATAAGTATTGCTTGTTGCCAAATTTCATCATTCTAGGTATACGGGAAGTACCCTATAGGTTTTGATTCCCATGTGAGTGTCCAAATATGCGGCATAAACGGCCGTAACTCTTGATTGCGTTGGCATAGAAGTTTGATTTTTTCACAGCTTCAAGGGACTACATGCCTTAGTATTTGATATATATATCAACTTGATACGTTTACGCGTTCCTGAGAAAAAGGGTTTTGACAGACAGACAGACAGACGGACGGACAGACAAGAAGGACGGACAACGAAGTGATCCTATAAGGATTCCTTTTTTCCTTTTGAGGTACGGAACCTTAAAAAAGTGCGTAACCCCTTAAAATTTCAAACGCACTTTTTTCTGTGAAACTACAACTATATCTATCATGGACAGCATCAAAAACATCTCGTTGTCTTACTTGGTTGAGCCTGGCCACCATGCCAATCACGCAGCTTCTTGGTTTGAAACAGGCATATGTGCATTTTCAAATACGTGATGCCCACTGAAGCAAAAAAAAATATTATTATTGGTTTAGACTTCAGGTGATTCATCTATATTTTTCCTATTTAAACTAATGTGCGAATTTTAAAGCTTTCCGTGGATTTTTATACAAATTTATTGTAAATACATGAATGTATGGCCTTACAGGCGGCTTGAAAACTTCTGAAGCTGAGGTTTGCCACTAGCCCCACAACATCCACCAATCCAAACTTGGCCCCCGTGTGTGGAGTTTGGCCTAACCTTTCCGAGTTATGGGAAAAGACCCGTGCCCCTGCGGTGGGGACGTAATGGGTTGTTAACAACATGAATGTGTTACATTAAAAAAAAACTAAATTCAAAACTGTACATTGACTCTTTATTGAGCATTAACATTTATGTGTGCTTACCGTAGTGTTCTAATTGTGATATTATTTTGATGAACCTGGTGATTATGATATGAATATGTAGATGTATGTAGGTATATGTATGTATAGATTTTGACCTGGTATTATTATTTTTAGGATTTGACTTGGTCGCTACGGCCACTATTCTTGTAGTGCACGACCACACGAATAGTCGCCATAGCGACCAAGCTAAACCATATCTTATCTTATGTGTATACAGTATTCACTTTATTAAAATTATCTATTGTAAAAGTATGTCGTTTATGTTCATATCTGTCGTTAAAAGTTCTACTGTTCTCGGAAAAATCAATTACTAAAAACGTCAAAATAACAAAAAGATGTGTACCCTACGACAATGCGTTATGACCAACAAGTGGCAGCCTTAGATACTCACACACATATTTAACACGCGTACAGACATGAAGAAGTGTCAAATTTCTTTGTAGTGAACTATAACGCGATATTTGTATGGAGTGTCCGGGGTGTGATAGTGATTTCCCATAAAAAAAGTAATTAAATATCCGTTTTACTTACTGTCTGCGAATTTCATGCCAACTGAAAAAATAATAATTGAGTAAGCTTCGCGAGCATGTAACTTGCAGGTACCTATGCAGGTAATTGGTAATAACTGGAATTATTTTAAATCTGACTTCTCATGACTGAACAATTTTAGAGAAACGATAAACCTAAGGAACCCATACAAAGTTCACCAATAAGGTAATTGGTTTTCATAACTGGGAGATTCATACTTTCCAAAATTAGATATATTTAATTATTCATTGTTACACATGGTACAGTACATTTTTTTTGACAAATTGCGAAAATGGATGCAATTAATGCATAGAAATTAAAAACCTTTGCACTTTACTAACCCAAATAAGCACAGATGATATAATAATACAATATATTTTACAAGTAAGTATCTTAAAGTTATTTTTTTCAATGAAATAAACTCTTACGTCCAGGAATTGCGATGTCGATCAGCTTTCCATACAACATGCAGACTGAAAACAGAAAATGGACAAGTAAGAAGGCTCAAGTTCAAGGAGTATTCTATGCTCGGAGTTTTCTTATCTCTACGTGATTAAATCAGAAATCATAATAGGTATGTAAAGATACGTAGGAAAACTAAAATAACCGACATGGCTCACAGACACAGAGTAGTTGAACTAAATTGGCAGTGGGTGGGGCACATAATTCGTAAAGCAGATGGCCGTTGAGGCATTTAAAGTTCTCGAGTGGCGACCGAAAGAAAAAGTAATCAACTCGGCCGTGGACGAGTTTTTTGGTGATCGAGTTGCCCCACGAGTCGACTTCCCACTCGATAGACCGATGACCTGTTGAAGATCGCGGCAAATCGCTGGATGCGAGCAGCGCAAGACCGGTCGGTAGAAATCATTTCGGCCGATGGAAGATGAGAATGAATCCATTGTTTGGTAGTGACGTTTATACGATTTTACTTCCAACGCTTTCTATAACGATTTGAAGATAACTAAAATGTTACCGTAAAAAAATGCTAATTACTTGACAAATATCATATTAAAACATATTTGAACGGTAGGCTTTTACCTATAAAAGTAACTATTGTTCTGAAACTTTGGTCAATCCATCAAATAATACTTCCATTACATAGTTTGAGTATTCTGTGCTTTACAAACTTACCTTTAGCTACGACATCTACAGCTTCACTATAAATGACGCTCCATTCTGAAAAAAGAAAAACAATCAATATTGGAGTATGTGGAGAAATTTCCAAGACTGTCTTCCCACAGACGCAACTTAAGCTCTTTATAAAACACCACAGAAAACCGGCGTGAAGCAACGCTTGCGCGGCTTGCGTTGTGTTTCGCCGAGTGAGTGAAGTGAGGGTACCGGAGGCCCAACTCCTCCCCTCCCCCCATTCCCTCCATCCCCATATCCTCCCATCCCATTTCAAAGATCGGCAACGCACTTGTGACTCCTCTGGTGTTGTGGGTGTCTATAGGCGGCGGTAATCGCTTACCATCAGGTTCGTTATTAATAGTTGCTGAATTTTCGTCATTGACATGACCATGCAATCTAAAGTGTAAAAAGTCTGCACGATAGTTAAAAAGTAGTTAAAAAGTAGTTAGTAGTTAGTTATATATATTTATATATATTTGTGCATAAAAGTAAAATACATAAAATAGTTGATAGATTATTTGGTTGTTTTTTACTTTCGAGCGACGAAGGAGTAAGGAAGTATTGTCATGGCAAAAAAAATCGAACTTGAGATTTTGATGGGGATCGATTCTCTTGCACTTATAGAGCTCAAAAAACAAAAAAATAAAAAAATGTATGTGTGTGTGTGTTTGTCCGTCCCGGGCTCTAGCGCCAAGACCACTGGACGGTTTTGAATGAAATTTGGGCTAGGGCAATATTTTGTTAATATCTCCAGCCATTTTTTATATTTTTTTAATATCGTCATTTTTTAAAGTTGCCACCATAGTATCACTTAATTTTTTTGCTCAAAAATGGCTCTAACGATTTTGATGAAACTTTGTACAATACCATATTTCTATATATGATAGATAAGATAGTTGGTAACTCTGGGAAAAATGGGGTTCCATACAAAAATAAGTTTTTTGTTAATTTTGCTCAAAAATGGCTCTAACGATCTTAATTAATTTTTTTACAATACTATATTTTTATACAACCTAGTACACTGGATAAACTATCCAGCTCTCTAATCTATCAAGCTTTCCAGAGTAACCAACTGGTTACTCTGGAAAATTTTGGTTCTGATACCTTCCATACAAAAATAAGTTCTTTGTTAATTTTTCTCAAAAATAGCTATATCGATTTTAATAAAACTTTATACATTTTATTAACTTTATACGGCCTACTAGGTAATAAATTATTCCAAGTCATATAAGGTACTCCCATACAAAACAACATTTTTATAAAATTTGTGAAGTCTATCACTTGCTTAATTATGAATGTTTATTGCTAATTTATATGTTTAGCGATGATAATCCTGTGTATGCCAGATGATATATCTATAAGGAATTCGCGAGAAAGTATGCACAGCGTGGCTGTGCAATTTATTTTAATCTATTATCAAATGTTAAGGATTGCCTGAATATTGAAAGCTAAGGAAAATCAGTCAATTCATTAAATTAATTATTGTAATCTATAAACAGTTTGGATTCACCTATGTATATTCGCTGACAAGTGGCAACTGGTAGAGATGCTTCTAACTCATTAAAATGATCAACATGTCCCAGGAGATAAATTATACTTACAAACGGAGCAATTTTTGCAAATTCGATTGTCTTTCAGTTCCTTGGAGAAAAATCCTTAGCTTCATGAGCAACTATTGCCATTTAACAATAATAATTACTAGTTTCCGCCCGCGACTTTGTCTGCGTGGACTTCATGATTGGGTACAGAGAGAAAGAAAATGTTAAGGTGGCGCTATCTATTGACGAATCGGAAATTTTGTTTTTTTAAGCATTCTTCCGAGAACCCTCAGGTTTTATCTATTTAGCTACCTAGTAGTTTCAGCGTGTAGTAGTTAACCTACCTAGTAGTTTCAGCGTGAAATTGGAACAAATAAACAAATAAACAAACATCCATACTTTCGCATTTATTATATTATCAGTGAGATGAGATAGAAGGACGAATCATCTGTCCCTAAACAACTAGAATTGCCTATTATTTATCTCTTGTTGGTGAATAGAAAGTCAAGCTGTATGAAAAAACTTACTTTTGGCATCACGGCCTACACATAAGTCATCTGCTTTCTCCATAATAGCTGTAATCATAAAAATAATGTTCCTATAGGCTGTAAAATAAACCCAAATAAACGGCAAATGATATGCATAGGCATATTAAAATTTGCCGTTTATTTGGGTGGCTTTTTATGAGGCTGGATAAATGGCATGTGTATGTTTGATTGCGATGCATTTGTGACACCAAGGCCCAGCGGCTAGTAGGGTAGTAGGTATGCTTGAGTCGTTCCAGATACTCAGAAATTTAGCAACTTACATTTGACTGTTTCATCGAGATATTCTGTAAACAATTTAAAAAAATCTTTAATCAGTTTTAAATAAAAATTTACCTAAAATGATATTTTTATGATCTCTGTCTTACAATAGGTTAAAATTAGGCACCGCGTTAGTACTTACTCAGGCTTTTTATGTAGTCATCTTTGTTCTGCAAACAATTTAACATAACGTAAGTATCTATATCGGAACTAGACTGTTAGGAGGACACAGAGCGCGTACATTTAGTCTGTCGGAAAGAAAATTCCCAGTAGTTCAACTAATTCTATTCGCTAAGACTTCTAGGAACAGGGAGAACTCTATTTGTCTGGCCTGCCGTTTCATGTTGCTTCGTTAACCACCCATATCGTCCCCATTCATCGATATAAGATTGTTCTCTTATATCGATGTCCCCATTGCATAAGGCCTCCGATCATCCTCCGATATAGTTTAACGACTGCCATCTAGCAATAACAGCCGACACTAACGTTTTAACGTGCCTTGCAAAGCACGGAAACGGTCGAGATAAATGCCACTGACGTTCAAACCCATCAAGGTTATGAGACGCTTAAAAAACAAACAAAAATTCTATGTCTAATTAATTAAACATTAATGTAATTCCCACCAGACTCGTATTCTTATTGCATGGAATACCTACAAGTAAAAAAAATACCTAGCTTGAATGTTTTTGCTTGCAGGTATTCGATAGTTTAGGTAACGTAATATGATCGAAAATATTGAATACAGGTAAGAATTCATTTGTTTGTATACAATATTTTTGATTGTGACTCAACGCGGCTTGCGGGTCGGGTCGGTCACGCAAGTTAACTGCACAGACACGGTCATAAACTATCCAGGTTTGAATATTTGTGGAATTTATCTCGTCGATCGTTTCCGTGCTTTGTAAAATACGTTTTGGTATCACTAGATGGCAGTTATTATTCCATGTCAGAGATAATAATAGGCGATTTGAAACTCTTCTGACACCGATAAAATGTATTCTGTATGGATCTGGTGACCAACACGAATCTAACGTTAACTTGAGACGCAAAATCTATAAACTATTTTAGGTAGGTGCAGGTGGTAAAAGTGAAACAGACATAAATATATGAACATTCAGACGCAATAAAGCATACGTAATCGCTGTAAATTACACATATGGCAAATTTTTGTTTGCATGTAATAAAAAAAAACTTCCAACGGTCTGGTTCTCGCAGCTTTAAGCTTTACGGCTATACAGGGTGTCCCAGAATGGGTGAATCAAATTGCTGTGGTAGATAGCTTGTCTAACGTCTATATAGGCTAAAGCTAATTTTAAAAAACGACTTAGTTTTTAATAAACGATGTTTAATTATGAACAGCAGCGTTGAAATCATATTTTTTACTGAAATCTCAAAAGTTTTTCGGCTCTGGTGTAAAGTTGGCATGTTGTCGAGTTACAGCTTTTGACGTCGATAAATACATTACTTACGTTATCCTCCGTTTAGGAAGTCGGCTAGAAATGTCCAAAATTAGAATACACACACTACGAGTATCTCTGTATCATTCAATTTTTGTAGTTTATTTGTCTAGTTTACGCATGTAAGATGTTGCGTCTAGACGTAGTTTTGGATCATTTAATTTACTTACTTTTATTTCCCACCATTTGAAATCGTCATTCGATTTTGTTTCTTTACATTCACTTGTGTTGTCGGTTGTTTCTTTACAGCAATCATTTTCGCTTTCGTCTTTGCCTATGTCCAGTGAAGAAGCCGCTGCAATCTGTTGATAAAAGTCTTCATGGTTTATCATCACCTTTATCTTAGGGGGGACGATGACAAGAGATGATAAAGGAACTCAGAGTGTTTTTAACCCACTATTAAATTAATATTAGTGCAAAGTTTTTTTAGAGTTAGAGATATTGGAAATGTTGTGTTTTGTATTATTTTATGGAGGGTTTATTGCAATTTGTTTGTAAAATTAAAACAAATACTGAAGGAGCCTCTAGTTAATCAGTGAAAAGCAACCATACAATAAAAACATATAAATTATCCAGTTAAGATCTCAAAAGCAACTACCAGTATTTATTATGGCTATAAAACAAAAAAAATGTGTCTTTTTTGTTTCAAAATTATTCTTAAAACATCTTTGAAGTATTGCATTTATACACAGACCAAAGTTATTACTTACTACTTACATTTAATAACAGCAAACATCATGTAACTTTTTTATGTTATAAGTATATTTTACCAAAAAGACACAATTAGTCCAGTCTGTAGGTATTTTTGCTCTACAAAAGGTGGCGTAGAAAATGTTTTGACATAATGTTGTTAAGTTGTGGTGGACTAATAAAAATCCAAGTTTTCGAACTTGGGGAGCGCATGCGTGAGCCGCCATCTTGATTTGAAGGTGCCAAAATTAGGTTTATTTTAAATAACGTCTCAACCCTTTACTCTATGACAAAAGTGTCTGTGGCGGGTATAAAGAAGACAAAATTGCTCACATTTTTTGTATACATGTTGTCACCTTTTGTAAAGCAAAGCCTTTTTTAAGTCCCCACTGACTGGATTAAATACTTCCGGGAGACGTTTTAATAGTTTAAAAACAAAATTTTGAAATTAATATCTTTGGTGCTCAAAATGATCTGCTTGATCTAAGACTGTAGGCTCGAGCTCTCCGTATCTAAACAATATTAATCTATGAATCTATCTCTTGAAAAAACTCGCAAGCCATATCTATTGACTTTATTGTAGTAGCGTCAGTGACTTCTACCTTCTTCTTCTTGGTCCTAACCATAGGTCTTATGGTTCAAATCCTAGTAGTGAATCTACCAATGATCTTTTCAAAACTTACGTACCTTTTCATACCAGAGATTGCCTTAACGGTAAAGGAAAAAAATGTGAGGAAACCTCTGCACCCTTGATACTCGTAGCAACATGAGTATGGAGTTGCGTACATTGTACACGTCCGTAGGTTTAAATCTAAATTCCCTACAAGTGACCGCTGCGGTGCTAAGTATAACACCAGACCACCGTTTTATACTTTGTACGGTTAAAATTCAGTTACGCAATGCGAAGAAGAACTGTGTACTGCCCAACTAACACATTAGTGGAAATTGCAGCTTTTGTTAGAACTTTGAGGAGCATAGCGGTGGTATAACGACGTCGCATTTAGCCTTGAGTTCTAAAACAGTGATAAAAAAGTGTTAAACTGCAGCTTTAACACCTTTTGAGACACCTTATGGCTCTAACAGCTGTGCTATGGTTACATTTGTATCCCTTTTGCCACTCTTGATCATGCAGTGGTGAAAATTGTATCTCTTTTACTACTCCTGACCAAGTCAGAGCATATTTGGTGCATTTTGGCACTTATAGCTGTATGGGATAGAAAACTAGAACTGATTTATTTCTAAAACACGTGCTTTTCACTCTTTTAGAGCGAGCAGTTGCTTTTGTGCAATATAAGTCTATAACAGATATATTAATGACATTCAGGCCTAAATTTCCACGTTTTGGAACTATTATACGGTCTATAGTGTTTAAAAATAGAAAATTATAGCTTTGTGTGCCAACTCCATTAAACTGATACAAGAAACATAAAAAGCGGTCAAGTGTGTGTCGGGCCACGCGCAGTGTACGGTTCCGAAGTACTTAGACAAACACTGCTACAAAATTGACTACTACTCGTTAACTTGTAAAGTCTGAAAAGTGATAGTTTTTCTTTTAATTTCGGTATATTATATACTACTGCCGTGAATTTTTTCACATTTCTACGCATGACTTTAACAAAAAAGGGCACTTTAAAGCATAATATTTCAAAAACGGATCCCTGAATCTAAAATATTTTTAAAAGACCTATCCAACGATATCCCACACCATGGGATAGTCGAGAAAAAAAAATCATCCCCACTTCACGTGTAAGGGAGGTACCCTGAAAAAAAAATTCTATATTTTATTTTACCACTTTGTCGGCGTGATTAATATACATATCCGTGCCAAATACAGCTCTCTAGTACTAATAGTAGTCCCTGAGTTAAGCCGGGTACAGATAGAACAGAACGAAAAAAGAAATAACTAGATATAACTTAACTACTCCAGAATAAAATAAAAAATCATTAAAAACTACAATCAACTGTAACTTTCGGTATTTGACATACCGCTAAAATTGGAAAGTCCTGGTTTCATGTAAAATAATGTTTTACCACTGTGTTAAATAGAACCCTAATTCGGAGGTGTGCTGTGCAGTACTGAGCTTTAAATGATATCAGATTAGCTCCCTGAATCACAAATTTCGATCCTATAGACATGTTAAGAAGACAATAACTATACAACGGTAGTTTTTATTGCTCATAGTGCTAGAAGAGTTCTATTGTGGTGAAAATTAGAATCTAAGACTGCAACAGCAAAGCGCCATTTTTGGCAATGGATTTAATGTGTTTTTCTAAAATTTGTTACTATAAACACTACATAATTTGGTTGAGGACTGATAATAGATTCTCGTGTTTATAATATACACAAGCGAACTTAAATAGGCGTTATTAGTAACAAAACTGAGATATAAAAGAAAAATTTAATAAAATAAATGAATCAATTTTACGAATTTTACACTTTATTGATGGCGCATTAATTATTTACCCAAAACATTGCATATATTTCACGATAAATTTAATTCCCAACTGTTTTTACACACGAACAATTCGAAACTTCAAGATAAATATATGTTCACAAAAACTCCACCATTATTTAAGTCAAATGTCAAATATTTTATTGCCATTATTTGTTCTACAATAAAACTTACTACTAAAACAGATAAATATCACCCCACAACCACTTCTGGAATATTTTGCTAACCTCATTAGAAGAATGATTTTGATCGAGTGAATGATTTAGAATCATATTCGTTCAATTAAGCAGCCAACGTGAGTTCCTTAAGCGCTGCAGGAACCGAAATACAGCTTTCATCCGCAATTTTCGCTATTCAAGCACTTTACTATCACTGTTAAGCAGTTCTTCTAGAACTGTAGGCTGCCAAAAATTGGCGCCCCCCTAGAGGCATAAGCGGTTTATAAAGGTTCCATAGCGCGCTATGGAACTAACAAGTTACAGCTATAAGACGCAATTGGATACGCTATAAAGCTCTTGTGCAACCCATTTGTGTTAGTTGGGTGGCTGTGCTGATATTTTAAATGATTTCTTTGCAGTGCTAATATTTTAAACAAAAATGCAAAATTATGGACTGTAGTTGTAGACTTACCAAGCAAATTAGAAGAATAATGTTTAGTCTCATTTTTGACTGCTACTGAGAAGATCCAATAATAAAATGCCTCATTTTATACATTATAATGTTACCTTAAAAAACAAAAACAATTACGCATTTACACAGATGGCAGCTCTCTATATTTACGAATGTGTATTATAACAGCTGCTTTATTATAAATAACTATCCCCGTTTCTTTAAGTACTTATCAAAACGTAAACAAATATTACACACCTTTATATTCAAACGTGCATGTTAAAATTCTGATATTTCTGGCAAACGTAGGTAGAAAGTTTACTTTTCATTTCTTTTTAACACGCAATACATTCTACTAGTTTGTGAAGTTTAACATACAGATATCAATTAAAAGTTATATTGAGATTGGTGTCGTTTCGGTGCTTACGATTAAACTTATTAGACAGGACTAAACTTAATTAAAGCGTCCTGTCCTTGTAGTTTCGATATAGAAAGAAAAAGACAGAACACTTAAATAAGGTTTAATCCTGTCTGAACAGACGAGGATTAATTAGTGGACTGTATTTAATTATTATTTAAGTTATATCGAAAAATTAGCTACAAGTTGCGAAATATGGATATTTTTAAGTATGTATAGAAAAGTTGTGTGCAAGTAATTAACACTCACCTGGATGCTCCGGGAACGACGTTTTCCAAGCCGAAACCGTTCAGAAGGCACCGTCAGCCACCTAGATCGGTACCAGCTAGACTTACCAGGCTGCCTTCAGGTTACCTTCCTCCTATAGTTCGGCTGGAATTCTGGAGCTTGAGCACTAATTCTTGCGCACAGAGGGGTGGTTTTAATATTTAAATACGAGAAATAGGTTTTAGCACGTTTTGGTGGGAATTCGAAAAATATAATAAAAATGCGATGCATACAGCTCGCCAGCAAAACGACGACGACGGAAGTGATACCAGGTAAAAATAATAAAATTACCTCATAACTACATTTGAAGGGTTACAATATCAAGATTGTAAAAAACACTAACTCTCTAAAGTGAACATTCCGCCCACCTAAATACAAAGTATTTACGAAAATAACGACAATTCGAATTATAACGAAAAACTTACAAACTACAACGAAAGTTCTTTTATTTTTAAACGACTTTATTAATTATAGATAGGCAGTGGACACAACTTAACCACTGGCCTCTTGTACTGACCAGAGGCAGTTTTCACAGTCACTACTCTGCAGACCCCATCAGTACCGGGACGTACGGCTATTATGCGACCACTTTAACAGACTGGTTTGTTCATTTATTATTAGAACTAGCGTACCTACAGTCACATCTACATTATTTTTATTCCACTTAGTTCTCTGTTGTAGGTTGTGGACATATTCATTTTGCCACCTTCGCCAGAAATCCTGATGAAATTTTCTGAATTAGCTTCCATCGATGCAGAACACTAACATTTTGATCGACAAGGTTTTCCTCAGGAAGGATCGACAAGGGTTCCAAAGTTAAAAAATTACCCGGAGTCAACACAGTAAGATCATTAGCATCTGAGCTAAGAGGAGTCAGGGGACGAGAGTTTAACATTGATTCTACCTGCGACAGGACAGTATAAAACTCTTCATAAGTCAGTCGCTGTGTACCAATTACACGAGAAAGATGTGTTTTCACCGATTTAATACCTGCTTCGGCTAGTCCATTAAAATGTGGACTCCCTGGAGGACTGAACGAAAACTCAATTTCAAGAGATTCAGTGGCATTCTGTACTAACTTGTCAAGATAGTTACTAGCACCAACGAAATTGCGCCCTTGGTCGCAAACGATTCTATTGCAACGACCACGGCGTGCCATAAATCTCTTCAGCGCAGCTAAAAAGGCCTCCAACGACAGTTCCGAAGCAAGCTCAATGTGAATCGTCTTTGTAGAGGTACAAACGAAAACACAGATGTACCCTTTATAAGTCTTTAATCCACGACCATGACCGAGAGAGATATCAAAGGATCCACCATAATCCACGGCAACAACCGAGAAAGGTTTTATTTGGTTTATACGATAAGGTGGAAGGTTTCCCATAACAGGAGCCGGGGCCTGTGTCGGGTTTACACGAAAACATTTTAAGCAACCCGAAATCACAGAACGAATAGCTCTTTTTGGCGACAAAATCCAAAAGGATTGCGCAAGCAGATTTTGTAGTGTTTGTGCACCAGGGTGCATAAACCTTTTGTGGAAGTCATCGATTATAAGGGCACTTAAACGGTGACTGCGCGGCAACCACAAAGGATGCTTGACGTCGAATTCCACGTCAGCATGAGCCAGGCGACCGCCCACCCTCAAAAGACCCGCATCATCGAGAAAAGGTGACAATTTGCGCAAGCGCTTGGGAAGGGAGTTGGAAGAACCATTCTTAAGGTTTTCAATCTCCTTCGAAAACTCACTTTGCTGTACATGTTTTACTAAAAACATAAGCTCTATTAATTTCAAAGACTTGCAAAGGTCTAACAAATTTATTTTCAGGAGCAGAATTCTTAGAATTCTGAACGAAACGAAAGCAATACGACAGGACACGTTTGACCCTTGATAGCGACGAAAATTTATTAATTAATTTGTCAATGCAATTATTATCGACTTCAATCAGAAGACTAAAAATCTTTTGTTTCTCTTGCAAGGTGTCAGTTTGCTCAAACGACAACGAAGACTTAGGCCAACTTTCCTCAGGATCAGTAAGGAACGAGGGACCGTTCCACCAAGCCTCATACTCAACAAGATCTGCAGGAAGCATTTCACGAGAACCACTGTCAGCAGGGTTGACAGATGTACTTACATGACGCCAACAGTCGGGCGCTATGATGTCTTGGATATGGCTGACCCGGTTAGCTACAAAAGTCTTCCACTTGGAAGGACATGACTTAATCCACGTCAATGCGACGCTGCAATCAGACCAAGCAATTATGTCATTGACTGCATAAAACGGCTTTAACGCTTCCACTAAAGACTGCATCAAGTCTGATAACAGGAGAGCAGCCTGGAGTTTGAATCTTGGAATAGACAGCTTGCGAAGAGGTGCAACTTTAGATTTTGCACAACAGAGACTAACAGAAGGAGTGCCTTCTGCGTCAAAGGCACGACAATATATTACAGCACAAAAGCCACGTTCCGAGGCGTCACAGAAACTGTGGAGCTGCAATGTGACGAAAGAATGAACCATGCGACGAGGAATCGAAAGTGATGCTAACAGTGGCAGCTGCGATTTGAAGCGCGACCACTCAGACTGAATAGCTTCAGGCACATCATCATCCCAAGAGACGCCAGAAGTCCAGAGAAGTTGCATAAGGTACTTAGCGTGAAACGTAATAGGACCAAGGAACCCTAAAGGGTCGTAGATACGTGCTATATCAGAGAGGATAATACGTTTCACACATCTACTACCTTCATTATTGGCAACCTTCAACTGAAAGCTATCAGGCTGAGGCATCCATAGAAGCCCTAAGATTTTGAGAGAGACATCAGAAATCTCCTCGAAGCATTTAAAATCTTCCGAATAAAGATCCGAAGACGGAAGATCAACGAAAAAAATCTTTATGATTGGAGGTCCATTTTCTCAAATGGAAACCACCCGACCACAATATTTTTATAAGCTCAGATCTAACAAGTAAAGCCGATTCGATAGAATTTTCTCCCGAGACTGCGTCATCAACGTATATATCACGGCTGAGCACCGAAGATCCACTAGTAAATTCTAAAGAAGAATCCTGAGATAGCTGAGCAACAGTTCTTAAAGCTTGGTATGGGTCCGACGCAACACCGTAAGTGATAGTACGAAGACGGTAGTCACGCACAGGGCCGACAGGAGAGGGACGCCACAAAATGCGTTGGTACTCAATATCTTCGTCAGGCTCTAAAATCTGACGATACATTTGTTTGACATCGCCAGTGAACACGACCTCATGCCAACGAAAACGAATTAACAAATCGAAAATATTTGTTTGTAACTTTGGCCCAGACAAAAGCGTGTCGTTCAAGGAGACGCCACGAGCGTCCTTGGCGCTAGCATCGAAAACGACTCGAAGAGGGGTACTCACAGACTCAGGTCGCAAGATACCATGGTGAGGTATGTAATAAAAATTACCATCACTACTCGCAGGGGACTCAACTTCCTCCATGTGACCACTATCTTCATAATCCTCCATGAATGAGCCATAGGCTTTTCGAAAATCAGGATTGGAATTCAATTTCCTTTCCAACGACAAAAATCTTTTGAGAGCAATCTCACGAGAATTCGAAAAAACTGGTTTATTTGTAGGATCGACGAAAGGTAAAGGCACTACAAATCGACCTTTTATTACGAGAATAGTTTTCGACAAAATAATCTTCGCAGAGTTGATCCTCCTTCGACAAGAAATTATTAGCAGGAGAATTAACATTTTCTAATTCCCAAATTTTTTTAATGGAATTATCCAACGACAGATTCGACAAAGACTGCGAAGAATTCGACACGAAAAGGCAATCATTGCTGCGACAACGAGAACGAGAATTATTATTGTGAGTGGGGATTGAAGGACCATCACAACACCCACCCATCACGATCCAGCCAAAGACCGTATTCAAAGCCTTTGGTTGGCCAGGCTTGCCTCGCCTAAGACCAGGCAAGAGCGACGACGCGAAAATATCTGCACTAAGCAGCATATCAATAGGTCCTGGTTTCTTAAAATCAGGATCAGCGAGAGCCAAGTTTTTTATGTGAGACCAACTCAACGAATCGACAGGTTGTGATGGTTGATCAGCACATATCGACGGCAGAACCAATGCCTCAAACTTAAAATTTGATGGTGGATAAGCATTAAGAGCCTGAATATCACAGGGCAATGACCCAAGAGGTGAAGCGACAGAGTGACCGTTTCCATTGACTGATTGTGGACTATAATTCATATTCAGCCCTGATCTCTTCGCACAAGGTTCAGAAATAAAATTGCATGCACTAGCGCAATCCAATAAAGCTCTTACTGGTTGATATTGCCCAGAGCTGTCCTTGATTAAAACCTTGGCAGTCGAAAACAAAACCGTATTATTTTCAGTCACGGAAGTTAAAACAGTCTTACTGCTAGTACTAGTGTTTTCTGTCACCGCAGGGGTTAACGTCCGAACCTTAGCCCGTATCGAGGACCTCCTTTTAGAGGAAAACGCTCCTGCGTATAGTTGCAATAAAGCGATGTCAATTCCGGAGGCTGCTAAACGAGCTGGCCGGAGACCACGTCGACACGTGTATAACGAGATCGACAAAAATAAATATCAAAAGTAGAAATAGTCAAATATTTAAAATAAAATATTCAACGAGCTCAAGCTCGTGCGAGCTCAAAAAAAGAAAGCTAATGCAGGAATGACATAATGGTGTTGACCGAGTGTTGGCTCAATGAATAATCTATTTTAGTGGCAATCACTCCTACAGAACCACTAACAAAAGTGGTGGAGTTGTGGTTTATGTTAATTCCGCTTTGTCTATTGAAGTCAACGAACCGCCATTCGAGGAAGTTAATTTTTTAATGGTTACCGCTAAAAACAGCTTCACTGTCCTGGGCATATACAAATCTCCCTATTTTTCAGACACTACTGCTTTCTCAAATTCACTTATTACAACCAGTTCAGTCTATCAAGAATTCCCCCTATAATGTTGTAGCTGGAGATATAAATATTGATATTGTGGAAAACAATTTAGATAGTATAAACTACTTGTGTCTATTGGCTGAACTGAAGTTGAGGCCTATAGTTACTAAGCCTACGAGAGTGCCGCGTGTCTGGACCATATCAATGTTTTATACAGACTAGAAGCTGAGTCTATTATTTGTAAAACAGATTACTGAATCAACACAAATGGCTCAAAAATAGCTCTGCAAAAACACTTTAGAGAACGAAAGTAGATTTTAATGTGGTAGAACGGGAACTAAATGGAGTAGATTGGAGTTGTGTTACCTGCAAACAGACTGTAGATGAAGCAGTTGCCGCTTTTAACCTTGTTTTATCTGAAACTATCCATAGACATACTATTGAAACTCCAGTTAGTCGATCGAAATTGACTCTGAACCCTTGGATGACTCCTGGTCTCATCAGGTGCTCCAAACACAGAGACCATTCACACTCAGGTTCGTAAATACCCTAACGACAATACCCTAAAATTAATCTACTCTCGCTGCAGAAACTTTTATAACAATGATATGATAGTCAATAATATTTCGTAATTTATTTTTCATACAGTCAACTCCCGGAATGGTCTTAAATTATGTAAATAAGATACAAATTAAACTTAATATAGCTTAGTACAAATATGTGTAAGATAGTAGGTCGATAGGTCACTGAACAACTTTTTCCAAGAGACGTGAATAATCAATTCTCAAAAAAAATGGACTCTTCATAAAAAATTGGCCGAAACGTTTGAGTATTTGTATGAAAATAAAGTCCTACAACATTTCAGATTTTAGCAAAGTTGTAGAACCAAAATTGTTCAGAAATCGTAATTGTTCAGCACAGAAGCGACAGTTGAGGGGTCTGTAAACAATTTGTATACCTACGTATTACGGAAATACTCACTTGAAAAAAATCTTGACTTATGCTCATGGAACTGAACAACTTTCCCGAAGGAATCTAGAATTCCCAAATATTTTTTGGACTCCTCATACAATTTTTTTTTTCAGGGTTTTCATAATAATATAATAATAATATCCGGGAAAAACCTTGTACAGGGTGGAATTTTGTAACCTCACCTGGACTGGAGGAAAAGTACTCTAAATCCTGGAGATAGCAAATACTCAAAGGAAACATTCCTTTATTTTTTAAAAGAATTAAAACTAAATTCAAATATTTTTGAAAATACCCTTGTCACACCCAGTCAGGAATCGAACCGCTAAAATCCGAAAAAATAACATTCTGTACTTTTATGGCATTAATCTATAGGACCAATCATAAGGATCCAATCTCTCTAACAAACATGGTAAGTTCAATGAAAGGAAAACTATGAAATCTAAACTTATAAATTCAATAAGACATTTTTACTCGAGCCTAAAGCACTTTTAATCAAGGACCCATCGGATTACTTATGTTAGTAAATAAACAATTATCTTTGACATAGTTTATTTATTGAAAAGACAAAGAACTATTTAGATAAGAAAATTGCCAGTATCTTTACACGTGTTTATAAAGACAATTGCTATTTTCTTGAAATAATAAATTTGTGTATCCAACAAAATGGAGCTCATTTTGAGCAACTAATTAATTAGTTTAGTCGTTTTTAGGGTTCCGTAGTCAACACGGAACCCTTATAGTTTCGCCATGTCCGTCTATCTGTATGTCTGTCTGTAACTTAGCTCAGAGATTATTAGTACTAGAGATCTGTAATTTGGCACGGATATGCATATTAATCACGCCGACAAAGTGGTAAAGGCGCTAAGTATAACCAAATCGCAATATTCAATTCAAATTCTTGAAATAATAGTTAAAGCTATCACCATGTGTGTAACCTAATACATATGTGTACTATGTAACCATCTCCATGGTTTTGATTTCTATAAAAATGTAATAGATGGCGTTGGTAGTCTTTTAAAACTCGCTATTGTTACGAATAATTAAGAATGGACTACTCCTAACCGATTTTGTATGTTTGACCTGAATAAACCACTGGGTTATATCATTGAAAACGGCTTCTGATTTAACCTCCTTGATTGACCTATATATTGTGCCTAGTTGTACAAGGTCCTTCGAGGCCGGATCTCGTTCTGAGTCCGGAGGCGCCCAGGTGGTGGCGAACTTTTTACAAACTGTCTCAAGGGGGGTGATGAGGGTTCTATTGGTCTGAGTAATTGCCAGCCAATATAATGATACCTCGGGGTACCCAAGTTCAGCGGTGAACTTCGACAAGTAGCAGCAGCGGTGCTGATACTGTCAGGCGAGGTGCGGAAGGCGAAGCAGACCAAGGAGTAACCAACACCATTCAAGCAGATTCAAGACAAGGAGCAGCGATTTGATAACTGACAGGTGCGGTTCTATCTGTCAAACGTCAAGTGAGTGCAAGGAGAACTGTGAGTGTTTTTATTATTTAAAACTTTTTAAAGTAAATTCAGTGAAAAGAGACTTAGTGTAATTTTCAAAAAGTTGGACTTAGAATATTTTAGAGTAGTTTTAATTTAGACATAGCCTAATTTTAAGGAAATTTGGTTGAGACGGGGAACCTATGCCCGATTTTTTCCTGAATTAAAGGGTTTTCAAACACTTGTAAAAATTTTAAAAATATTTCAATTTGCATAGAAAATTTCTGAGTTGTTTTGTAAAACATATGTTAGCAAAATGGCTCAAAAATTAAATTTAAAATCCAAACTAAAATTACAAGAGGATACTCTTAGTAAAATTATAAAAGCTCAATGTAATTATAAGAAAAGTCCTAAAGAACGGATCACAGAAAGTTATGCACAGGTTAGGTTAGACGCACTAGAAAAATTGTGGTCTTATTTTAATACTTTGCATAGTAACTTAGTTGCGGAACATCATGATGAGTTAAATGAAACAGATTATATTACTAAAGATATATATGATCAAGTTGAGGAACTCTACATTGAATATAAAACTCAATTAATAATTGTATTAAGTTGCTGTGTAAAGCTTAGCAAAGATGAACCGTGTAAAACAGTGCAGAAATCGAGTGGTAGTATAATCGAACTGCCAAAGATTGTGATACCTAACTTTTCCGGGAAATATACTGAGTGGATATCATTTAGGGATTTGTACTTATCCTTGATTCATAATAATGTTTCTTTAAGTGATGTGCAAAAAATGCACTACTTGAAGAGTTATTTAACGGGAGAAGTTGAACAGCTTGTCAGGCAAGTACCAATTTCGGAAGCGAATTATCAACACTGTTGGAAGCAATTAAATGAAAGATATAATAACAAACGTTATTTATCTCACTACATATTGAAAAGATTACTCAGTCAAAGAAACATTAGTTTTGAATCTCCTCACAGCCTAAAAGAATTACTGGATACAACTAATGACTGTCTTTGTGCATTGTCAAACCTAGGAATAGAGGTCAAATCCTGGGATATTATAATAATACATTTATTGACGTTGAAGCTGGATTCAGAATCTAGAAAACAGTGGGAGTTTAATGTAACCACTACCAATACTTCGGATGAGTTGCCCACGTTTCAGCAATTGAAGGAATTCTTAACTAATCGCTATAAAGCACTTGAGTTCCTGGATACTAAATCTAGTTTCAACAGAAGTCAGAATAACAATAACAATGTAAATCAACAGAACTCACAAAATACAAATAAACTGAAATCTTTACATGTAGCCAAAGTGCTGTGTCCATTTTGCGCGGAGACACATAAGTTAAATGCATGTAAAAAATTTACAAAGGAAAATGTTGACTCACGTCGTGATTTTGTCATGCAAAATAACATTTGTTTTATTTGTTTGGGCAATAACCACGGAGCCAAAACTTGTCTAATAAAAGTTAATTGTAAAATATGTTCACGTCGTCATCACACTCTGTTGCATCCGCGGGGATCAACAGCTTCGGTTGAGTCCACTGGCGTCAAAGGTCATGAAGGAGGAACAAATTCTTCAGTCGGTGAAGGATCCTCAAGTGGTTCAGGTTCCACAAATGTAAATCCTAAAGATTCATTAGTTGCTTGTTTTTCGACAGGAACGGTATCAAAGCAGGTCTTACTAGCGACGGCGTTAGTTGAGGCTGAGTCGAAAAATGGTAACAATTACGTTATACGAGCCTTGTTAGACCAAGGATCGCAAACAAATTTCGTCAATGAAGCAACGGTTCAATACCTAGGCTTGAAGAAACAGCCAGTTAAAACAAATATTACTGGTTTGGGTGGGAATAAAAATGTTATTTCCCAAGGTATAGTAAACATAAAATTAAAATCAAGGGTAAATCCCGAAGTAACCTTCTCTGTACAGGCTTATGTGCTTAAGTCAATCACTACTTTTCTTCCTTCGAAGAAAGTCGAAGTACTGGAATGGCCAGAGCTCAAGGAGTTTGTGTTAGCGGATCCTGATTATCACACGCCGAATAAAATAGATTTATTATAAGGAGCTGATGTGTATAGTCAAATAATCCAGGAAGGCGTAAAGAAAGGGCCTTTGGGTTCTCCTGTAGCGCAGTCAACAACACTAGGATGGATAATATCTGGTGTCGTCAACATACCCTGCAATCGAGACTCGGACGTACTTGTATTACATTGCCAAGTACAGGAAGACAATGATCTTTTGAAAAAGTTTTGGGAACTCGAATCTGATGACACACTGTTAAAAGAGAAAATGCTCACAGATGAAGAAAAACTTTGTGAAAATCTGTTTGTGTCAACAACGACGAGAGATGAAAACGGCAGGTACATTGTTCGGCTACCATTCAAAACTGAAGATCCTGACTGTAAGCGCGGTGAATCCCGAGGAATAGCTGAAAAAAGATTCAGAGGATTAGAGGCAAAATTTAAAAAGAATCAAAATTTTAAACAGAAGTACAGAGAAGTAATGGAAGAATATTTCAAAATGGCTATAATAGAAGAAGTACCAACACCTGATGGAAAAAGGGAAGAATCGGTATACTTACCTCATCACGGTGTAGTGCGGGAAGAAAGAGAAACAACAAAGTTAAGAGTCGTATATGATGCATCCTGTAAAGGAAAAAACGGAGTATCGCTGAATGATTCTCTTATGGTAGGACCAACCTTGCAACCGGATTTGAGAAATCTGGTAATGCGATGGAGGACACACAGCATTTGCTTAGCCGCAGATATCGTAAAAATGTATTTACAGGTCAAGGTAAATGAACAAGACGTTGATTACCAACGATTGATTTGGAAGCAAAAAGATGATGCTGAAATGAAAGATTATAGACTGCTCAGAGTGACTTTCGGAGTAGCTTCTGCTCCGTTCTTAGCGGTTCGAGCTCTACAGCAGGTATCCTATGACCATGGAAATGAATATCCTCTTGCAGCTGAAAAAACAATAACGGATTTCTATATGGATGATTTAATGACGGGCTGTACAAATATAGAAGATGGGATAAAGTTATATGAAGAAATGAATGAGATGTTAAATAAAGCTGGATTTATTTTACAAAAATGGACCAGTAACAGTAATGAATTGCTGAAAATAATAAAAGATCAAAAAAAAGAAGAGGAAATGGATAGTAAAGAGGAAGGAAAATGGATAAAATCAGATGATGTAATCAAAATAGTGGGACTTACCTGGGATCGGAACGAAGACTCCTTCCGCTACACAGTGACACTGCCGAAGGTTCCTCCACCTGTAACTAAAAGGAAGATTATATCCGATATATCACGTCTTTATGATCCGTTGGGTTGGATTTCACCATGCATAATAACAGCCAAAGCAATGATACAAAAGCTATGGATTGCTGGGGTACAATGGGATGAAGAGGTACCGAAAACCATACAAATTGAATGGAATAATTATCGTCAGGCATTAAAAGATATAGAAAATGTTCACATACCAAGATGGGTTGGAACTAAGAGTGATGACATCCGAGTAGAATTGCACGGATTCTGCGATGCGTCAAAGCTAGCATATGCTGCTGTTGTTTATGTTCGTGTGCTTGATTCGAAGGATGATATTCACGTCTCCTTAGTGACGGCAAAAACAAAGGTCGCTCCTGTGAGACAAGTTTCCATTCCTAGATTGGAATTGTGTGGTGCAGTATTGCTGACACGGCTGATGGAAAATGTCGCTAAGACAATGAAAATAGAGAAGGAAAATATACATGCCTGGACAGATTCCACTGTGGTATTAGCCTGGATTAATAGTCATCCAAGCAGATGGAAAGTATTCGTCGCAAATAGGGTTTCGGAAATCCTATCGTCTACTGAACCTCAACAATGGTCTCACGTACCCACAAAACTGAACCCCGCAGATTGTGCTTCGAGATGTGTTCATCCATCGGAACTGAACCAACATTCTCTGTGGTTCAAAGGTCCGGAGTTTTTAAACAAGGAAAATATAGAATACAGAAAACCTAAAGATGTCAGTACAGAACTGGAATCGGTTAAAGTTCATTGTGCTGTAGAATCGGAAAAGACCAACGACTTATTTAATCGATATTCTTCATGGAATCGATTAGTGAGGGTTATAGCATACTGTAGGAGATTTCTGCAGATGAAAGGAAACGAACCTGGAAAGAAAAATAAGATGATTAAATATCTAACTATGAGTGAATTAACAGAATCTATGGAAACTTGTATTCGGATGTGTCAGAAGCAAGAATTTGAAGAGGAGATCGCCAACCTGAAACAGAAAAAAGAAATTAAAAGGAAAAGTAAATTGAAAGCTTTAAGTCCATTTTTAGATGAGAAAAATGTTTTAAGAGTCGGTGGTCGCTTGAACAATACTACATTGAGATATGGGAAAAAGCATCCAATAATAATGCCTAAACATAGTAGCTTTACT